>FR990035.1:14525000-14544871 GCA_905404135.1 Hesperia comma | reverse complement strand
ATCCTAATAGACACCGCAACCACCCAAAAAGAAATAGACCAAAAATACAACAATAAACCATACAGAATCTACACAGACGGCAGCAGTGACAGAGGGGGAAAAGTGGGAGCTGCCCTTGTCATGTACACTCCTGAAAATACAACAATTACCAAAAAACTAAAATTACATAGCAGCTGCTCAGTTTTTCAGGCTGAACTTCTAGCCATCAGGGAGGCAACTAAACTCATTGTAGACAAAAACCTGAAGGAGGCGGTAATTTTTTCTGACAGCCTCTCCAGCCTAAAAGCTATACAGGACTCCGGAAGCACCAATTTCTTGGTAGCAAATATCCATCAAGAAATATTAAGAGCAAAGACAAAAGGGATCTCACCTCAATTCGTATGGGTCAAGGCTCATTCCGGACTAGAAGGAAATGAGGCAGCGGATACAGCTGCAAAGCAGGCAGCACATATTCATAAGTCCCCAGACTACACAAAGTTTCCAATAAGTTATCTAAAACAGAAACTGAAAGAGCAGCGTAACAGACAAATGGAACAAATATACAGCTCTGCCACTAAAGGCCTCCATACAAAATCCATGCTCCCAACAATAAATGATATCCGAAACACTTTTGCAGCTCTAAATACATCCTTTGAACTAACACAAATCCTGACAGGACACGGATACCACAAAGCATACTTACACAGATTTAAAATAACCGATAACGACATATGTCCCTGCAACAAACTGGAATCCCAAACAATAGACCACCTCCTGAAAACATGTCAAAGATATGAGTCTCAACGATACGAACATGAATCTATATGTCAAGACTTAAATATAAACCCCTATGATTTGAAACAAATCATAAGCAAGCAAAGTACAATAAACTCATACTTAAAGTATATTAAATACGTAATAAACACATTAAAAGCTTTCAATAAAGAAAGCGTCCAGTAATAGAAAACACTTACCTTTAAAATTACCCTGTAAAATAAAGCAATTACTCTAAAATAATAAGCCATATTCGTAATAAAACTTACCCCTAAACACATGACTGTAAATTAAAACATAAAGATAATGTTAATTATACATAGACTATATACCTATTATAAAAAAAAAACATTACAAATAGTACTGACATAGGAAAACAATTTAATACTTACCTCTTGGAACCTTAATACTTAACACAAATTTTTATATAAACATTGACTAATATTAACCCATAAAATGAAACACATGGCGTTTACGTTTTCGTATCAAATAGCGAAAAGTAAACATAGTGCCTATTAAAAAAAAAAAAAAAAAAAACCTAACCTAACCTAACCTAACCTAACCTAACCTAACCTAACCTAACCTAACCTAACCTAACCTAACCTAACCTAACCTAACCTAACCTAACCTAACCTAACCTAACCTAACCTAACCTAACCTAACCTAACCTAACCTAACCTAACCTAACCTAACCTAACCTAACCTAACCTAACCTAACCTAACCTAACCTAACCTAACCTAACCTAACCTAACCTAACCTAACCTAACCTAACCTAACCTAACCTAACCTAACCTAACCTAACCTAACCTAACCTAACCTAACCTAACCTAACCTAACCAACCTAACCTAACCTAACCTAACCTAACCTAACCTAACCTAACCTAACCTAACCTAACCTAACCTAACCTAACCTAACCTAACCTAACCTAACCTAACCTAACCTAACCTAACCTAACCTAACCTAACCTAACCTAACCTAACCTAACCTAACCTAACCTAACCTAACCTAACCTAACCTAACCTAACCTAACCTAACCTAACCTAACCTAACCTAACCTAACCTAACCTAACCTAACCTAACCTAACCTAACCTAACCTAACCTAACCTAACCTAACCTAACCTAACCTAACCTAACCTAACTAACCTAACAACTAACCTAACCTAACCTAACCTAACCTAACCTAACCTAACCTAACCTAACCTAACCTAACCTAAAACCTAACCTAACCTAACCTAACCTAACCTAACCTAACCTAACCTAACCTAACCTAACCTAACCTAACCTAACCTACAACCTAACCTAACCTAACCTAACCTAACCTAACCTAACCTAACCTAACCTAACCTAACCTAACCTAACCTAACCTAACCTAACCTAACCTAACCTAACCTAACCTAACCTAACCTAACCTAACCTAACCTAACCTAACCTAACCTAACCTAACCTAACCTAACCTAACCTAACCTAACCTAACCTAACCTAACCTAACCTAACCTAACCTAACCTAACCTAACCTAACCTAACCTAACCTAACCTAACCTAACCTAACCTAACCTAACCTAACCTAACCTAACCTAACCTAACCTAACCTAACCTAACCTAACCTAACCTAACCTAACCTAACCTAACCTAACCTAACCTAACCTAACCTAACCTAACCTAACCTAACCTAACCTAACCTAACCTAACCTAACCTAACCTAACCTACCTAACCTAACCTAACCTAACCTAACCTAACCTAACCTAACCTAACCTAACCTAACCTAACCTAACCTAACCTAACCTAACCTAACCTAACCTAACCTAACCTAACCTAACCTAACCTAACCTAACCTAACCTAACCTAACCTAACCTAACCTAACCTAACCTATTACTCCATTTTCTTTAATATCTCCGGTGCCCCAAGATCTTCTTGCTTCAAACTCATATAGCATCTGCAACTAATTATTCCCTAACTTTCTGTACCATTTTCACGAAAATCCGACCACAATTTTCCGAGAAATAGCTGTTTTTCCTCATTTCATACAAATTTTCTTAATTTTATACCTATACTTCCTTTAATATCTTCCGTGCCCCTCAACCCTTGTACTTCAAACTCATAAAATACTTAAAGCTAACTGATCCCTAACTTCCTACACCTTTTCCACGAAAATCTATCGTGAATTTCCCGAGTTATAGCCGTTTTTCCTCGTTTTATACTAAATTCGTTAAGTTTATACCTACATTTTTGTTAATATCTTCCGTGCCCCTCAGGCGTTTCGCTTCAAATTCATAACATACCTAATACTAGTTGATCCCTAATTTTCTACACCCTTTCCACGCAAATCTATCGCGGATTTTCCTTAAAATTGGCGTTTTTCCTAACTTCTTAAATTTCCACCTTCCCTAGCCTATAACTTTTAAGTTTACTGTCCGATTTCTTCCAAACCGACTTCGTTGTGCTTGTACAACTGCCCCGCGTCGATCCCACCGCTTTTCAAGCCAATCCGACGAAAAAAAAGCCCATCCACCCGCCCGTAGGGTTTTGATGCCGGTAGGGGCTGACGGGATTCTGAGGGCGGGCTTCACTTTAGCGAAAACTGTTTTATTGCAGATTCTTGTAGTCATACACCCAGCGATCCAATACCTACCCTTGGGTCGACTGACAGCTCCATAGTTTTTGTAATATTCATAATTTAGTTTCCAAATCTTTCTTTTTACCTCTTCTTCAGTTTCTTTTACCTCTAGTCAATTTTCTGTCTTTCTTTCTGCAAAAATGTTTGCTATGCACACTCCTCCACCAAATAAAAACCTAAGCCGCAATAATAACGTAAATACAGAAGCATCTAACCCTCCCTCTTCTGGAACGGCCGTTGCTTTGTCGGATCCTGGAAATGATTCAGCTAACTGCAGACTCCCAATCACACAACCAAATCTGGAAGGTAACAACACAGTGAGCTCTCAAAATATATTGCAAAATAACGTGCAAAATAATCATGAGCGGCTCAATAAAATACAGCACCTTTCTCAACAAATCATATCAGCAGTCACGGCTGGGAAGAATGTTTCGTCCGATAATAAGAAACTTATCATCAGTATGGCAAACGAAATCGATAAGCTGTCGCGCGAAACCGTTGTCTCAGTGGACAGCCACATCCTGCTTGCAGACGTTCGATCGAGTATAGAGAACGCTATCCGAACTGAAATATCTAAGATTAATAAGCCAGCTACAATCACTCCCCCCAAACCCAGTGCATCAAAAACGTATGCGTCGGTTACATCTCAACCACTTCCCGGGCAAATCACACACAAATCTAAACCATCATTAATTATAGCACCTACTACGGAGGACAAGAGCAGACGTGAAGTATCTGACCACTGGCGGAAAGGTATCAACTTCCGGGATGTCAATTATGCGCCGTCCGGAGTTCAACCCATTGGCAAGAATAAATTAAAGGTGGAATTTGACACTGTCTCACAACGAGATGAAACTCTACAGCGGCTACAAAAGGTCACAGAAATACGCGCGGAACCAGCGAGAAGGTTAAGACCAATGATAGTATTAAAAGGGGTATCAAAAGAGATCACATCAGACGAGCTGGTAAAAATCATAGTCAACCAAAATGACCAAGTCCGCCAACTTAAACCCACAAGCGAAGACCTACAATATCGTTTCGATAGGAAGAATAAGAATGATAAGTTATACAATGCCGTCCTGATAACATCTCCCACCATGTGGAAAACGATCATGGGCCTTGGTAGACTAAATATTGACCACCAAAGGGTGCAAGTGGAAGAATTTGTACCACTTCTCCAGTGCTTCAAGTGCTTGCAGTATGGCCACCTTAGGAAACACTGCACCAACGAAATACATATGTGCTCACATTGCGGAGGGGAGAATCACTCCTTCGCTACTTGCCCAGTAAAAAATAACGCAGAGTCTACCAAATGCTACAATTGCAATAATAGGAACCTAAAACACAAAAACCATTCCGTTACAGATGATAACCACTCCGCTACATCCGATTCGTGCCCCATTAAAATTGCAATGAAAACCATCCTAATTGGAAAGATCGACTATGGATCATAAAACATCAGATATGAAAATTCTACAATGTAACTTAGATCGTAGCTTCAACAGTTATCATGAGTTCATTAATCATTTCGCTTCTGAAGGCTACTCTGTGGGCCTGATAAGCGAACCGTACGTAGGAAACAATAACTGTATTAAAAATATGCCGGGATACGAAATTCACCAATTCACAAAAAACGATAGAGTCAAAGCATGCGTATTAATCAAGTTAGGGCTTGCAGCAACGTTGGGTATGTCTGCGTATTCCACCCCTAACTTGTGCGTAGTCCAAATTATAACTAAAGGACGCAAATTATACTTTGTCTCAATATATGTCGAACCGAGAGAAGATACTAACGGAACTCTTAATTCTCTTGAAATATTTCTAAAAGACCATGTAAATTCACATATTATTGTCGGGGGGGATTTTAACGGATGGCATCCAAACTGGGGTTCACCAAAAACAAATAAAAGGGGTACGGATGTCAACAATCTAATTATATCAAATGATCTGACGATCGGTAATATCGGCTCCAATCCTACGTTTCAGACAGTCACTCATGGAATGCAACGTAGTTCTATTATCGACCTCACTCTCTACACTGACAATATAGCCAACCAAATACACGACTGGCAGGTAAATCCAGATATATGTCCATCCAGCGAACACAATGCCATCCAATTTAAATTAAATCTAGGAAATATCAAATTATCAAGAATGAAAAAACAAACAACATTCAGGTACACAACTAAAAACGCAAACTGGGTGAACTTTCACAACAAATTAAAACTAGAACTTGGCAAAAACAACCTTCTAGAGGAAGAAATAGAAACACTCAACGATATAGAGTTAGAGTTATACATACAGAACATCACAAAGGCCATTCAGAAAACTTGTGTCGCAACTTTGAATCGCAATAATACGCAGCATACCCGGATTCCGTGGTGGACCACGGAACTGGATACAATGAAAAAGAATGTTATAAAGCTCCATCACCGTATACAAGACCTGAAAAGGTCCGGTAAACCCATAACTAACGCTTTGACTGAAAGGAAGGTGTTAAAGGAACAATATTCTGAATTAATAAGAAAGACGTCTACTGAACACTTCCGTCAGTTTTGCAATAAACAGGGCAAAGAAAACGTATGGTCGCTAACAAATAGGTTACTGAAGAGCGCACCCCAACGTAAACCCTGCCTTACTGTAACTGATGGAAGCTCAACACATACTCATACCTCATCTGATACAGCTAAAACACTATTAAATAAATTTTACCCAGATGATACGGAGGACACAACAGTTGAGCAAAGAATATTAAGGAACGAAATGCTTCAAATACCAGAATCAGACAACGAAACACCTTTTACGGAGGAGGAAGTTATAGGATGTCTAAAACACATGAACGCCAGTAAAGCCCCTGGTCTAGATCATCTCACCGCTGACATCTGCCTGGAATTTGCCACTCATTACACCACCATAATTACAAGAATCATGAACAGATGTGTTGAAATATCCCACTTCCCCATAGCATGGAAAGCAGCCCACGTAATAATTATACCTAAATTCAATAAAACCGACTACTCAGACTCTTCCTCGTACCGGCCTATCGGACTAATCAATGTTTTCGGCAAGTTATTGGAAAAACTCATTTGCAAAAGGCTTCTTTACCATCTCGACAACAACAACTTTTCCAATAACTTCCAATACGGATTTAAAGAGCAAACGTCGACTACAGATGCTTTACATGAAGCCATTAACGTCATAACAAAGGCAAAACACGATAAGCACCTAGTTATAGCGGTCTCGCTGGACATTCAGGCGGCATTTGATAATGCCTGGTGGCCAACACTGTTCAAAAAACTTCGTCTCACCAAATGTCCGCAAAATATATACAAAATAATACTAAATTATATACAACAAAGAAAGGTTTCACTAAACTATGCTGATGCAACCGTTTCCAAAACTATGACCAGGGGATGCATTCAGGGGTCGGTTTGTGGGCCACTCTTCTGGAACTTAATACTGGACGACTTGTTCGAGATTCCACTTCCGGAGGGGTGTCACCTGCAGGCCTTTGCAGACGACGTGTTGTTAATTGTTCAGCATAAAAAGCTTGCAAACTTACAACTCATAGCCAATAACGCATTAAACTATATTACCAACTGGGGTAAAGCAGTAAAACTAAAATTTGGCCCAGCTAAGACACAGCTAATCGCTTTTACCCCAAAAGCCACAGCTGCCAAGATAGTTATAGACAGCACCCTATTAAAATTTACAGACAACATAAAACTGTTAGGTGTTATTATAGATAAGAAATTAAAATTCATCAGTCACGTAAAACATATAATTAGCAAGGCACTAACTATCTTTAACAGGCTCTCAAAATTTGTAAGACCGACATGGGGTGCTCAGCCAGAAAATATCCGCATAATCTATAAACAAGTTATAGAACCAATAGTAACTTATGCAGCTGGCATTTGGGGCTCAGCGATAAATTATGCAACCGTACAAAATCAGTTAAGATCGATGCAAAGAGGTTTTGCGCTAAAAATAATCCGAGCATTTAGAACCGTGTCGGCAAATGCCGCCATAGCCCTCGCAAGACTCACTCCACTACACTTAAAAGTCAAAGAAGTTGCTTTCGTTGAAAGAGCTAAACTAACAGGCTCATCATCCCTGCTGCCTGACGATGTCACTTTGGAAAAACCTGTCAAGCCGCACAACCTCCTTCATCCAGCCCTTAGATCTACCATCAATTTCCAAACAGCCACAACACAAAACGAAATAAATGAAATATGTTCCACTGACTCTATAAATATATACACGGACGGTAGTAAGCAGAGTGATGGTAAAGTCGGAGCAGCGTTTGTGATTCAGTATCCCGATGGATCTTCTACAACGAAAAAGTTTAAATTACATCCTAGCTGCTCTGTCTACCAAGCCGAGCTCTTGGCTATCGACCGCGCGTGCAATTGGTGTGAACAAAATAAAGTGCCCAAATTTAATATATTGTCAGATTCTTTCTCTAGTCTTACTGAAATAGCTAATAAAGACAGCACAAATCCATTCGTAGTTTCAATCCACAAACATCTGCACAACATCAATAATTTTGCAAAATTTTCTTTGGTATGGGTTAAGGCTCATGTTGGCCTTAGAGGAAACGAAGACGCTGATGCAGCTGCCAAATCAGCGACAAATGCACACTCTCCTTATGAGTATACTCAACATCCCATCAGCTATATAAAACAAGCTATCAAATCTGAAAATATAATTCACTCCACTGATATATATAATAAAGGAACACAAGGTGAGCATACTAGAAAGCTCTGTCCCACGCTGGAAACCATTAGAAAATTATTTACAATAACCCAACCTTCCTTTGAACTAACCCAGATCTTAACTGGTCATGGCTACAACTTAACTTACCTGAACAGAATTAAAATTAAAAACACTGACAAATGTCCCTGCGACGGAATTTCATCCCAATCCATTCAACATCTACTGGAAGAGTGCCCTAGGTACATGAGTACCAGAAATGATCATGTAACAACGTGCAACATGTTCAAAATCCACGATCCATTCAGCATACCCCATATCATAGAAAAAGAATCATGTGTCAAATCATATGAAAAACATGTACACAAAATAATAACAACTTTAAAAGAATTTAATAAAGATATAAGCTGAAATATTTATATAAACATTTATATATAATTGTTTATATAGTCATAATGTATAAAGTCTTAGTAATATTATATATAACCATTTATAATCTATATGTATATAATCATATATAAAAATAATAGTAATATATATCATATATACAATATTTAAATATTAGATACTATAGATTAAATCAAACAATCGCAAATAAAGTAAAAACAACTTAAAGAAACTCACCAACTTAGATCAAAGAAAAGAGTCGCCCGTATCAATTAGCGAGGGCTCCTTTCTGAGATAACAGACACTAAATGCAGGAATGACATATTCCTACATAAAAAAAAAAAACCTAACCTAACCTAACCTAACCTAACCTAACCTAACCTAACCTAACCTAACCTAACCTAACCTAACCTAACCTAACCTAACCTAACCTAACCTAACCTAACCTAACCTAACCTAACCTAACCTAACCTAACCTAACCTAACCTAACCTAACCTAACCTAACCTAACCTAACCTAACCTAACCTAACCTAACCTAACCTAACCTAACCTAACCTAACCTAACCTAACCTAACCTAACCTAACCTAACCTAACCTAACCAAGCAATATAGGGGAGCTAGGGTCTTCCAGAGCTCTGAATTAGGAGGAGGGACTGTGAAGGCGGCAATAGTCGTCTTTGACCAAGACATGGATATCATACAGTACCCGAAACTCACCACCAATAACATCACGGTGGTGGGGATCCGAACCAGGGCCTGGGAGATCGTAGCAATCTCCTTTTACTTCGAGCCCGACCAACCCATAGAGCCGTGCCTGGAGCAGCTCGCCGCTATAGTGAAGGAGATTGGGCCAAAAGCCATCATAATGGGAGGGGACACAAATGCAAAGAGTTTATGGTGGGGCAGCACAGTAACCGACCATCGTGGGGAGGATATGGCCGGAACACTTCACCAACTTGACTTCCAGGTACTCAACTGTGGCAATATTCCAACCTTTGCCACTATAAGGGGAGGGAAGCTATACTCAAGCTTCGTAGATGTGACGGCCTGCACCACAAACATGTACGATCTGGTTGACGACTGGAGAGTTGTGCAAGGTATGACCAGCTCGGACCACAATGGCATAATGTTCAAGCTCAAAATGCGTCGGTCAAAAGGGATGCAGATAAACAGAACCACACGAAAATACAACACAAAGAAAGCAAATTGGAATCATTTTAAAATTAGATTGGCTCAATTAAATGAAGAAATTAAAATAGCAGACATAAATGAAATAGTAGAACCAGGAAAACTAGAAGAAACCATAAACAAATATACAAAAAACATTCAAACCTCGTGTGAGGAAAGCATCCCTATAAAGACGAATAAGGAGATGATCACTATGCCATGGTGGACCGAGGGGCTTACTGTTGCAAGACAGAAAGTCGTCACCAAACGCCGTCGCATAAGATGCGCAGCACCGGTGCGCAGGCCGTACGTCGTTGCTGATTACCTGGAAGCCAAGGAGGAATATGAAAAGATGGCTATAGAGGCGCAAGTTTCCAGCTGGAAAGAATTTTGTAAAAAACAAGACCGTGAAAGCATGTGGGAGGGCGTGTATAGAGTCATCGGCAGAACCGCCCCGAGAGTCGAAGACACACCCTTGAGTAAAAATGGCCAAATTCTGTCCGCTCCTGAATCTGCAGAGTTACTGGCTGAGACCTTCTACCCGGAGGATCAGGAATCGGAGGATGACGCTCACCACCGCCAAATTAGGGAATTAGCCAAGAAAGTGAACACATGGTCTGATAATGAATATCATGATCCGCCGTTTACGGCACATGAACTGAGTGTGGCGGTGGAGAGCTTCAACCCGAAGAAGGCCCCCGGGGGGGATGGTCTCACGGCCGACATCTGCAAGAGAGCAATCTTCCAGGACCAAGGGATTTTCCTTGCCCTGGCCAACAAGTGCTTGGATATAGGGCACTTTCCTGAGACCTGGAAGGTGGCCACAGTCGTGGCACTCAGGAAGCCGGGCAAGGAGAACTACCTAGACCCCAAATCGTATAGGCCAATAGGCTTATTACCGGTCTTGGGGAAGGTCCTGGAGAAGATGCTGGTTGCTCGTCTTAAATGGCGCCTAATACCAAGGATGAGTACTCGCCAGTACGGCTTTATGCCACAAAGGAGCACCGAGGACGCCCTCTATGACTTAATACAACACCTGCGCAATAAATTACGCGAGAAGCGATTAATTGTACTGGTGTCTCTGGACATAGAGGGCGCCTTCGATAGCGCCTGGTGGCCGGCAATTAAGGTACGACTGGCTGAGGAAGGATGCCCAGTTAACATCAGGCGCCTTATGGACAGCTACCTCTGCAATCGGAGCGTCAGAGTTAGATACGCGGGATGTGAAGCCATTAAGGCTACAAACAAGGGTTGTGTCCAGGGCTCGATCGGAGGACCGATATTATGGAACCTGCTTCTGGACCCACTATTGAAAGATCTCCAAAAACGCGGGGATTACTGCCAGGCCTTTGCGGATGACGTAGTGTTGGTGTTTGA
The DNA here is from genome assembly GCA_905404135.1 of Hesperia comma. Lineage (NCBI taxonomy): Eukaryota > Metazoa > Arthropoda > Insecta > Lepidoptera > Hesperiidae > Hesperia > Hesperia comma. Next base: position 14,533,854 of record FR990035.1, on the reverse strand, counting down.
TGGTGAGACCGCGTTGGAAGTCCAGCGACAAGCCAACGCCTCTCTTGAACATGTCCGGATGTGGGGAGTACGAAACAAGTTGAAGTTTGCGCCTCACAAGACAAAGGCAATGACAATAACAAACAAGCTGAAACACGACTCACCACACCTAACCATGGGGGGAGTAGACGTTGGAATGTCGAATGAGATAAAGATACTCGGTCTCACCATAGACAACAAACTTACGTTCAACACACATATTCAGAAAGCATGCCGCAAAGCGCTTGGCCTATACAAACAACTATCTAGAGCCGCGAAAGTGCAGTGGGGTCTAAACCCGGAAGTAATCAGGACCATATACATGGCAGTCATCGAGCCAGTGATTCTGTACGCAGCCAGCGCATGGGCACCTGCAGCCGCTAAGATTATGTCTAGGAAAGCGTTTGACGCAGTGCAACGTGGGTTCGCGCAGAAGCTGGTGAAGGCATACAGGACAGTCTCCCTCAACTCGGCCCTTGTGCTTGCCGGACTGCTCCCTCTGGACATAAGAGTGAGAGAAGCAGCTCTCCTCTACGAGGCAAGGAGGGGACATGATCGGCGAGCAATTGGGGGCCGGGAGACGGAGAGGCCAGTGGCCTTTACCAGCAGAGCGCATCCCGCGGAACACGTTAGCCTGAGTTACCAATGCCTGGGGGACGGTGCAGAGCTTGAACAAGTAAACACCAATAGTCTGCACATCTACACAGACGGCAGCAAAATGGAAGGGAAGGTCGGTGCAGCGTTGTCCATCAGAGACAACGGTGTTGAGACCGGCACCCGGAAATTTAAGCTGGAGTCGTTCTGCACCGTTTACCAGGCGGAACTCTTGGCTTTGCGTGAAGCGCTCGAGATAGCCCGGACAAGCCCTGCCGCACGTTGCAGCGTCTTCTGCGATTCGAGGTCAGCCCTTGATGCGGTAGTAGGAGGAAATTCCCTTCATCCCTTAGCATTTGAAGCCAATGCAAAAATAACATCTGCAATTGCAAACGGCAATATAGTAAACCTATATTGGGTAAAAGCTCATGTAGGGATGGAGGGAAACGAGAGGGTGGATCGTCTCGCGAAGGAGGCTGCGACGAAGTTGAAAGTAAAGCCTCACTACGACCGATGTCCGGTTTCATTCATAAAGCGACAAATCCGCATGGAATCACTGGATGAATGGAACCGGCGCTATCAAGCCGGAACAACTGCAAAGGTCACTAAGGCTTTCTTTCCTGATGCAGTAAGAGCATATAAGATCTTGCGGAAAATATCCCTGAGTCCGGTAACAGTACAAGTAATGACAGGGCACGGCGGGTTCTCAGAGTATTTGCATCGCTTCAAGTGCAAGGGGAGCCCGTCGTGCATCTGTGATCCTGCTGTGGACGAAGGGGTAATGCATGTCCTGCTGGAGTGCCCTGCCCACATGAAGCAGAGAACCACCTTAGAAATAAGATTAGGGACGAAATTGGAAGAGGGTAAAATCAGCACTATAATGGAGGACAAAGAGAAAAGGGAAGTTTTTATTAACTTCTGTAACGAAGTGGCAAACAAAGTGATCAGTAGAAATAAGTAAAGTAGAGAAAGAATACTAAGGTATATATAATCGTATATATAACATTAGTTTCACAATAAATAGTAGCATAAATAGTAGCATAAACACGTTCAGAGGATAGTAAAAGCAAAGTAGAATAACGGAATAGATGATAACCAAACCCAGAAAGGAAGACCCTATAAAAGGTTAGAAATTTTAATGAACTAGGATAAGAAAACAACTAGAAGATATTGTAATTGTTAGTATATAAGATAATTGTATAAGTAGATAATAGAAATAGAACATCTTAGAAAAGGCTGGAAACTGAGATGAATCAGAATAAGGAATAAAAAATAAGATATTGTAGATGTAACAAAATATATGAAAAATACATAAGTAGATAATAGAAAGTAAAGACCATAGATAAGGCTGGAAGTTGAGACGAAATAGAATAAGAAATAGATAAGAAAATGTTGTAAAAGTTAGGATATAAGATAAATGTATAAGTAGAAAATATAAGATAAGACAAGAAAATATAAGATAAGATTGAAGTATAGAAAAGAACTAATTGTTAGAACAATAAATGTAACAGTAAGAATAGATATAAAAATGTAATGTAGAAATAGAGATTAGACATAAGCCCCCCTGTAAACTTGTAAAAATTTTTGTAAATAAATAAAGTCGTCACGGTCCCTGATCTTCATCAGGAGGTTATTTAGCTCGCGGGCCGGGCCTGGGAGCGCCCGGACAGGGAATAAAAAAAAAAAAAAAAAAAAAAAAAAAAAAAACCTAACCTAACCTAACCTAACCTAACCTAACCTAACCTAACCTAACCTAACCTAACCTAACCTAACCTAACCTAACCTAACCTAACCTAACCTAACCTAACCTAACCTAACCTAACCTAACCTAACCTAACCTAACCTAACCTAACCTAACCTAACCTAACCTAACCTAACCTAACCTAACCTAACCTAACCTAACCTAACCTAACCTAACCTAACCTAACCTAACCTAACCTAACCTAACCTAACCTAACCTAACCTAACCTAACCTAACCTAACCTAACCTAACCTAACCTAACCTAACCTAACCTAACCTAACCTAACCTAACCTAACCTAACCTAACCTAACCTAACCTAACCTAACCTAACCTAACCTAACCTAACCTAACCTAACCTAACCTAACCTAACCTAACCTAACCTAACCTAACCTAACCTAACCTAACCTAACCTAACCTAACCTAACCTAACCTAACCTAACCTAACCTAACCTAACCTAACCTAACCTAACCTAACCTAACCTAACCTAACCTAACCTAACCTAACCTAACCTAACCAGAGGCGGCTTAGAATCGGACTTGGGCGAAGTCAGACTTAAGTGTATACGATTAAAACCAAATATATACGACGGTTGGAGGAGCCTTACACTCCTCTAACAAATACTATACAGACAATTACAAAATATTAGTTAGGTACATTATAGGTATCGGACCGTCGGGAAGCAATTTACACTTCCCGGCTATAGTTTGAATTAAGAATATAAGACAAGTTTGCAGGGTGTAACATAACACAAAAACGCAAACAAATAAGGACATATCAGTAGGGCTATTTACACTCACTGATTAAAAGAAAACATATTAGAACATATTTTAGGTATACCTAAAAAGCAATAAAAGGTAAACGCGTGTTATACCTGCAACTTTTCCTTTATATTGTATTTTTATTATATCATACATACAATTGACCAATATATAATTACTTGACGTGTGCTGAGCTACTCACTTTATTGTGGTGTCCTATCACTATCATCAGAAAGGTACAAATTAGGTAACAACATGTACGCAGCCCCCCGAACACCAGTCAAAAGGGCACCAGAAACCGCTCAGACCATAACACAGAAAACGCCGGAGGCAACTGAGAGGGCGGGCCCCTCTGTTCCCTCTGAAGCGGAGCAAAATGTTAGGCGAAATATAGGGTACTGGGAGACTGGTCTGGCAGACACCGAAAAACAAAAAACGGACACTACAATGAGAACACAGCCCCCGCAGGAGATAATAAGCCGCAAAGCCCCCATGAAAACGGATAGGACCCCGCCGCAAAGACTGAAATACGGGACAAGAACGGCCGAGGCAAAAGCCTGCGTTGTAAAGGCCAAAACATTACTGGGAGAGTCCCGAAACATTAAAACAGAAATCAAGACTGGGGTCTTCATAGCTATAGATAGACTGTATAAAATAGTCCAAGAAGTCGAAGAGGCACAAAAGCCAAAGGAACAAATACCTGCAGGAGGGAAGGGAGCCAGGGAAAACCAAACCACGGATCCCGACCCAGCGATAATGCACCCCGAGCAAACGACCCTCATGACAGAGCTCCTCAAGAACATCAAAGAGCACAGTGAGGCCATGGCCGAGCTAAAGCAACATACCACTGCCCTAACATCAGAAATAAAACAAATACCGCCGCCAGTAGATACCTCGCAACTGGTAAAAACGATGGAAGAGCTCAAGAATGAGTTAAACAGCCACACGCTCCAGCAGACCACCTATGTAGACGCACTAAAACGACAAAAACCAAACAGCACCTCCCCCTTACATACCATTATAATATCGTCGGACCAAAAGACAGACACAGGAAACGAGGTCATAGCTAAGATAAGGGAAGCCGTGGATGCTAAAAACAGTGGCATTAGGGTCGATAGATTGCGGAAAGCAAAAGACCAACAGGTGCTGATTGCTTGCCACAGCAAACAAGAAATAGAGAAAGTAACCGAAGCGGTGAAAAGTAAAAACCTGCAGGTAAGGGAGGCAAAGAGCAAAGACCCGCTCATCATAATAAGAGACGTCTTAGCAGCGCACACGGACGAAGAACTGGTGAATGCCTTAAAGAAGCAAAACTCCCATCTCCTCACAGACATTTGCGACCAGGACTTCAGGGCGGTAGTAAAATACAGGCGAAAAGCGAGAAATCCACACACAATACACGCAGTAATGCAAGTATCACCTGGAGTGTGGCAACGCCTGACCTCTGTGGGGCGCATACACATTGACCTGCAACGACTGCGGGTAGAAGACCAGTCTCCGTTGGTCCAGTGCTCAATGTGCCTGGGATACGGGCACACTAGGCGCCTCTGCACGGAGACGGTTGAAGTATGCAGTCATTGTGGAGGGCCCCACAGAGCGGCTGACTGCGCAGATCGTCTGGTGGACCAGGAGCCAGTGTGCTGCAACTGCAGTAGGGCAAAGCTTACAGCAACCAAACATAATGCCTTCGACCAGGCATGCCCGGTTAGAAGAAAATGGGATTCCCTAGCACGGGCTACCACAGCTTATTGCTAAGGGCAACCCCGGAGACCAAAGCTCGTCCCCCCGAAACAAACAAATTAAAGTAATACAGGCCAACCTCCAGCGCAAAAACTTAGCCACCATGGAAGCCATGATCGAGGCAAACAAAAGAAGTTTTGCCATCGCGCTGCTCCAGGAGCCCTACGTGGGCGGCACAAAGTGTATGAAGACATATAAAGGGGCAAGGATCTTCCAGAATACAAATCCGGGAGAGGGAACTGTCAAAGCAGTTATTACAATTTTTGACAACGACCTTAACATAAAGCAATACCCACATCTCACAAACAACAACATCGTAGTAGTGGGTATCCAAACCCGAGACTGGGAGATCTTTGCCGTCTCATTCTACTTCGAGCCCGACCAACCCATTGGGCCATACCTGGAGCAGCTAAAAAACATACAACAAGAACTTAAGCCAAGACGACTTGTGATTGGCGGTGACACAAACGCCAAAAACACGTGGTGGGGAGGCTCAAAGATTGACAGCAGAGGAGAAGAGCTGTATGGCGTTTTGGGGGAGATGGAGCTGAACGTCTTAAATCACGGAGATGTCCCCACATACGATACAATAAGAGGTCATAAACGCTACTCTAGTTACATCGACATAACAGCCTGCACAGACGAGATGGTCAACCTAGTGGACAACTGGCGCGTTGACGAATCTCTGATTAGCTCTGACCATAATGCGATAACTTTCAGCATCAGTATGGAGAAAGTCAAAGGCATGAATATAAAAAGAACCACTCGATTATATGGTACGAAGAAGGCCAATTGGCCCGTGTTTTGCTCAAAACTGGACCAATTGAAGAATGAACGATCCATAAATGTAAGTAGGGTGGCTTTTACTAACACCAGAGAGGACCTGGACTTCTTGGCAGCAGAATATGTTAATACCATCCGACAGACGTGTGAAGAGACGCTCCCAAAAAAGAAGCCAGAGGAGAAACTATCCATACCATGGATGACTGATGAGCTGACGGTAATGAAGAAATTAGTACGCACCGTCAAGAGGAGGATTCGTTGCGCAGCTCCAGTACGAAGGGAAAAAACAATCAGAGAGTACCTACAGATAAAAGAGGAATACGAGACCAGGGTCAGGGAGGCCCAGGCAGCTAGTTGGAAAAAGTTCTGCAACAAACAGGACAGGGAAGGGGTATGGGAGGGCATTTACAGGATCATAGGAAGGACCGCCAAAAGACAAGAGGACATACCCATGGTGAGGGATGGAAAGACCTTAAGCATGAGGGACTCGGTGAAACTGCTAGCCGAAACATTCTATCCAGACGACACCGTGTACAAAGATACACCGGCACACCGAGAAACTAGAGAAAAAGCAGAAAAGGCAAATGACAAATCTCAAGTCGGAACACATGACCCACCCTTCACCATGGAGGAACTCAAATCTGCTGTGAACAGCTTCAACCCAAAGAAAGCCCCGGGAGCAGATGGCTTAACCGCCGATATCTGCAACCGGGCTATAGCCTGTGACCCGGAGTTCTTCCTATCACTGGTCAACAAATGCCTACAGCTGGAACACTTCCCGGTTCTATGGAAAGAGGCGACAGTTGTAGCATTAAGGAAACCGGGTAAGGAAACATACACGCACCCCAAGTCCTATAGACCCATTGGACTGTTGCCAGTGATGGGAAAAATCCTGGAAAAACTGCTCGTAGGTAGGCTGAAATGGCACATCCTTCCGAGGATAAGTACCCGCCAATACGGGTTCATGCCCCAAAAAAGCACTGAGGACTCCCTCTATGATCTAGTAACCAACATAAGGGAAAAAATTGCCGAGAAGAAGTTGGTGGTAATTGTTTCACTGGACATAGAGGGAGCCTTCGACAACGCTTGGTGGCCTGCAATCAGAGTCAGATTGGCGGAGGAAAAATGCCCAATAAACCTGCGGAGAATCTTCGACAGCTACCTACGAGACAGAAAAGTCACCATCAGGTATGGGGGGGAGCTGTACACAAAACAAACAACAAAAGGTTGTGTCCAGGGATCGATTGGCGGTCCCATCCTATGGAACCTCCTGCTGGACCCTTTAATTAAGGAACTAACCAACCAGGGATATAGTTGCCAGGCCTTCGCTGACGACGTAGTGTTGCTCTTTGAGGGAGATACTGCCCTGGAAATTCAGACGCGTGCGGGGGCTGCCCTCGCCTATGTTCGGGACTGGGGCATAAAGAATAAACTGAACTTCGGACCATCTAAAACCAAGGCCATGGTCCTCACAAGGAAATTGAAGTATGACAACCCAGTCCTGAGGATGGGCGGGGTGGACATCGGCATGTCTGATAATATAAAGATCCTAGGTCTACACATCGACCACAAATTGACCTTCAATAAACACGTCGCAGAAGCTTGCAAAAAGGCAACGGGCTTATATAAGCAACTGGCGAAAACCGCGCGTATCGGCTGGGGACTCCAACCAGAAATCGTCCGCCTTATCTATAACGCAGCCGTCGAGCCAGTCATATTGTACGCAGCAAGCGCATGGGCCTCAGCAGCCGGAAAGGCGTGCGTACAGAAGCACCTAAATAATGTGCAAAGAGGCTTTGCACAAAAGTTAACAAGGGCCTACAGAACTGTCTCCCTAAACTCCGCACTGGTGCTATCCGGGCTTCTACCGCTCGATCTTCGTATAAGGGAAGCAGCTTCACTTTACAAAGCAAAGAAAGGTTTACCAATGACGGAGCTGGGAGGCAGGGAAGTAGAACGAGTCGCTCCATATTACGAAGCTCCTCACCCGGCCGAGCATATGAGCCTGGAGTTCATCAGCCTGGTGGACCAAGAACAGGTCGAAGAAAACAATACACAAGCAGTGCGAATCTACACCGATGGCAGCAAAATTGACGGGGAGGTAGGGGCCTCGCTGTCCTTGTGGAACAGTGAAGTCGAAATCCGAACCGTCAAGTTAAAGCTGTCATCGTACTGCACGGTCTATCAAGCAGAACTCCTGGCCATATGCGTCGCCACAAGAGAAATCTTGAAACGCCGGGAGGAGAGCTTCGGCATATATAGCGACTCCAGAGCCGCCCTTCAAACAATTGTGAACAACGCTTCTAAGCACAAATTAGCTCTGGAAGCCCGACAGAACATAAAAACAGTGGTGACCCAAGGTAGGAGGATAACCCTGTTTTGGATTAAGGCACACGCTGGTCTCGCCGGTAACGAGAGAGCGGACGAACTGGCAAAGGAGGCAGCCCGAAAAATTAAGACAAGGCCAAATTATGACTTGTGCCCGACTTCGTACGTCAAGCGACAGATTCGTCTGAAATCGCTTGACGAATGGAACCAGAGGTACAAGCACGGAGAAACAGCGTCAACGACCAAAATCTTCTTTCCAGACGCGGTGGATGCTTACAAAACTATCAGGAAGATAAAATTAACAGGGACACTCACCCAGGTGTTGACGGGGCACGGTGGGTTCGCTCATTACCTGAACCGCTTCAGGTGCAGGGACAGCCCATCGTGCGTCTGCGACCCTGAAGTGAGTGAGACCATAACACACCTCCTTTTCGATTGCCCCACAAACCTCCTAGCTAGATATAATCTGGAAGAAAGGTTAGGACTAAAAATAAATATAAATAATGTAAACAATATCATTAAAGATAAAAACAAAAAACATCTTCTCATAGATTACTGCACAAAAGTTGCGGAAAAAGCAAACAAAAGAAATAAGTAGCAATATAAATAATATGATATTTATATATATTTAATATATATAATATATTCATATCTAAAAAAGTATTTGGTAAATAACATAATTATAATGAAAGATAGTAAGTATGAATGGATATGTAGGTAAATATCAGCTGAGAAAAGAATATAACTAGCTTAAAAATCTACTGTGTGTGACTAACGAATGTAAAATATATGTAATAGAGATAATTAGTGTAAAACATACAAATGGAAAAATATACCAAGCTAAAAGCATAAATACAATAATGTGTAAGCCCTAGCCTTAAATAGAAAT
>FR990035.1:14200000-14520000 GCA_905404135.1 Hesperia comma | reverse complement strand
TGGAAATTGTTCGTACTCCTCTTATCAATTTTATGATGAAAGGTTTCCGAATTTTAAATCCTCGACCTTAATACTTAGTCCTGGATGAGGACCCGTTGTTTGCTAATTTTATCAAATATTAGACAGAGAATAATCATTGGTGTAGAATTACCTTCACTTATGGCACGTTAAACTTGTATCATAATTGCTTTTTACAAAAAAAATAACCGACTTCAATCTTGATAAGTAGAGATAACTCAAAAACTACTCGCCAGATGGCGCTCAATTCAACATGTAAGTGTAAAGTTCTCGTCACTACAAATTAATGAAGCCCAAACACTAGATAACTGCAGTAAATCGTTGAGGAGTTCCCTCGACTGTCTTTCGGCTTCATCAGATCGACTCCAGATCTTCATGAAATGGTAGCGCTTTAATGTACTTATGATAACATGAACAAACACACTAGTTGTCCATACAATTTTCGAAAGTTCCCCTCGATTTCTCTGAGATGCCATCATCAGATCCTGGTTTCCTTATCAGGGGACCCCACTGCGCATATCTACTTTACAACAAAAAAAGAATTATCAAAATCGGCCCATAAACGACGAAATAATCGCTGAACGTACATAAAAAAAAAAGCATATATACGGTCGAATTGAGAACCTCCTTCTTTTTTGAAGTCGGTTAAAAATGAGCAAACATTAGACAAATAATATAATATGGAGTGGGCACGAGGCGCGCATCTCCAGTCGGCATAACGTCGATATTTTCATATGTTATTTTGTGCAAATAATTAAACGTAATGGACAAATACAATGGTATATAATTGATAAGTGGCTCTATTTTTAAATTTTCTGATTTTATGTATGTTTGAGTATTTTGGAACCATTCGTCACTGTAGTTGTCACTTCTCAATCAATATAAAGTATATTGAAAAAAAAACTCAATTTTCTATGGAAAAAACGTATTGGTCACTCAGTGAACGCACCCCTGATACTTACATCAAATCAATGCTGATAAAAACTTTATGTTCCCGATATTATATTACTCTTTGGTCGAATGGTTATGGCGTTGTGGCCGCTCGTCGTAAACTCGTTGTAGACGAATGATTTAAAAATACCAAATTTTGCTGTCGCATGAAAATGACTTCAAACGACTATTCGTCGCCAAAATAGAGCCACACGGCAGTCACAGACTGCCAAATTACCTTTGATTTATATAGTATGTAATAACAAATTACATTAATATTAGGAACAAAGTCACATTTATAAACGAATTGTTCTTGTTTTGTTAAGGTTAATATACGAAACATACAGAATACATGACGCAATCAACTGCTTAATATTATACATCACTTCAGAGTACAATGCTTGAGGATGTCGGTTTTACAGCAAGTCCTTTTTTCACAAATGTAACATTATCAAGTACACTAAAATTATTTCATTCTATTTGATGCTACTTCTTTATTAAATAAGTATTTTAGCCTACTTATTTATGCTGTATAAGCTTATCTCGTGTTTACCCTATGCATAACTGAAAGGAAAGACATGTTTGAACATGGACAACCATAAACTCAGTTCACCATAATACAAGCAAGTTATTGTTAAATGGAAAAACAATACCAAATATGGTTTATCGGACGTTCCACTGAGAGTTCCCGCGTTAAGCGCACGACACGTCACTGGCGCGGCTCGTCGCCGGCGCCGCGCCGCGCGGGGTCTGCGGGGGCGGGGTCTGCGGGCGCGGGGTCTCCGGGCGCGGGGTCGCTAGGCGCGGGGTCTGCGGGCGTGGGGTCGGCGGCGGCGTCCAGCGCGGCGGCCAGCTCGTCCTCGTCGTCGTCCTTGCCGTACAGCTCGGGGTACTGCGACATGCACTCCTGCATCACGCTGAACTTCTCGTAGCAGTCGCTGCCCTTCGGCTCCGCCTCGCTGGAACACAACAAAAATATTTTATAATCGTTAAGTTCAGGTCGATTTATGCCGTAGATTTTAGTACCACAGGCTTTTATTAATAGGTATAAATAATAGGGAGTACGCATGAGGATATACCTATAGTGGAAGCAGGAGAAGGCGTCGCGGAACTGCGAGCCGCAGGGCCCGGTGGCCATGCCGCCCAGGCACGGGCATCCCCAGTTGATGGAGCCGTCGGGCAGGATGAGGCCGGGCGCGGGCTCCGGCTCGGGCAGCGACAGCGCGCTGGGCGCCGCCAGCTGCTCGCGCGCCGCCACCACCACCACGTCCTTGCCGCCCGGGCCCTCCGCCCACGTCTGCCGCGCCGCCGCCGCCATGCCGCCCCTCGCTGCTCGCCGCTCGCTACCTGCACGACCGACGATACATGACTGGCCAGTTCCGCTCGGTCCTACCGGGAGGTTAGCATCTCATTTTTTTTTCTTCCTATCGAGGCATACGCATGTATGAGAGAGCTTCAGCACCAATGTACTTTGAATACGACTCCGGATTCTTTCAAGCGAATTAAACGTAAAACGGCAAAAAATTAAAAAAAAAGCACCCCGGGGCTTCGCGGCGTCGCGCGCTACGACCGCTACAACAGACAGTGCAGGTTGGGCGCCTCGGCGACGACGCGCAGGGTCGGCGTGAGCGCGAGCGCGGCGCGCAGGCAGCGCAGGTCGGCGGCGCGCACGCGCAGCAGCGCGCGGCGGGGCGCGGCGCGCAGCACGTCGGCGCGCGGCCCGCCCGCGCCCAGCAGCGCGCGCGCGCTCGCCCGCACGACGCCCGCCAGCGCCAGCGCCAGCGCCGCGCGCCCCTCCCGCGCCGCGCCCTCCCTGCCGACCACGCCCCCACTATCATACCACATACCGCCCGACAACGCGACTCCCCCTGGCATGCACGAAGTCCACTCCCGACCTCTTCCACGCCGTTGGCCCGACCGTCGACACGAGCCGATCTCACTGACTACTTTTAGAATCGCGCTGTTCATTTACATTAATATTTTTTACTCTGTACATACCTAAGATGTTGAACACACGAAATGAATTAAATGCCTTTTTAACTTTAACCCCCGACGCAAAAAGAGGGGTGTTATAAGTTTGACATGTCTGTGTGTGTCTGTCTGTCTGTAGCATCATAGCTCCCGAAAAGATGAAGCGATTTCAATTTAGTTTTTGTTGTATTAAAGGGAACTTACGGGCGCGTGTTTTTAGATATGTTTGATGAAAATCGCTTGAGTAGTTTAAAAGTTGTTGGGCTTGAAAGTGGGGAAGAATTTTCACTCTGTCTCTGTGGCATCATAGCTCCCGAAAAGATGAAGCGATTTCAATTTAGTTTTTGTTGTATTAAAGGGAACTTACGGGCGCATGTTTTAAAATATGTTTGATGAAAAGAAAATCGGTTGAGCCGTTTAAAAGTTGTGGGGAGTGAAAGCGGGGAAGAATAGGCATATGTATGCAAATATATTCAAATGAAAGCGCACAGTAAGAGAATATTAAAGACTTAATCAAGAATGTTATTACCTATAAAAAGTATAAAATAAAAAATTAAAGTAAAAATTTAAAAAACCCGACACAAGAAATTACATTTAAAAAGTAAAAAATAATAATTCTAATTTTTTACTCCACTTACCTAAGTGGCAGATATTAAACTTTGCCACCTGAAAGCACATAAATATCTTTTCTCTCCATTCTATCATAGTGATGTGTTTGATTATTATGTCCCTGGACGACAGGGGCCACTCCCACCAGGTGTCTCACAGTAGCATGCCGGGCCGGCTACAGACACTCCACATACAGTGACGGTTTGTGTCATCAAAGGTCAAACCAAAGGTAAAAGGGCTGTCATGCAGATATGACATTACTTTAAGTTAACACATAGAATAAGTTTCAAGCTTAAAATTATGAATGGAATCTCAATAACTGGGGAAAAAAATTAAGTCTAGTTATGTCTTGTTGATTAATTAAATAAACATAATAATGCAAAAGTAGTACAACTTGAAATATGACCAAATGCTTCGCTCAGAATTGGCTCCAGACAAGGGAACTCCTCAACGGTCAACAACACAGCGACAAAGATTATTAAGCATGTTATTCATTTTTCAAACTACACATAATTTTACCTACTATTGCATTTTATTGCATAATGTTTGTACATGAAATAATATATTTTTGGGAATCACTTATCATAAAGGCATTCATTAATGCCAAAGGTTCTTTAATAATAATGTTAACTGATATATCGGTACAACATTAAGTGTTTATTTTAATACAACAATATTAAGCAAGATATCAGTACTTTGCTATAATAATCTTGTAAGTGAATGACATGGAAATGGTTTGAAAATAAATATAAATACTTTTTATTAAGGAAATAGAATCTTTATCAATGATTTTTAGTATTGTCTGTTTGTCTGCTCATTTGTTCTCACTAATTTCAGAAATTAGGTATACCATTTTAACTTATGTTGAGTGTGATTACAAAACCACAGGATTTCTGGAGCAAAGCTTTTTTTAAAAAAAAACAATAATAAACTGCAATTAAACAACTTTTAATAGCAATGTTCTCACCAGTTACATTAATTATTATGTTTAGGCAACTCTCTCAACAAAGAGGTTCGCATAAAAACAATAAAATAATGATAATATTATATACTCCATTCGCATTCAGTATCAAATTAATAATATGATCAGTATCAATAATATGATACCACACACAAATGCCAGCTTTCCTCCCCTGTGATCATAGGTAGATGGATTGCAAGACTTTAAAATGTCTTAAATAAATTATTCTTCCAAGCTTAACTACACTATGAGCACACATAATAAAGTTTATGTCAGCGGCGTTTGGCAATTCCATATCTTTGGCAATTGAAGTATAGATGTAATAAGATATAAAAATATATAATACAAGGTATAGCAGCCAAAGAAATAAAGTAATGGAAAACATACATAGCGTTGAGTCCACAAAGTTGAGTTTAGCAATCCCTTATTGGAACAGGTTCATAGTGAAACATAAATTTAAATGAATGTTTACCGTCTAACTGTAATTTCACTATGTATTAAAGTGTACAGTGTGTGTTTTATTAGATAAAATCCACTCAGCTTTTTCTGTGGCTACATAGTTTGAATGGAGCCTTGAATATTAAACCAGTTGCCAATTTATAGAGTATTCAACCAACTAGATTTGTAATATTCTACAAAGCAAAGTACATTATGAAATATTCTGCTATCTTTGTACACTTACGACTTTTCTTTCTTTCTACAACAATAATAATACATCACAACACTTAGCAATGCTGCACTTGTAGCAACATTTGCAATTCATTACACATGATGCCGGTAAACAAATAAACCCTTTGATTTGACCTCTGATCCTTATTATTACGTTATGCGATGATCACTTACAGGTCTACTTCTACCTCCAGGTAGAAATATTTGGCGTTCATTCGAAATGCCGCTGCACAGAACAATTTTATCACTTCGTAATCGTTGCGTAAGTATCTATCACAATGTTTATGAATATTACAGACTTATTAAAAACAATCACGAAGTAACATAGCCTTGACTAAAAACAAACAGAATACACCTCTTTTATTTAGTTTTTGATACTTTTTTAGTTAGATTTACGAAGGTTTCAATAATTGAGGTTAGAATTAGAAGATAACACTTATTGACTTGGCTGTCATTTGATTTGAGTTGAGCAGTGAGCTGTTGATACAAAATCTGACAACTGACATTTGTCAGTACTTACTGTAGACTGTAGACAGCTGTATCGTTACAGAATAGAAAGAGAGAAATGATTGCGGCACTGCGGTAACCGGTCGATTAATTACCTAATTTGTCTGTATTGTTCTTGACTTGTCTGTAGTGTGGCGATAGGTACCGCCATAGCACATATGTACCTACGTCACACGGTGGCACAAGCTGACAACATTATTTCGAAAAGTGACATTAGCAAACGTCATTTTACTGCATTTTACTGAATCGAATTAAAAGTCGGAGTATAATCTTAACTTTCTTTTGATTTCGAGGTCGGGGGCTTACCACAAGTTTTACGTGACATAACGCGCTCGCGAGTTACCTAGCTATTGGTAATTTGGTATTGGTATGGGATGGTACCTATGGGATTATGGGATCGAGCAGAGCCACCTAGCGGACGTACTGGCTCTATGAACTTGTTTGGCATAGACAAAGGAAAAGTTTTGAAATATGTACTAGACCAGGGTAGAAGCCTTTAAAAATAATAAAAAGTGAAAAAAAAATAATAGTAGGATGAAACCCATTAGAAAAGGAGGGGAATATTATAAAAATGAAAGGAAAAATAATTTACGGGCGATCTGAGGTCGGGAAGGGGATGGGGGTGAGTTTTTAAGGGTAAAAAACGGTTTTTCTCGATTTCCGGCAAAACTAAAAGTCCTATCGAAAAAAGTCAAATGGCAAAGTTGTAGGCAATAAAAAGATCTAAAACTTTTGTATTTACACTTTTTTCACATAACCTCAAAATTTATGTGAAAAATTCAAAAAACCAAGTTTTTGGTTTTTTATTTTTCTTTTACAAGAATTTTTTTTAACGAAATTTGGTGAAAACTTACCTTTTTATGTCCCAAATACGCTGTAATTTATTTGATTAAAAATATTTATTTTTTCACCTTATTTTGAATTAATATCGAAAAAACACCCTAATTTTCAATCGAAAACTCACCCGTCAAAATATAAGCTTTTTTCAAAAAGTTGGTATGTTTTCTGTTCGTTGAAATGTCTACTTTCCGATGAAGAAAAAAAAATATATGTTACTATAGTAAATCTTCTCAGAAAATGCAAAAATACAAATACAAAATACAAACAGATTCATCTATACTGATAATCTGAAAAGACAAAATCGAATTAATAATGCCTTCACTATTTTATCGTGAATATACCCCCATGAAAAAAAAGAATATTAAAGAAATAAATGTCAAAATGTATAAAAAATATATCCTATCCTACTAATATTATAAATGCGAAAGTTTGTAAGGATGTATGTGTGTGTGTTTGTTGCTGTTTCACGCAAAAACTACTGAACGGATTTTCATGAAACTTTGCAGTAATATAGCTTAGACATCGGAATAACATAATTTGTTAAAATTTATAGAGATTTTTGAAGGGACTGGTTTCCCGAAGCGAAGCGAGGGCGGATTTACTAGTTATAAATATATTAAAAATCTATTTAAAATTATTGGTATAACTAGTAAACCCGCCCTCGCTTCGCTTCGGGGAACCAGTCCCTTCAAAAATCTCTATAAATTTTAACAAATTGTGTTATTCCGATATCTAAGCTATATTACTGCAAAGTTTCATGAAAATTCATTCAGTAGTTTTTGCGTGAAAGAGCAACAAACACACACACACACACACATCTTTACAAACTTTCGCATTTATAATATTAGTAGGATATTTGTATAATTTAAAATTGGTATAATTTAAAAATATTGGTATAATAATGACAACAATATGATTGAGTAACCAAGCAATACATTCGAGTCGTAATTAAAACTTCCTTGCTAGCGGAGGAAAATGTAGGTAAAGTGCGCGTCCGCCGCCCACACTTGCAGGCGGCCGCGGCGACGCTCTGCCGCTGCCGGCCTGCCGTGAGCCGTGACGCCGTGAGCGTGATGCTGCGCTGCGACCAATTACGGCACGCAACGCGCCGCGGCGCCGCACGCGCACCTGACAGACACCTCCAGCGTGCACGTGAAATACGATTTATTTCATACTAAATAGTTACTATCCTTGCCTCACTCCGGGAATCCTGGGACTCGACCTACCCCTTACTACTCACAGGGAACACTCGAAAAATTTTCATATCTGATTCTTAAGAGTTGTCATGTCTTTATTTGTGAATCTGTCGAAAAAATTGTATTGAAAATCGAATTTAAATCAGAGTAGCTTGTTTTAAAATGTGAGCGGGTACAATGCGTTTAAAAAGACACAAAAATCTAAAAGAATCGTTAAAGAATGTATTGTGACAGTAAATGTCCCTAGTAATAGTAGACTTTTATGCAACTTTAGATAGTTAAAATATAGGTCATTTGAAACTTTTAATGTAATTTTGTCGTAGGTACTTGGACGCTTTAATGTGTAAAGTACCTACCTACGAAGCCTGCTTATCCATATTTCTCCGATATGGATTGTGATAGAAATGGCCATTTTAATTCCTTTCCCCTCCTTTATGTACCTAATTAAAAGTGAGAGTAGATACAGCAGAGTCCAATATTTGCATAAATGTAATTTTACGAGGAAGCTTTTATATGACGTATAGTTCGCATTAACCATTAAAATAAATGTAGATCAATGAAATGTCACATGTTACCTATGTGTGTTGTAGAAGTCATTGTAGGAATGTACCGAGTACGTTAACTTTCGTAACGATCGCCCGGCGCCGCTCGCGTCGCGCCGTGTGGTCCGGTAAAGACAACCTTGGTTTGTTTGTACAACGCGCGAGAAGTGGGACGTCTGCGCTACACACTGCACAGTCAACACGGGAAAATGTTTGCAACCGTTGATGTTCAACCCTGTGACCTTACCAATAAGGTCGCTTGAACTGCACCACATGAGGATATCTTTTTGTATGCCGTCAGCTGTCTCTTAGCAGTGCGATAGTGCATTCCCAGGGGTGTTTACTTCGCGTTATGTAGGGTTGCCAATAAGCTGCGCCAGCCGACGCGATGCCATGACCGTATGCCAGGCGCGCCTTCTCGTTCAACGCACAATAATCGACTCGACTCGGCAACCCTGGTTGGAGAGGTTCTGAATTTAGAAGTAGCTAAATCGAGTTTGTAAATTTATTAGGTAGGTACACATAGGTACTACTTAGCTACCTAGCTAGGTTTTACGTCGGAATCAAAGGACCTCATTCATTCTTGAGTATGTATAATGTGGCTTCCTTTTCTTGTTATTCCTTACCCACCCCGAACATCCGTCATGGATGTTCGGGGTGGGTAACATCCATGAACATCCATGACAGTTTTCATCTTTAGGTTATTGAGGTCCTTGTGAGTCAGATCGAATTAGTGCTTGCAACGAATGATACCAAATCGCAACATCGCAGCCGGTAATGAATGGGCGTGATCAAGCGTTACATTAAACTGCCATTAATTAATTCCTCGGGGCATAATTAATACAACTAATTCCCCGCGATGTCTGGCTCATTAATCAGTGTTGTACGGGCGAACGGAGTCGGGTGGTATTGTACAACACTGTGCGTAATGTGTATCATGTGCGCGCTTGCTGCGTGGGATTCGAACCCGGACCCCCATAGTAGGAGGCCGAATTTTTAACCACTAAGCTGCACTAGTAATATGTTATCCCCATGCCACGGCCCGCTCGCTTAGAGGATAGACAAACAACTATTGGGGTTCATAAATATGCTGATGGAGCTCCCTCGTATTTCAATGGAAGCCGTACTAACTGCGCGTCTATTGAACGCTTTCAATAGTTGATCAGGGCATTCAGGGCCGCGCGGCCTCTTCACCGCCAGCCCCTCCCCCCCCCCCCGCGCCGCTCGCCCCGCGCCCCCCGCAAGCTGCGAAACCTTTCAGCTGATCAATTAGTACTCGCAGTTACGATGAGCGCAACTTCCAATTTGCGAGATTATAAGAAATCTTTTCATAGGCAGCCGCAGCAAAGCCGATATCTCTCCGAGGAGAGGGAGGCGAAATTATGTAGAGTGGGCATATTCGCAAATAAATGTATACTTCGAGCTAGATCGACTTGTGCTGTAAACCCATGAAACTTATGAAACCAAATATTACCTCATCAGTCATCATCCTCGTGAGGTTGTCTCCGTATCAGAAGGTCGTAAAAGCTATATTCCAGAGGGTATTCTTGCCAACGATAGGTCTTTTCTAGACGCCTTCAGTCAACGGGAAATCTAATCTCTCTGATCTCTTATAAGACAATGCTAACAATATTGCTAATTAGGTACTTTATGTTCTTGTTTATATAACCATATCGTATCAAACAAATATGAAAAAGACTTTTGATCTTTCCGATACTTCTCGACTTCATAATGCAGGGTCAAAGCGAGATTATCTGCTTGAGCACCGATCCCGGACGCCGCGCCGTCACGTACAGCCACTCGGGAGACAAAAACGGTTCCGCGGAACAAAGTTATCGCGCGATCCTAGAGCCGCCCCCCCCCCAACGCTCGGAGGGAGTTCCACCATCTATACGGAACAATGTCGCGATGTTATCAAGGCTTGTGGAAAGACACTTTTAACTTTAAAAAATAGCTCAAACAGAAGTGGAACCTGTGAAACAGTAAAAGTTAGTAGGATACACCTCGATAAAGACTCATGCGTTTATTTTAAAATCGTATAGGTACCTGACCTAGTGGCTTATAGGTACATCGATCACTCATTAAATCTTTTTTTATTTCTTTTTATTCATTGATAACTTTAAACATTGAGTTACTCTTTAGTACAAATTATAACAGTATCTCAATGACTTTAAACAAAATTATTTTTATAAGCTGGAAACCGCCAACTGCCAAGTTAGTTTAAATGAACGCTTTTACAATTTGATAGATTTTGAAAATACATGGTCATTTTACCATAGCTTATGCAGGGCGTTGGGTCCACATTATGTGTGGGGTGTGGTGGTAAGATGGTGTTTGCCCCGCGGCGCGGCGCGGCGGCGCTATCGTCTGCCAGCAATTCAGATCCAATATCGCGAGCCTGGATCTCGATTGTGCTGAGCCTTTTGTTCTGCCCCTTCGGAGCTCAGGAATCTTAAGACTTCGCTGTTGTATAATGCATTACCTATACTTTATGCAGTACGTAAATCATACATACTGCTTATCTACATTGCAACTAAAGTTATCTCTAAAATACTAGATTATCATTAGTAATTGTTTAAAAAGCGACATAAAACATAAATTAAGCAGTTAGTAGGTGATTTGTTAAGCGATGGTTCCACGTGGTATAGCGGTGGTTACAGGAATTACAAGTAAGTCTTATAAAGTATTTGGACGAACAAGGTACTATAGGGCTGTGGTCGTCAAACTGCGGGCCGCGGCCGTTATCTGTGCGGCCCGCAGCTAACCCGATATCTTTGAAGTAAGTACTGGGGTGGGCGGTGGAGGGGTGAGCAAAACGGTATTGCACGCACACGTTTATGCAGATAGCGGCGTACCCGATGATGCCTCTTGGTTAAAATAGTACTTGAGATGTCCTTTGCCAGAAATTTAGGACGACCGTTGCTATAGGGCCAAACGTACAGGATGTTTTTTGATGGTAATTGGTAAGGCATAATGCGAATAGGTCCAATGTCGACTTAGCGGACTTAGCCCGCCACACAGCTGCCAGGCGCGGGTGGGGACAGGCGGGCGCGCTAAGCCGACTGCGACACGACACGGTGAGCCCTTAAACCCCACGATTTCAATCCGCGGTAATTCTACGATTACTCGTTCCGCAACTGCTGAGCACCATACATTGCAAAAGCCCGGCTTAATCAATTCCGTCTAAGGGCTCATTCACACGAGGACGAATCGTCTTTTTTCACGAATCGTCTTTTTTCACGATTCGTTATTTTTTTTGACGGCGGCAATGCTTTTTAAATACTCATGTTCACACGCTTAACGAATCGTGAAAAAAGACGAATACGGATACGTCTTTTAGAAATCACGAATCGTGAATGTTTTATGATTATGACGGATACGTCTTTTAGAAATCACGAATCGTGATTTTTAGTATTTTCTTCTTATTTTTCTTCTATTTTTACATCGACGATAATACCAACACAAGATTAAAGTATTCACGTCCATTGTGTTTCTGAACCAATCTGAACTGAGCTAAATCACGAAATAAATGTGAACTTCAATGCGGATATTTTGACGAATCGTGAAAAAACACGATTCCGTATTCAATGTGAACGTCCATCCGTCAAGACGTATCGTGTTTTTTGCCGAATCGTCAAAGACGTATTCCGTGGGAATGAGCCCTAAGCGTTAACTTAATTTAACTAGGATTTCAAACGGGTCTTGTAGCAGGAGTTTATTCACTATCACATGATACCTACCGAATACACGACTTTGGGATGTAGGGCGAGAAGATACTCCATTCTCTCTTGAGTGCGAGCCGAGCACCCCTGCCCGTGGTCAGCCTGCTGAACAAAGGGCGAAACCGAAACTATGGCGGAAATGAATAAACATGATAAATGAGCACCAGCTGTCGCAAGGTTACATACTTCTGAATGTCTTCGAATAGAGATTCCTTTAATAACGAAACGCAACAAAAGGTGTCTCCATAGTACCAAATGTTTCAATAGAAGCATTCTCAACATCGTTCAATCAAGGGAAATTTTGATTGCGTTCTTCCTTGGACTGAACTGATAGAACTGTGTGGTGTTATTTACATAGCCATATCAATGCACATTTCTTAATAATGAATGTAATAGGTATCAGATCGGAGTAGTGATTTATATTCAGGCGGCACATCATGTGCAATCAACGGACCATTGATCGAGCTTGGTTGCTGATAAGCTTCCTCAGGTCCGCGGTCCCTCTCGCGGACACTAAAACCGAATTCGACCGAAAGGAATTCTTTTGTGGACGATCGCCGCGGGACCCGGCGCGGCGAATGTTTATTTATTTCCTAGATGCGCTTAACAAAGGACTCGCAAGCCTAATTTATCGCTCCCTACGAATGACGCATGGCTCTTGGAACGTAAAATTATTGCAATACATTCACCAGCTCGGGTTTTATTTTGCCAGTTTCGACTATTGTATCATAATTCATAGTGCATGGTAAGGGTGTACGAAACGTCGCTTTTTAGCCGCGTCTATGAAAACCAGTAAATTATACATTAATTCTGCAAAAATTTTAAAGTCTCGATGTTAAGGGTGATTTACATTGATACAGTAGCTAGCGTTAGCATCACTGGATTATCACCGCTAATGTATCAAATAGGTACTGGACGCTGGACTGGATTGTAACATGTTTACACTAAAACAGTGCTGATCCAGCACTGGAATCCCGTGGTGCTGGCGCCTGCTACTGTAGCCATTATGTAATTTGAAATTGAATATGAATCGTGATGGGTATGGGATGTAAGTGTGGTCGTAAGTCCTCAGTCGCTGTTGTGTGAAGAATATACATGGAGTCAGTAGGTAAATACCAAGAGAACATCTTGAAATAACAAACAGTCGTGCAATTGAAGTCGTTGTAACCGGAGTACGGGCGGGTGCATGAAGTCGTGCTGCACAACAATGGCGCGGCGTCTCGCGGCGCGGCGGCCGCACCGGCTGCCACACAAAGCCCCCGTAAATACTTTAAATTCGTCGTTGGGCTCCGGGCGGCGGCGGCGGCGGCGGCGGCGGCGGGCGCGGCCCCGTGACCCGGTTGCCTCTATTATTCGCGGCGGAGCACTAAAGGGCCCGTCGTCCTCGACTCCTCGGCCCCGGCCGGCCATTGTGCTGCGCCGCGGCTCTAGATACTGGCCCTTTGTAGTTTTATGAAGCGTACGAAGGCTTTGTTCCAGCTCGTCTCCGGCGAGCTGCGAGCGGCGAGCCTCCGGATGCGAACGGTTCGTGGAAACGCGTATCAGATCTTTGTCACAAACATGTCTACTGTTGAGTGTATACCCTTGTTCCTTATATTGAAAGCCTTTTATATTTTATAACATTTGTTTTATAATATTTGTTACGTGGATTCTACCCCCCTATCATACCTAGAAATCTGTGGTTACCTCGTCAAATCCTAAAAAACACAAAATTCTTATGGAATGGCCTCTTTCTTCCAGGTCGGTCACCGAGACGTCACAGTTGTTATAGGCGGTAGCAGAAGGTTGATGCTACATGCATTTACTGTTACATATTTGGCAGTCCTGGTTTTACTTGAAGTAAATAAAACATTTTTAAAGGCAAAATTCAGGGACCGAACTATAAACGATTTCCTGTCGCCGGGCCATGACCGCGTAGCTATCCGATTGTCGTAGCTAGCCGACAATCCAATTTGTGACTGATTTCACTTTATGTGTTATTTTACGAGCAATTGAAACGTGATATTTGGATATGTTTCGCCACGCGTGATTGTGTGCGTCATACCTACGTGGTAGACGAGGCTTCGTTTCTTTGATTGAACTCAAAGTAATGTTGGATAAAATGCTCCGCGCCATATTCAGCTGGATTAAATAGGGATTCAACTCCCTCACTGACGAATGGTAAACAAACTGGAACAATGCAATTGGAAAAATTCTGAGTTCATAAAAGTTATTTAATTGCAAACGAAACGAACGATGAAGCCGACGCGACGGGAGGATTTTATTGTGAACGCATATTGCATAATTTACCAACTTACAACGACGATGTGTTATAATTTATAATTCAATTTAAATATGGAGTTACTATTACCCACTAAATTGGATATTATGATGAAAATGGCGTGCAGGTTTATTATAAATCATTATTTTATTTATTAAACTTATTATAATGCTTCACTACTAGACGGCAAGGCGGGCAAGGGCGGAGCGACGCGACGTTGCTAAATAAAAATTAAAAAATCAAGATCAAGTGAAAGTCAAAATCTCGTTAAAATTTGACACATAGTCTACCCATATCCTATATCTATGTCCTCGAATAGGACATAGGACTATATTAGATAAGTAATTAATTAATTTCTAATTAAGTTCTGTTGATAGTGTTGATACATTCCTGTGGGATCATTTCAATGAGGGTAAAGGCGCGTGAATTCGCCGCTAGAGGCGCTAGTGCAGAGTGAGGTCTGGCTGTCAGTGCCACAAACTTATCTGACCCGGTAAGAAGGGCGCCACTGTCTTTGTCTTTGTCTGACAACAGTATAACATCTGCATTAGTTCCAATTTTGGCCACCGGGTCAGATAAGTTTGTGTCACTGTCGCTTCTCACTTGTCTGAATATCACTTGTCACTGTTTATTTATGTATGGGTGGGCTTTGACAGCAGGACCTCACTCTCCGGTGACGCCAACTGGTGAGTACAAAAACGGCGACCCTCATTATATTAGAACACTTATTTAACTGATCTCCAGACATTCTCCAGGTAAATACACCGATACCAAATCGCGGCCAGGGCCGTATAATTTCCTGGTGCGTGCTTGTGAAAAATGATCACCTGCGCTTCGCCGTGTAAAATTAATTGCCGATTCGTCTGCCGCCCCGCGCCGCGCCGGTCTAGATGCCCGTCAGATTTCATGAAATAGCCAATTTATTCGGGACCGCCGTAAATTATTTGTTTGGCGTGACGAATGGCACCCGCGACCGGTTGCAGTGACGCGGCGTGACGCGGCGTGACGCGCCGTGACGCGAAACGTGACGCGCGGGAGATATTGCATATCGATACATGAGCTACATATTGTTATAAAATTTCTGCGCGCCGATGCGCGATCTCCACTGCGGTTTTACGTAATCAACTTTATCACATATTATTTTACTGTCAGCTTTTATTAGCAGCATCTAGTGGCTTAGCGGGCCCTAGTTGGTGGGTCATGATTATAATTAATCCAATATGGATTATGGAAATTAGGCTGTTAATCGTGTTGATTGGGATGTTGGCATTAATTGTGATTTCAAATACAAACATAAATTTTACCTGTTTGGTAGGTAGATACGTAAGTACTTAGATTAACCGATTTGTGGTAACATTTTAACCTCGGATAGTGTTATTTTAACGTATATCATAATAAAATTTGATGAATACCTAGTTGAGAAAAGCGGTCGATGTAAGCATTCATATAAAATTAAAGCTAATTTAGGAGAAAGGCATGGGTTTATAAGCCTTATGCTCGGAAATGTTACAGGCAAGGTAAAAGTTGCCTATATTACCTACAGGCTTAAGTCATATAGGTAACGCGATTGCTATCTTGTTTGTAAGCTGTAGCGACCGGCTGGTGGTAGTGTCGTGGAGTGCCATTGCGTCGGCACCACAAAGGGCCGAGGTTTGGGGGCACTGACCCGGCTGCGGCCCGCGCGGCCCGCGCGGCGCGGCGGCGCGGCGTCACGTCGCGGCATGTCGCGGCCGCCCGGACACCGACGAGTGATGTCCTCTCGGCGGAGACGCGCGCCCGCCCACGGCACCTTGCCATCTTGTATGTTCCCAGTATGGTCAATCGATACACAACCGATATAGAACCCGAATAGAAAGCTAGTATTGTATAAGTATTGTGATGACGTGTGCAGGTTCGGTAAATGAGATACGTGTTACTCGTATGAAGTCTTTATTATTACTCCTTCAATAATGATACTTAACCTAATTTATATTAAGGCGTCTCAGCTACACACTACACCTCCGGGGGCTATTTAAAGAAAAATTAAACTGCAGTTTTAATTTTACGATTTTAAATTCGGCAGGTATAATGTGTGCTAAGACTTGAAAATTATTACTTAATTAAAAAATCGTTAATGCTAAAAAAAGCTAATTTCTAAAACTTAATTTTATCATAATACGTAATATGTCCATGTCGAGGTAATAATGTCACAATCCAATTTATTTATCAAATCTTATCCTTGTGTGGCCATTTGTCATTATCCTTTAATTATAATTTCCTTTTAATTTTTCCATTCACGTATATCACATTTAAATCATATTATTAGTAAACTCGTCTTGGTCTTAATAACATTTCTTTTAATATCTTTATTTCTAGATTACTTACTTATTGCTCTTTCACACATTTCTTTCGCATTGACGACTCGCGTACAACACAATCAAGACAATGGTTACTTAACATTATTATATTTATCTCTTAGTTATCTGTATTTCATTCTTTCTTTCCTCTTCTAGTAAAATACTTCTCCCTTTTATAAAATATTGAACCACTCTTTCACACAGACGTCTCGCGTTCAGCATGATCAAGAAAATGGTATCACATATTTAATAATTTTATATGCACATTATCAATTCACATCTGTCACATAAAATCCCATATCAAAACCTAACTAACACTCCATAATTTTCATCCATACGTTAGATAATATTTTCTTAACTCACGGGGGATCAATCCCGTTCATTAGCAAAAATACTAACTTATAGACGAAATCCAATCAAAAATCTTTCATTACTTGCAAAACCCTTCCATGCATAGTATATCATTGTCATCATTTCAAGAGATATTTCTTAAATTATAAACATAAATTTCTCCTATTCTTTTAAACTTTTAAACTATTTGTTCTTAATTATTCATTGTCATTATTAGGTAAATATCACTCAATACAAATTAAGTAGTCACAAAGTGCATCTTTACAAGCTACAATGTAACAAGATACCGAATTTCATCATCGCAATCGGAGTCCTCGGCAACAAACATTCCATTCCCATACGGATGCGATCGATATGTCAGCGAAATTAGAGTTTACTGTGATTATGAAACCGATTACTAAAATTGACTTACATTTTGACTTACATGTTTAAAACAAAGGATTTTACGAATGTTAAGTATATTACATAACTTACGCTTTACTGAATATAATAATAATTAGTACGTTTACACATACCTATATTCAATAGAAAAAAACTTGCTATTTTAAAACATCGTTATTTAGTTGTTAAAATTTTTTGTTTATAATCATAATTTTATAACTTTAGATTTTGTACTTTACTAATACTCATAGGTATTTAAAACTCGCTAGCAAAATAACGAAAAACACACAAAAACTCGCAAAAAATTAAAAAAAAAGTCAGTAATTTAGGACAATCAGTCATTCACCGTAAATTTTTCGTTTTCCACTACACTGACACACACTAATCACACACCATCACTTTTGTCTTCACTGGAATTACGGGAACGCACCACCTGATACTGGATGAGGACGATGCTGCTGCTTGGCGTTGATCTTTCTCTTGTTGACTCATAGTTGGAGATATGAGTGGAGAACATAATCTTGTACAATATTTTTTTTTATCATTCTTTTTTTGTTCCATGTTCTCACTCGAGGGTCACTATCTTCTTTTTTCTTCATAATTGCCATGAATTCTTCAGCCGGTTTAAAATACTTTTTGAAGTAGATTATTATGATTTGAATAATATTTTTTTTTCTTTTCGTCTCTCTTCTTTCATTGATTTTTTTTTTCTTCATTTTCTCGCGATATTTTATATTCCTCTTCACTCTTCATTTTGTCCCTTTTCTTCGTTTTTTTTCAAATCAAATCTTCAAATTAAATACTTTATATTTGTGCCCTCCGGTGCGCATGTGACGCGGCTCGCCACAAGCGCACCGGCCAGGCAGGGTCGCCATGTGATGACGTGTGCAGGTTCGGTAAATGAGATACGTGTTACTCGTATGAAGTCTTTATTATTACTCCTTCAATAATGATACTTAACCTAATTTATATTAAGGCGTCTCAGCTACACACTACAGTATAGATAGATTATTTATTTAGGAAGGTACTATTTTTGAATTACGGTCTTGCTTGAGTTGCTTGGAGCAAAACAAAATAACCAAATCCCGCAATACGGAAAACCTATGTATAGGAAATTTTGCCGAAATTACAGAATACAGGAAAACAAGAACAGTATTGAAAAGGTAGTTGAATCTCATCAAATCAGAGAAATCGAACTGACAAACAACAGCGCGGTGTAGAGCCGTCGATAGTGATGATACTGTGGGACTTCGGTCGCCGTGTGTGCTATTGTTACACGTAATCGGAACTGTTAGACAGCTACAGCATTATTTAGTTTCCCTTTCATTGAGTATCGCTGGGTTCTGTGGCTAAGACTCACGCGAAATGGGGTTTATCTTTAGGTTAAATGTAAACATTAATTACTCGCTAATCGGACGTTTCCGATACATACCTCTGTATCCATAACAAAAATATTTTTTCAATTCGAGCCAGTACTTTCTTAGATTAGCTCGTTCAAACAAACAATCAACAAACTCTTCAACTTATAATAATCAGGTACCTAAGTATTAATGTAGAATTATGACTCACAGTTTGCTGACATGACAAAGCAAGCTTTAACCCTTTAGATTTTAGGGTCTTCAATCTCCCTTCCGAGACTTCAATTTAGTTAGTCTCTTCAATATAAAGTAGTTTAACTGAAAACAATTACCAAGTCTGATTGCCGTCACCGCGAGACAGTTCAAAGACACGAATGTTGTGGATTGGATCGTTTACGTGGTTTCCTTTGTACAGGCGAGTGCAATGTATGTGTGATGTAACTGGAGTACTGGACGCCGGCGCCGCCGCGACCGTCGCGGGCATGCCCACTGCCCACGGCCGTGGGAAACGCTCACATAGCCACAGCATTGCCCACTGCCCACTGCCGGATGGAGGGCCTATGCTAACACTGCTGGGAGGTGTGCGCCTTCCACTCCAGCTATCGCGAATTGAGACTTTATTTGGACTCTACCAAACTAAGGTCATTCACCAATTTTCGCTATTCAACAAAATAGATGACATTCTGTCATGTTTATTTAAGTCAATAATAATGCTAAAAGCAGCCATAGCTGAGCCTTCCAGGAGCTCGGGTTCAAACCTTTTCACATAGCTCTAATGTCAAGGATTATGTGCGTGATGGTGCATGACAATTTAATTATCACTTGATTCGACGAAGAAAAACATCGTGAGGAAACCTTCACCCTCGTGAGTTATTCCATAACATAAAATGTGAAGTACGATATAATTTCTCAACCAACATTTCTCGAAGTATAATCCAGATCCGTAACACGTATCTTTTGTCGATAGTTGACTATCAGGAATAGTAGATACTTCATGAACACAAACTACGAATGATGGAAAGCGTATTTGGAGACGAAGCGGTGTCGCAGGAATACGGTGTGTATGTAGGTTTAGACCGCCCCGTACTTGGCGATGTGTATCTATTTTTGGTTCCGATATTGCGACCTCATTAGCAGATGGTGTTAAAAGGTTTTGCGGCCGCGAACGAATGACGTCAGGTTTCTCGTAACATCCGCAGTTCCTTACTTAACGCTTGTTTAAGCCGCACTACTGTTAATTTTGTTTATTAACAAGTGATTGTTGCTGCGTGGGTGCTCTGCGACGCACCATGGACACGGACATTCAACAGCTCTATATTCTGAGACTGAGATGAACTAATTGTTTCTCGAAGTAATCAATATGTTAAGGTTTGAGTACCGCCGCTGGTGGTGGCTCTCTGTTTAATATTGTGCTAAGGAGTTGTATTTAATAGCGCGCTGCGTTCTTGTGACCACAGAAATTGTAATCTATATTATATAAAACTCTTGCCTTACTGAGTGACTAACAGACAACGCACAGCCGAAACTACTGAACGGAAGAAGCTGAAATTTGGGATGTATGTACCTTGGGGAGTGTAGGGGAGCACTAAGAGAGGATTTTTCAAAATTCATCCCCTAAGTGGGTGAAATAGGGGGGCGAAGTTTAAATTACTTTCACGCGGACGAAGCCGCTGGCAAAAGCTAGTTAACTATAGGTTACAAATTTTCGTCACGAACGCGGTGATCATCCATCCACTCGGAGACCAGGATCGCACCCCATTCACAAAGCGCGAAGGATGGGCTGGACTAGGTACATCTACCTAACAGGGCATGTCGAGGCTACGAAGCACCCGCCTGAAGTAATCTAATCCGAGATTCATTTAACTTTACGTAGAAAATGAGTTTTGTAACAAAAACATCCCGACTAATTTGCTCGTGAAAGCAAAGAAGCAAACGCGTACTTATAACTTGTAAGTCGAAGCGCTAACCGCCGCGCGCCGCGGCCACAGTTTCTCATCAACTAATAATAAAAGAGTAAAAACACGAGTTTGTGACTCGTTTACACGCGGAGACTTCTGTTGACAATTTAATTATTGTTACTAATTCGGTTAAGACAAACTCGCATTTTACATCTCTCATTCTATTATTGTATGTATATAATATATTTTATATCATACTTGCTCAGTAACTAGGGATTACTATGGTGGAAAGTCTCCTTGTAAGTTGGTGTTTGCAATTCAAGGCAACATTACGTCGCACTATGCTTGAATTGTAATGTTCACATTACAGTTCAAGCTATGCAAAACTCCTTGGTAAACAATCTCTTTTCTTATAAAATGGTAAGAAAACTTTTTACTGAAAAAAAACAACATGGCGGCATTTAATTTCCATACATTTCAAACTATGCAAAACTCCTTGGAACTCAGAGCCGTAAAAAAAAAAGTGTGTGTCAGCTACGACGCACGATTGGAGTTTACTCCTTACGAACGATAAGAGATTTAAGATTTGAGATTTGAGATTAGAGATTAGAGATTAGAGATTAGAGATTAGAGATTAGAGATTAGAGATTAGAGATTAGAGATTAGAGATTAGAGATTAGAGATTAGAGATTAGAGATTAGAGATTAGAGATTAGAGATTAGAGATTAGAGATTAGAGATTAGAGATTAGAGATTAGAGATTAGAGATTAGAGATTAGAGATTTGAGATTTGAGATTTGAGATTTGAGATTTGAGATTAGAGATTTGAGATTAGAGATTAGAGATTAGAGATTAGAGATTAGAGATTAGAGATTTGAGATTTGAGATTTGAGATTAGAGATTAGAGATTAGAGATTAGAGATTAGAGATTAGAGATTAGAGATTAGAGATTAGAGATTAGAGATTAGAGATTAGAGATTAGAGATTAGAGATTAGAGATTAGAGATTTGAGATAGTTATATGTTTGTCTCTTTCTACGTAATGCCTGAACTTTTCGTGTTTCTAAACTTGATTTTACTCCTCATAAAATCTCATACCGGGCCTTATAACTCAAATCGTTTCTTGAGGAGTAAACTCCAAAAAATAGAAAAATATTTACGAAAAAAAAATGGAAATGGCGGCATTTCATTTGATCTGAAATTAAAATTTCATTTTGCATTACCAATGTTTTATTTACCTCACAAGAATGATATAAAGTAGAATGCTTACCTCGGTTGCAAGTAGCTATTACACCCTCGAACTATATTCACCCTCGCTCGCTGCGCTCGCTCGTGTGACTAAATATCTCGGGTGCACGCGATCCATTAGCGCCCTATGCGAGCTGCGCTCGCACTGGCGCCAAATTGGATCTTGTTCTGTAATAGCTTACTTACGTCCCTTGTGTAACAATCTACTAATATTCTATATAATATATCATTACAACTAGGTATTTATCACCATCTGCTATTGGACTAACCATCCCAGTCCCTAAATTGAGTCTCGTTCTAGGTCGGTCACTTTGGTCATGGGCGGCAGTGGAAGGGTGGTGGTGCATGCTTGTTTACTATAGAGACCTTAATTCAATAATTGCTTTTTACAAAAAAAAAATAACCGACTTCAATTTTGATAAGTAGAGATAACTCAAAAACTACTCGCCAGATGGCGCTCAATTCAACATCCTTACTAATATTATAAATGTGAAAGTGTGTTTGTTTGTTTGTTTGTTTGTTTGTTTGTTTGTTTGTTTGTGACGCTTTCACGTCGCAACAAAGCTATTATATGGTAAGGTTTATGTGTGTGGGGATAGTTAGGAGGGTGGAGAGTGACGTAGGCTACTTTTTACCGCGGAAAAACATCCCATTCCCATGGGAAGATCGATGTTTTGTTAGTTGCTAGATATTTATTTTCGGAGTTCCTAATAGATGGCGTTAATAAAATTCATTTGCAAGTACTGAATTACGCTATCAAATACTACATGTAATTTACTAAAGTCATAGGCAAATGTAATAGGCTACTTTAGCTCTGCCTCGAGAACTCCCCGCTCCGGCTGTATTCAGTGTACCGCCCGCCCGCTGGCACTATCCTGTTGGCTGATGTCCGCAAGTTGCTGGACTCGCCGACACCGGTGGTGGGCGCGGGCGACTGGAACTGCAAGCATCCGGGGTGGAATAGCCTAGCTGCCAACAGAAGTGGAAGGCTACTTTTTGATGCCGCTGAACAGCACGGCTACACTGTCGAGGGTGTTTCACACCGTAACCGCGGCTCTGAATAAGAGAGAACGCGTGTGTGCAGTATTCCTCGACATGGAAAAGGCGTTCGACCGTGTTTGGCACGACGGCTTTCTCTACAAGATCTCGCAGTCGTCGGCGCCCCGGAGTGCCGTTAAGGTGATCTCCAGTTTCCTCGAAAAGAGAAGCTTCAGAGTAGTGGTTGAAGACGCCGAATCCACCGAGCGCCCGATGGCAGCCGGCGTCCCGCAAGGGAGTTGCCTGTCCCCGGTCTGCCTCGCCTGCTACACCGACGACATCCCGGCGGCAGGGGGGGCGTCGCTTGCCCTGTATGCCGATGACGTGGCATACATCACCACGTCGCTGAATAGAACCCACGCCATCGTCAAGATGCAGCGTGCGCTTGATGCCCTCCCCGAATGGCTCGCCGCGTCGAGACTGTCGGTGAATGTCGGGAAGACGCAGGCCGTGAACATAGGAGGATACCTCAACAGGCGGGACCCTACTCTGGAGCTTCACGGACAAGATATCCAATGGGCCCCACAGGCCAAATACCTGGGGGCAAAATCGACGGAAGACTTTCGATGAAGCCACAGGTTACGAAAGCCGTCGTGAATTCTAGAAGCGCGATGGCAGAAACCAGTGCTCTCCTCGAGCCTCCCTCTCGGACTGAAGCTCGGGGTCTACAAGACCTACATCAGATCCCGCTTCACGTACGCGGCACCGGCGTGGTACGCGCTCGCCAGCGAACCGCAGCGCAAGAGGGTGCGCGCGGTTCAGGCGATTGCGCTCCGCCGGCTGACTGGTGCGCCGAGGTACGTCAGGAACGCCGTCATCCAGAGGGACCTTCGAGTCGAGAGCCTGGACGACTTCATCGAGAGATTGGCACGCAACATGTTCGGGCGTGTCGACGCGTCGCGGTTGCCACATCTGCAGGACCTGGCGCCGCTCCACGCCCGTCCACCGGACCGCTGGGCCTTCCCGCGCGACTTGCTGGTTGCGCGGGACGGGCCTAGCACTGACCGATACTGGGGCTTCGTAAGTCGTCGCCCGGCGCTGATCGGCTCCTGCTGGGCTTCCCACCAGCGGGATTCACCCGGTAGGGCCTCGATCGCCTGGGCGGCGCGAAGATGAACCCCATCCCGTTTAAGACTCTGTGGCCTGTAAAAAGGCCGCCACTCACCGGACTTGACCTATTGGTTAACCACAGATGGACAACCAAGGGCCTTAGGGCCCAACCCAAGGACCGGCCCGTTTTAACGGGCCGCGAGAGACACCCCCAAAGGGGAACTAACTGTCCCGAGGGCTCCACACACCTCAAACAGGATGGAGTGAAGAGAGCGAGTAGTAGGCTACTTTTTAGCCTAAATTCCTACGGGAGCGAGACCTACGCGGCTGTTACCTACGGGTCCCGAAGCGAAGCGCGGGCGGTTCTCTAGTGTAAGTGTAAAGTTCCCGTCACTACAAATTAATCAAGCCCAAACACTAGATAACTGCAGTAAATCGTTGAGGAGTTCCCTCGACTGTCTTTCGGCTTCATCAGATCGACTCCAGATCTTCATGAAATGGTAGCGCTTTAATGTACTTATGATAACATGAACAAACACACTAGTCGTCCATACAATTTTCGAAAGTTCCCTTCGATTTCTCTGAGATGCCATCATCAGATCCTGGTTTCCTTATCAGGGGACCATTATTATTAGAATTATCAAAATCGGCCCATAAACGACGAAATAATCGCTGAACGTACATAAAAAAAAGCATATATACGGTCGAATTGAGAACCTCCTTCTTTTTTGAAGTCGGTTAAAAAAAGTTTAGTCGTATTTTTTAATTGGTATAATATTTTGGTAAACAGGTGACATGTAATGTAACATATTTTAGGTGCGTCGCCATGTTTGGTTTATGTCACGTTCAATTTGGAATAATTATGTAGATATGCACTTGCCCGCACGGACGACTCATATCCATCGACTAGTACAATCAAAAAAGTTGAATTTGTGATATTAAGCTATTGCATAGCTTTTATCGCGGGCCTTGGGCGCGGGGACCGAATGCAAAAATTTCGTAACGAAAAATTATTACACCCCCATCACCCACACACAGACATAGTTACTATGTCTGTGCACCCACACATCGATAAATACCAGAACTTTTAACTGAGTTAACTAACTTTTACTTTATAACGGCTAAACCGATTTGGCTAATTTTAGTCTTGAAATATTCGTGGAAGTTCAGGGAAGGTTGCAGCGATGAGAAAATATGGTAAAATTGCGAGGAAAATACTAAAAATGAAAATTTTAATTTCCCATACAAATCTTACCTGTCAAACATTTGATTTTCGCCCCGTCGGTTCGGTGTTTTAAGAATAATTACATGTAGATCTGGATTAAATAAGGCGTTGGAATCGACAACATGTATTCATAATAGTCGAATTATCGCGTATTTAGATTTAAAACACAAAATAACATGACATAAAATAATGACACTATATTAATGACTTGAGGGTGATAGAGACAGTGTAATACAGGCAAGGCAAACTGTAAGGCACTGTCTCTGTCACCCACACGTCATTCGCGCGCCAAAAGATCGTTGTAGGACTTAAATGTCAAATGTCAATTTTCTTTTTAAAAAGAATTATTTTGTCAACTGAAATAGTTCTTATGCTTTTGTTCAGAATATTTAAATCTTTGCACAAATTAATGCATTATCCGTTTCTAATAAAGATTAAAATGTCTTGCACCTATAATGTGACGTTATGATGTACGTATTCTTAACAATTAGGCTTACGTCATTATTATGCGTCTCTTTCAGTGATATTGCCTATGAACTTTGATGTAACTTTTGATAACTAGGCAACTAAATGAAAACTGGTGTACACTACTTTCTTGGCCCACTGTAAAACAGTGAATATCTGTACTCGTATAATTTGTGTACAAAGTGTTTTAAATATGAATAAACAAAGTGCATTTATTAATGAAGAAAGTCACGAAAAAATTGTGAAAGAAAACGAGTTATTACTCTATATACATTCATTTTATTATTATTATCACAAATGCAGTATTATTTTTTGTTTTGTTAATTTATATATAATGCTATGCAATAGCTTTACCGCGGCAGTCTCCGAGTGCCACACGTCTTTTTTTTGTGCCAATAGGTTAACTAGGTTCTTTACGAGTTGAACTATTGTGTCTGAAGCGCACTACTAGCGTGCTACAAGTGCCGCAGCGAGCGACTGTCCCGCGTGAACGAGCCCCGTCCGTCTGTACGTCTCTCCTCGGTAGCTAGTAGCTCGCAGCGCGGTGAATGTAACCGTACACTTATTAGCAATTCTCACATTTCACTCGTAATTGCGCTGACTCAATTACAAATATCAGATGTTCCCGCTTCTTGTGCGCGCATACCGAGCGCCGAGTACCGAGCGACGAGACGCGCGAGATGCTATCTGCGGCTAATTAGAAACTGCAATTACAACGTTGCCATGGAAACTGGGCCGGGGACGAATTCATTTCCACGAATCTCACGCGGCTTTGCAATTTTTTTTTTCTTTCAGATTATCATAACGTCGACGACACGCTTTCTCATACCTCCTCATACTAGGTAGTAACTTTTCCTTCCGTCCGGTGTCCCGGGTTCGGTTTCCGGCCAGACCGGATAAAAATGTTTGTTGTCAAGTCGTCTCGCGGATGTATAAACATTTTATTTGTGTCGTCCAGCCACCACACAATAAATGCTAGAGCAATTCAATTCAATTTTCAATTCAATTCTTTATTTCAGACAACAGTAATCCATTTTTTTGTTAGTAGGTACATATAAAACTTAAAGACTATGTTAGTACAACCTACAACTAAAAACACAATAAAAACAATATAATTCAGTACTCCATGTACCTGCGAAGCACTCCATGCGGACGACAACGTCTAGAATGCGGAATGGACTCAGTTTCCGTCATCATCCGCCTAAAGTGCCTCAAAACAGGTGAATGGATATCCTCCGCTATAGTTTTTAGGATGATGTTGTTACTCTCCCTAAGTCTCCCAATCAGCGATGCTGCTCTTTTGCGCAGAATGGCATGGAATCCATCTGTACGATTTTCTGCAAACATCGCTGACGCATATATGAATGATATGAATGTGTTAGCATTTAGCGTTTAGTAACAATTTATTTTATAAAAGAAGGGAGCAATAGTTTTTGCCCGTGGCTTCACCCACGGAAGACAACGTCACAATATCTGTAGAGAGTCCTGGGAATATTAAATGCGTTTTGCATTGTACGAAAAGATGGAATGGTCCAGGTCCACTGACGGTGCCGGTTTTTAATCGTAACTTTTGCCATTTACCTAGTTTAATAAAACATATTTGATTTAGTTTTTAATCACTCAATTTCCTACAAAAAGTGAAGGAAAAAAATCTGTTTGTAATTTAGCTATAGGGAGGTACTCCGTTTGCGTTCCATGTAGCACGACACATAAATGCCAGCTTTCCGCCGAGGTAGAGCTAAGATTGAGGGCGCGCGCCGCGGCGGATCTAAAATTGAATTGAACTGTCAACATAGGTTTGGTTTTGGCGAGTAGGGGCAATTCCATATGCTTGGTGACCCAAGTAAAGTTACTTACCTATATGTATCCTGGTCACACGACTCACGAAATCTAAATAATATCGTTTTCCATAAATGACATCCTATTCTCTACTTACATTTAAATTCCACGGAATAATAATAATAATAATAATAATAACGCTTCACACTCACAGCCCCACACTAGGATTCCCTGTGTCGTGGGTGCCATGGACAACACACAAGACAAGGACACACACCCAGACCGAGAACGGAAATTCAAACTCATCATTCAAATTTCCGTCTCGCTGGGAATCGAACCCAGGACCTTCGGAACAGCGGTCCGGTGTGTTAACCATTGCGCCATCCGGGTAGTCACTCCGGTCGGAATAATAACAGCATTTTCGATTCCATTCAATAAAATAAAAATATACCATTAACGTATACGTATAATGGCGTAAAATCGATTTGAATGACGAGGGACAAAAACGTAATTCAAAGTGAGGCTATCTCCGATTTGAGGCAATTTCCTGCGAAAGGGCCGCGCCGACAAAACGGCGACTCATCGCTCGCCTCCACGGCTCGGCTGCACTCGCGACCGTTCCCCGCGCTCGCCGTCTATTGCGGGGTCGACCCGATAAGTCCGCTGGAGCCGGGAACCGAGCCGGCATTGTACTTCGAACGTTCGATAATAGATTGACGAATGCCGAGCTTAAATTAGATGCGCAAAGCCGTCTATAATGTAGAGCACAATAAAGTGCCTCGAAAGCGACGGTCAATGTCTAAACACCTGACGGCGTGATTTATTTATTGTCCCGAGGGCTGCCGCCGGCGGTTAATTGATGCTAGACTTATTTACACAACCACTCGTGCAGAGGAACAGCGTCGTCTGCAGCGGAGTGGGTTTGCGAGTGCTCGTGCTAGACCAGAGACCCGATTCTGAAACCCGGAAGCTGGAACAGATCTGATGGAGGAAGAGGATGGAGGAGCTGAAACAGTAACACTCCTGCCAACAAACCCGCAGTTCGCTTTTATCGCACACGGAGCGTATTTGTGTCGAAGAAGTAATGGATGTCGATCAGTGGTGGAAAAGTGATGATTTAATCAAACCATGTTTCTTTGCTGAACATTATCTTTTAGAATACTTACCGTAAAGCTATCAGCCTGCGCTTTTGCTTGTCGCTTTGGAGGTTGGTCTCCATCAATTTAAGGTCACAAATAAGCTTTTTAGCACGGATTAATAAGCGGCACGCTGTCCAGCTGGATATGCCCAAGTATTATTTTAGTGTAACTAAAGGCATACAACAAATTAATTTTGAATTCAAGATCACGTAATTTTGTGGGTATAGGTACAATATCACATTTGATTATGCTTGAGGATGTCCGCCTCAGTGCAGCCGCGGCAGGGCAGAGCCTGCTGTGTGCAGCTCGCTGGTCGCTCGGCGAGATGCATTCTCTGGAGCGCCGTGAGCCGTGAGCCAACGTTCCGAGCTCTTCAGCCACTATTCAGGGCGCGCAATTTCCTCCGGCTGGCGGCCGGCGGCCGGCGCATGGCGACATGGTGTGGGCGCGGCAGACTTGCCACTAAATAGTTTAAATTGAAGTTTTATTTTTACTAGTACTTAAATACTAATTAAAGAACGAGAGGGCTATGGTGGATATACCACCATTGCGTTTCTTAAAATTTTGGCAAAGGGAGATCTCCCGCTAGGCGAGACGACCCACTTCAAGATTGAGTGATGAGAATAACCATCGTAATTCGTATGTAGAAAAGGGCCGCGCCTTGGGCGTGGAGCGTGCTTCAGTTTTCTGCAGTCAAGCAGAGGAGAGTGACGAAGATTGCAGTCGCGTAGTGATTAGTCTACGAGTTATTTGAGGATATCGTGACGTAGGTCTGTATATAATCGCAAATCGCAAAGTCGTCAGTTTACCCACTTGAATGACACGCAAAGTTGCGCGGGTGAGGCGCGGGCGGCGGGGAGGGGAGAGCACTCATTGTTGCGGCGCTCTACCACAGGCTCCACCGCAAACCTTCGTGAGCCATTCACAGCAACCCCCCCTCCCGCCCCGCGCCGCCCCCCCCCCCCGCGCCCGTCGCCACGTCACTACTATCGCAAGTCTGCGGCCGATCCAAATTGCAAAGTGCGCTCTTTTCGAGCCCATTGTTTGAGCTAAACTTCTTCGCCTCTATTCAAAGATTTCCATCTAAAATTATCGCCCTGCTGCAAAATTTATAAAAACTCGTCATAGGAACACGAGGGAATAATAATAATTACACGAGAAATACTTATAATCTGTGCAAATAACTCGAATAACAACAAATGTTTCCTACAATAGTCAAGAAGCAGTACTGAGGCAGCAACATATGAATGGCAGTACCTTAAGCTACATATCTAATCAAAGCGGTCCAAAGTTTATTATGAAATATTTTTTATTTCTATTATACATACGGGACACAAAAGATGAATACATCCTGATTGGATTTCCCCACGAGCGATTGAAAAACAATGGATGCTGGGCCCAGCCACCCCACCGGCCGCCGCGCGCCAGCTCCCACCGGACCAGGAGACACGGTGCCCCGACCGGGAACCGAACGGGATTTACATATATTAAGAAGTTGAAAGTTGATGTATGAACACCGCTGAACACAAAATACTATAAAAAAGTCAGCCAGTCATTCATAAACTTCAAAAACCAATTATTATTATCTTTACTGATTATTAAAATAAGTTGAAAAACATTAAACCATTTGGCGTCTTTATATGAGTACATTGAGTACTTACCTAGATGCTTAGGTATAAGCATTTTAATAAGTGTTACTTTAAAGAGAAGCGAAAATCGAGCACAGCAATGAAGAGTTTCAGCGCTGCATTTTATGTGCAGCGCAATACGAGTCTCCGAGCAATAACTGGGGAAGTTACATGAGCCGGCGGTGCGTCGCGGCTGTGCGGCGCGGCCGTGCGACGCGGCGGTGCGGCGCGGCGGTGCGGCGCAGTCCACACTTTATGGCGTTGATATCTCAGAGGCGATCCTTCTCCCACTAATTAAAATCCCACTAACCTGTTAAACCTCGGAGCGGTACTAAGAACTGAAGTATTCCGACTTTTTTTTTTTACAGTAGGTAAATACCTACCTAC
This sequence comes from Hesperia comma, assembly GCA_905404135.1. Classification (NCBI taxonomy): domain Eukaryota; kingdom Metazoa; phylum Arthropoda; class Insecta; order Lepidoptera; family Hesperiidae; genus Hesperia; species Hesperia comma. The sequence continues at coordinate 14,489,494 of FR990035.1, read as the reverse complement.
CTACTTACCTAATTGAATGCCCCGCGTTCCTATTCCTATTCCTAAGTACCTATAGGTGCATAAGGAGGTATATTCATTTTTTACACAGTTTTTACATTGTTGCTTTTAATTCGCCTAATTTGCGTAGCAAATTTCCAAAGCCACGCGAGCGTAGCCGCGGGGCGGTTGCTTGTTTCAAGCAATTTAATATGGACCCTCTTTTAACTTTTATTTTTTATGCACATAAATATAATTATAAGTATTTGCTTGAAGTATATAAATCGTACCTAGGTACTAGAAAACTAGCTCTCGCTTTGTTTCGGGAAACGATATCTTATCACATTTATGTGAAAAATGTTTAACACGGAAACAAAAAATTAAATTGCGTGTACTTATGTACGCGCGTAAGAAGTTATACTTCTTTGGCATCATTAAATAAAAAATTGGTTGTCTGTAAAGTCGATTTACTGACGATAGTTGAACGGGACAACGTCTTAAGAAAATACTGATGGAATGGTAGTTATGGTAGCATAATCACTAATAGTCATACTAAACTATCTTTGAATACTTAGTTATAATTTATTTACTGTTATATTGCAGTTAAAAACCTTTATTAAATATTTTACCAAAAAGACTAGTCGTTGCATACCGTATAACGAAACATTAATCTTTAGCTAGTCTGTGCATATTATGTCATGTCAATGTGCCACAAACAAGTCAAAACAAACCTGGCTGGTTATAAATAATTTCGATAAAAAGCAAAAGCAAAACTAAAGAGACGTCAGAGTTACATTGACAAAGGCCAATGAGTGGTTTAGCCGGCAACTTCATACTGTTAATTTTTGTGTCACAGATGCGCGCGCATCGTAAAATTTCACTCTCATGATTTTTCCATAACGCGCCTAAAGAAGTATAACTTCAAAAATCCTACTTAGATCAAGTTTTGAAGATAAAAAAGGGCATTAAATTGCAAAAAGGTCAATGGATTTTGCAATTAATTGGACATCGTGAATTTTATACAGTTTGTAATGGTTTTTCCTACAATTTACATAAACAATTTTGATTCCATACAATTCCGTCAGCGATAACAATGAAAGCCTCCAAAATCATAAATAGATATGGCATGATGCATCAATGTTTTAAGTTTTAAGTATGACATTGGCTTTTTTACATTTTCTGCCTATCAAGCATCTAGAATATTTAATTTAAATGATATTGAGAACCGCATCTAAGCCGTTGCGTAGTTTAAAATATCGAAGCATACAGGCATGAGAATCTTTTTCGTTGTGTGCCTACCTACAGTTACTATGTAAAGAAGATAACGTTATAGATCGGCACCGTTCCGCCTCGCGTTGGGGCGATTTTCCTAACATGCAGTAGTCGTGTACTGACTGTACTGTTGATGGCAGCGACGGAAGAAGACCGCAAGCCTCCTTGCACAGCGGCAGACTATAAATTATCCACATTATCGGTAATGCTCGTTTTTATCTGCTTTTTTCCTGTTCTCGGAGTCGGGCGGACCGATTTTTTCGAGCGAAGATCGCACTAGTTTCACCACAAAGTTGGTGACGGAAACCGGGACTGGGTAATAAACTATTATGACAAGATAATGAATTACACTGCTTTCTTCTTGCTGCCTTTATATTTTGAAAATGTAATTGGGACTGGATAATAAAGCTATAAGATATAAATAACATCTCAGTCTCCGGGTGACAGAATTTCGTCTTTTTAATAAAAAATTCAGTAACCAGACCGTACGAGTACTTGTGTGTACTCCCCTTAATTAAATTTATCAGACCTATGGAGAATGGCTGACTACCAAGTAAGGTTGATCTTTAAACCAAGAAAACAACGTCAAACACATTTCCGGTAACAAATATAGCCCACTAACCTCGAATCTTCAATGGAACCTCCTGAGTAACTCGCCAATCAGATCGTAGCTATTTAAAGTACCAAACGTGATTTCTAACGCCATCTCTTGACAAACTAAAGAATGGGTCATCGGCACTAGAAGTTGTCGATGATTATTAAATTGATTAAATTATTTATTGAAGCACTATCGCTTCACTAGGAGCTTTATCTAAATTATATTATGACAATATAACGAATTATCTTGCTCTGTTCTTGCTGCACATGCGTATTTGACAACGTAAATGCTTTTTTTTATGGAATTAAGATAGCAAACGAGCATGCAGCACCACCTTCCGCTGCCGCCCATGACAACTGTGACCGGCCCAGAACTAGACTCAATGAGTCTCGTTCTAATTCGGTCACAGATGCGTTGCTACTCCTGAGGACTGAGATGCTAGCATGCCGGCGATAATTGCCAGCCTAAAAAAGGGAAACGAAGGAAAAAGTCTTATTTCTTGTAGCCGCGATCTGATGGCCACCCAAGGCCCAGATAAGGGTGGAGTGAAACGCGTAAACAATATTTTTTGCTTCGCGTTGTATGCCGCGCGGCCGTGTTTGGCATGTGGTGTAATTGCTGGCGGCCATTAGGGAATTCGTATGCAACTCTACTGCCTCGCCAGCGCCACACAGCACCGCACCGTGTGATTACACGTTAACTACTCGTACAACTCCTTAGTTATCTATTTTCGTGGCTCGATACCATTACGATGGTCTCGTATTTTTCGAAATATTTTTGCCCCTCGGTGATACGTAACTTAATAACCTGAAATATGCTATTTGTGCCTGTTGGAGATTACATTGCTACTTAATATCCGGTCAGCCAGCGCAAGATTGCCTATTTTAACCTTACGATATTTCTTTTCTGCATCATACAGACCACTGATAGACTGGAGATAGAACAGCCGCCAATACAGTTTTTACATGCGTTGTTTACGGAGTGCATACGCCAGCCATGAAGTAGAGACGAAGGGAGCGGTGTTTACTTGTGACAGTTGTGACCGAGTGAATAATGGGGGACCTGGAATCCTGTCCTGGTCCAACCGTCCGTTCATCCTTCTGTCCGTCTATCCTCCTATAAGTCTATCCATGTATCCTCCTATTCATCTATACGCCTATCGGTCTATCTGTGTATCCATCTATCCGTCGTGGCGGACCGGCGGCGAGTCGACGACTACTTTTTCCTTTCGCAGAAACATTTATCAAGATGCTGTCTGCACAACGTTAGAGAAAACTGTATCGCTTTAACTGTCCGCTTCAGTGACGACACTGGACGAGACCAATAAAACAACGTACTCGTACTTAATACGTTCATATGAAACGAAATAACATCTATGTAAGGTTCGCAATGAAAAGTGTACCTACCTATATTTACCTGAAAAAGCATTGAATTATAATTGGTATAAAACTTCTTAAAAATGTATATTTTTTATAGTAGCCTTGTAGCGCAAAGCTGTCTGCTGAATTAGCTTGCAAAGTGTTCGTACATATAAGGGCCCCGAGAAATGGGAACTTAGTCGAAATAAGGCTTTGGAATGGGGCCCAAATCGGCTAATTTATAAATGCATCAATTATTCTGTCGGTCTGCATATAGGTGTGACAGTATGAAATGTGTGAATCTGTTCCGACATGACATTATTGAAACATGTATGAATTAGCACCGCTGTGCCTTTGGATTAGGTACCACTGTGCTCTATAATCAGCCGGGCAATGCGTCTTTTTGCACAATTCTTGTTATTTTCAATTTTAAGGAAGTGTGTATTGAGAAAAGCATCTTACCAAATAAGTTCACTTAAAAGTGTAAAGCAGACAAGTCATTGGATTCATGCGGTGGGTAATAATGTTTTCGTTGAGCGCGCGAGGATCGCTGCGCTAATCGAGTTATGATATCCCGGTGGGCAGCTGGCGCTGGCGAGTGGAGAATGACTCGCGCTATATAAACCACGTCATCCGCCGCCGCCCCCCCCCCCCCCCCGGGGGTGGCCTTGTTTTAATGTCTATGAAATTAAAACAATTTATCCTTCTCGGTCTTATAACACCACGTCGGTCTAAGAATTATAAATTGTCATAGCTATTCAATCTCGTAAGTCATAATATGCCTCGGGGCATTTTCATTATGTTTTACGGGTAGTAGCTATATCTATAATTTCAGCAGTAAAAGTAAGTATATTGAACTAAGTCGTCGGTCTGCTCGGGTAATTGACTCGCTTCTGCTATAATTCCTCCATTGTGTTCGGAATTGGTTTATGTTCCCGCTTAGTGAATAGTTGTTTGATTTGAGCTGGGCAGCGCGCCGGCGTAATGGTGCTTGTAGTAATGTTGGTCGATGCCACTATAATATCAAAGTATGAAGCGGGATTTCGTTATGTCGGACTTAGGTACGTACTGTAATAGTATTGATTAAATTAAATAAGTTACTAATTAGAGTGTCTGGTAGCTACCGACTAAACTAGATGGATAAATATGAAACGACTAGTTCACATGCAAATCCGGGCGCCGCGCCGTCGAGGTTGTCGATCACTTACGTACGAATGACGGTACTGCTTGTAGATGACACGCGAGCAAATTGCAGGGCGTCAGACGCGTGCCGCAGCCGCGTACCACAGCCGCGTGCCGTAGCCGCGAGTCGTAGCCGCGAGTCGTAGCCGCGAGTCGTAGCCGCGCATAGTCGCGAGTCGCGAGGGATGGTGTGTTGTGTACAGTGTGAGCAGCGATTGTGGCGCGGTAATGGAATTAGCGCGGGCAGGCTGTGCGGCTTCTAATGCTGTTACTGCGTCGCCCGCGCCGTAAGCGATAGGCAGTGTAAGCAGATCACGCCGGCGCGCGGCGCCGCGGGGGCCACGGGGGCCACGCTGCGCCAGTAATCCGCCGCCTTGAGACGCTTCTCGTCTACTTCAAGGCAGCTTTATCTTTTCGTGACGTATCTATTAATACGAATTTGTTGAAGTTTTAGGTTCTGTAGTAAAAGTTGTGACATAAGCCCCCTTGATAATTTTCAGCAATGATTACAACTTAATAATATTAACAGTATACTCAGCACAGGCGCTCCATGTCATTCAGTCTTCAGAGTAGAGTCGACATTCGTCCACGACGTGATCACCTGTAAACGTGTGTAAACTATCCAAACCTACCTGATATTTAAATATTTAAATTTTAAATCAATGTTCAAGTCAAATCAAGTTCAATCAAGTCCGTCTGCTCAGCATGCGAGTCATACCTGTCGAGCCGACTGCCAGGCTCAACGCAGCTGCCGCCAGCCGCCACGGATCATCAAAACAAAGTTCCCCGCGGGCGAACCCTTCCTAATGCGATTAACTGCGGAACTTCAAATACTCGGATGACACGAGAGAACTATTCCTGCTTAATGCGCCTCAGAAAGCCATTTGTAATGCGATTAAAAGTCTCCACGAGCTAAGTAGCTAAGTTTGAGAGAACCGCAGATTGTCCGATGACGACACCGGGGTCTAAACCCCGGCGGTCGACATTCGGCATCCATAATATTATTATCCCTAACTTACTTAACTGATGCTTTTTTGCCTTAAAGTTTTCATTTGTAGAAGAAACTAATAAAATCTGCTATGAGTCTTACGAGTAATTTTTAGATTCATTGTGAGATGGATGCTCAGAGCTCAAGTCGATTAGAACAATTTGAGGAAACCGACAGAAATATTTTTTACTTACCGGAAAAACAGATTCACAAATTAAAAACCATATAAAGGATACCTAAGCTAATCGCTTCACGGACATTTGATTAATCACAATGTCCCCTCTTTTTGTTTTTAAATGTTTCGTATCTAATTTTCCTTAAGTATATAAATTAATAGTCCCTGCGGCCATATAGCCTGCCCACTGTAAGTAAGGGCGCTGCCTGCCAAACCGCAGGCGGCGCCGGGCGGCTGCACTAGCCAGCTGACAGCTCTGACCCTCCTTGGCTCACTGGCTCTATTTAATCACTAATACCATCATTAAAACTGGCTTATGAATGAAGCACGGCTTTTAAATGGTCCACAAAGTCAATCTAAATACATACATTTAGTAGGTAGGTATGATATAGGTACCTAGAAGATTTGGGCGTATTATTAAATGTTTCTATTGGTATCTTTATATCGATTGCAAAAATTTTTTGAAGTTATTTACCATTACAATGATTCTTTACCGTTTCATTCAAAGTCCGCAAATTACATTTTACTTCTTGCAGTTCTATTGAAGACTTATAAATATTTTAATAGAGCCAAAGAGCCCAAAGACCAAAGTATTTTGAAGTAGGTATCTACCTATGTACCTATATTCAAATGGTAAGACCGGCGTAGACAGCCAGGCAACGTTGCAACAAGCACGTGGAATTCCGGTTGGAAGCGCGGCGGCGGCGGCGGCGGCCTGCTGAACCCAATTAGATAGTGGAATGTCTCCAGTTATGTGCGGATTAACGAGGACCGTGCGGTAAGCCGGCTTAGCTGACGGCGGTGGACGGGCCTCAGCCCCGGGCCCCTTGCCTGGGCCCTCCCCCACCCCGCACCCCGGGGATTGCAGGGAATTATCTGTCGATTTATTAATTGCCTTATGGCTCATGTCCAGGTAATGCCCGCTGAAGGACTTATAACTTGAAAAACCAAGGCGACTATGACGAGAATTCTATGATGGTCAAGCATTGTAGGTACACTCTGTGGTAGGTATAAGTTTTGTCCGGACATCACGGAAACTTTTTGTGATTTAAATAGTCCAAGCTGACGTCACGCTGACCCGCGTCCGTGTCTATCACATGACTGGCGACATGCAACCACTACCCCTTTACTGCATATACTTACTACAGGATGATATCACCTCAAATACCTATCACTAACTGGTCCCCATACATTTCCAACTGAAAACTAAGTTAGACCAGGGCTTTCGCCAGGTCTCGTCTTAATCGTAGCACATATCAACTGTGATGGCAAAGTCTAAATATAGACAACGAAATAAATATATGTGTACCCACGCGTTGTCTTCGGTTTATATCAAATCCTGAATCAATAAAAACAAAACAAACGGTCAGTATAAGTGCTGGCTCGGCGCCCACGAGGTATTTGCGTAGGTTTGAGAGTCGCAGCAGCCATCGTCGGCCACGCTCGGGGAAGGTGGCTGGCCGCTGGTCCGGCCGGAGCCTGTTATTCCAGCGTCGCATCGCTCGGCGACCACCTAATGATATAATCGCACTTCAGTCACGCGATCGCCCAATCGTCGTTAATCCGCTCGATCATATTTTATTAGCCTTATTTATAAACCGAGCGGGCTCGGCCCGCGGGGAATTCGACGGTGAATTACGTAGTCCGTTTGTCTCAGCGCCGGCCCTCCTCGGTCGCATTTCAATCATTGAGGCCGCCTGCAAATCCGACCCGGCGATTAGACCCGCTCCACCGACGTCCACGGACACACGGACACACGGACACGCGAAACAAACGAGTACCTATTATGTTATTTCACGTCCAACTCTCACGACACGATCGGACGCGGATCAATTTGCAAATGAAATGTGAAACTCGATAATAATTATTATTTAAGCGGCGTAAAGCGGCGACAACCGGCTGCAAGTGCGATTCAAATTCATGAATTGCTAGACGTAAAGGGGCGCAGACGGCTCGCTGGATGTTAGCTCGAACAGGGATTTGTCATCGTCTGGTCCCGCGGGGGTCTCGTTAATCGCCCGATAAAGTTGCGAACTTGCCGTCGCCACCCTTCGCAGCGGGATTATTAGAGGCCTGAACCGAGACGGGTCCGGAGGCCTCGCCGAGTCGAGCCTTCGTAATTGCAAATTACTTCGGCCGACTAAACTGCGACCTAATCGCATTACACTTCGGGCTTCTTTTGCCTCGACCCGGTGCAGGGGCCGGTGCCTCGGTATTCGGAGCCGTATGTGGGCGGTATAGGGTCGAGGATCGCTCGCGCTGCGCGGCTTCACTAGACAGGCGGCCCCGGGGGCCGTCTTCCCATATCCTTTGCGACGTGCCGAGCGCATAAATTGAATTCGCCATTGGAGACGCAGTAGTGCACGGCGCGGCGCGCGGCGGAAGAATTCGAGCGACGTTTCGCAGCGACAAATCGGATCGGGCGGCTCCGTACGTGTCTAATCGATTGGCACAAAAGTGCCGGGTTCGCCCCGACTGCGCCGGACGTGGCTCCAAACGAACACGGCGCCAGACGACATGTGCGTGATAACGTATCCCATTAAAAATATTTCATGTGAAGTAACTTATCGAGTCACGAGCACGTAAGTCTTTCATTGTTAAAAATCTGTCACTTATCATGAAGATTCAAGCTCCTAATTCCATGAGCCGTAAGTCTCTGCAAACCCTACGCGTCGTAAAGAATGAGGCGAGGCCAATTCACGATTATCGCACAGATAAGTATAGGTAGCCATAACACGAGCTTTCTCTCATCCAAGTCAAGCGAAACTTTTTGCGGGGCTCTCTGTTTCTTTCTACTTTTTGTAGTTTTCAAAAGACAATGAAAGATTAGTAGATATTAAATACGTAGATATGTAAACCAGAAAATATACCTACTTATCTTACCCACATATCTAATATTAAAAGTTCTAAAAATTTAATTCAGTATAAAAATTCAATAGACGTGACGAATATTACAATCCTGTCAAATACAGGACATGAAAGCGTGGATTTTGATTGTCCAAACGATCTGCTGCCCCTCGCCCGGCGCGGCAGCCGCTCCCTGTAAACAAACAAGTCCAACAACACCATCATAATAATTAAGAAAAGGTTTGTTTCTAAAAGTAACAATTGACATGCATTTGAAGATAATCTTTGGTCAATACGTAATACAAGTCAGCAACGAAGCTTCCGAGACGACCTAAGCTAAGGAATATAGTTTGTCCGGTCTGTAGCAGGTCCGAACAGGAGGACTAAGTTTATATCGCAAGGTCGCGTCCGTCGTAAACTTTTGTCTATCTGGCGCCGCGGCGTCGTAAGCACTTACCAACTTTTCGTTTAAAATTGAAAGCGCTCAGATTTATTTTGTAGGCAAGTAGACACGTGAACCCGATGTCTGTGTACCAGCTTAAAATGATTTAACTTGCATAATCCCGCGGCGGCCGGTCGCTGCTCAGATGGTAATCTCCGCTAATTAAAGCCCGCGCACACGGGTGGACTCGAAGTAGGTAGGGGGGTCGAATAAGGGTACACACCGCAGCGCCGTGCTGGGGTAGCGTGGCCGTGACACATTTCACTGCGAATTGAGCAGCATCCGCTTAATTCAGTCGTACCCTAGTTCAAAGGGTTCTGAAAACTTTTAAATAAGTAATTGAATTGGCTACAACCAACTAATGGCCCACTACTGAGCACGGGTCTCTCCTCATTATTGAGGAGGCCTAGAGCATACTCCGCCAAGTTGCTCCAGTGCGGATAGGTAAATAATTGAATTAAGTCTGTTTAATACCTAGTTAGGTACTGTTAAGACATGAACCTATAGGTAGTAGGTAATCGTATAATTTCGTTTTTCAAATATTTTCATTTCATTTGAAAAGTCGAGGGCTGAAAGTGACCGGATTCGAATCCAGGTCATAACAGTTACTGTTCTGTTACTCTGTTACCAGTCGTAGCTGATTAGATAACATAATATTTATTTGTAAAAACAAACACGTCAAACTCGTGTATTGTTTACAAATGAACACAAATAAAAAGCCACATCTACATAATCGGAGCGTTAGTTACCGGATCACGAGGAATACATTATTTTGTTAGGCAAACTGAGTACTTACCTATACTTAAATAGAAGTTATTCAAAAGCTTGAACAGATGTGGCGGGAGGGGGTGGAAGGGGGAGGGAGGCGCCACTACTGCCAGTACAGTGTCAAAAGTAATAGCTAAAAGGGCTAAAACCTAAAACACTGTTAGTATAGCATTTAGAGGTTATCGCGTCGCGGGGCGCGGCCGCCCAGTCGCCCACACTGGAAACCTTTCAGTCCGCCGCACTTTATCCGACCTTTGTCTATACTCTGTCGACATCGACAGTCACTCACCTCACGTGACGTCACTTATATGCCGCTTGCTCCACTTATGAGCTTATGACATTGGGGTATATGGTGTGACGGCTTCAGGGTGAATTACCTATAATTCAAGATTTATATATGAGAAGTTTTACTAAAAATGCGTATACCGGTATGTTTTTGAATCTATAACTATGTCTACCACCATGCTTATTTTACTAAATAGTAAAACATTTTTAAAAATAAATCGTAGGTAGTTTTGATATTTCTGTCGTCTGCTTAGTTTTGTGCCGCAGAGTTCGCGAGCTAACATAAATATATAACGAGGTAGCTACGGGTAGTTACAATTTTATAAAGTGAGCGTAACATAAAGTACATATATTACGCTCAGCTTGCGAGCGCTGCGCCCCGTCGGGTACGCAAACACCTCTATTACGCTAAGCATGTTACATGGGGCATGGGGCCTTCGCCCGCCGCCCGCCGCGCTGCGAACTGCAGTTGCTGTAATCAACACTTAGTTTCAAAAGGAAATTCGTAATATTCTGCACGTCGAGGACGAGAGAGCGCTATTAGGGAGCTATTCAGAAGTTCGTGATCTGAAATAACTTCCATAATTATCACATTTACCTAAATAAAGGAGTGTTTAGGTTACAAGGCTAAAGGCTCAATAATTTCATTTGTTTTCTTTTGAAAGAAGTAGGCAAATTGGAGCGTGTGTCCAATTGTCATCGTAGGCACTCAATGAGAGACGAATCCATCAATATCAGCGGCCGCTGTGTACCTATTGAGCGCTCCTCACTCCTCGCTCCTCGCTCCTCAGTCGTCACGGCCGATTGACACGGCGACCCGTGGCGACGGCCTTTATTGTCCCTCGATTGTTTGGACACTGTGCTCGTTGACCCGCGCTCCCGCCCGCACCACCGGCTACTAACGATCAGATATTATTATACTTCGTGCTTCGTCCTCGAGATTAGTAACCTGAAATAGAAACTTATCAACACACATATGTAGTAACGCGTAGCGATCACCACTCTTTGCACTACGTTGAGAAAAAAAAGAGGGTAGAAACATTATAATTTTATAAATGTTATTGATATTGGGGGTAGGCAGACTACCTCACTTACTTTACCTGTTACCTGTCGTCGTCTCGGAGCTTCATTCGCATTTTAGTGCTTCACCACTCAACACAGTTCCAACCGACGTGGAACGTATTTTTATTTCGTTTTATTATAATAGTTTTTTCTTGTATTGAACCCAAGTACACCTTTTATTTAGTGATTAAAAGTAGAATTAAAATGTTAAAACATAAAAATTCGGAAGTGGAAGAGTTACAAATATAAAGAAACCGCGAAGTCGCCGACGCATACACGTGATTGAGGATTCATCTTCATCATCAGATGAAGCATTCCGGATCTATCGTCTTGCCTTCAGCGAATACCCTTATAATAACACGTGTTTTTTTACGGTGCCTTGCACGTGCGAATAACGCTTCCTATCGCCATTCAGAGCAGTTTTAAGACTGTCTCGACGGCAAAGGAGCAAAATAATTGTCTACCTACATCTATGCAATTTCAGTGCCTACTTATCATAAAAATGATAGAACCTAAAGCCATTCAGAGCAGCTCTAAGGCTGACTCGCGGCGCCATATAAGATACAACCACTCAGAACAGTCGTAAGGACTGATTCGCCGGTTGAAAGAACAAGGATAGCTGCTTATTCTAAATGCACTCTGAGCAGTCGCTGGGACTGTCTCGCCGCATTGGTGACAGTTGGTTTGCGTTCTTTTCGTTGGGAACTGAATCTTACCGACTATAAGCAAGCACGGAGGAATTTTTTGACTGTAAGTACAAGGATAGCGTTTATTCTAAATGCACTCTGAGCAGTTTCTGGGACTGTCTCGCCGCATTTGTGACAGTTGATTTGCGTTCTTTTCGCTGGGAACTGAATCTTACCGACTATAAGCAAGCACGGAGGAATTTTTTGACTGTAAGTACAAGGATAGCGTTTATTCTAAATGCACTCTGAGCAGTTTCTGGAACTGTCTCGCCGCATTGGTAACAGTTGGTTTGCGTTCTTTTCGTTGGGAACTGAATCTTACCGACTATAAGCAAGCACGGAGGAATTTTTTGACTGTAAGTACAAGGATAGCGTTTATTCTAAATGCACTTTATTCTAAATTATTTATTCTAAATATACTCGGTGAGGATACCTTATCAAACGCGACAAAGCTATTGAGGCAAGACAGAAACTACTTGGCAAAGCCATATCATGTCTAGCTTCTGCAGTCACCGATCAACTGAATCGCGAAGATAAAAACAAAGAATTGTGTAAGACCCTGTTCAACCCAGACAGCCACCCAGCTTATCGAAGCCCTCGCAACATCCGTACAGGACAACCCGCCGCCAGTAGACGAGACTGGAGCGTGTGTTGTCGCGGTGCTGCCCGGACGGGCGGGCGCAGCGCGCGGCGTGGGCGCGCGCGGCCCGCACGCTGCGCACCTCGCGCCACCGGCTGCTCGCCATCGTGCGCGCCACCAACGACACGCATGAGTACACACACGTTGGCCGGGTGTAGGGTTGCCAGCTCGACAACAATCCCCCCACAGACTGGAGCGCGTGGTGTCGCGGTGCTGCCCGGACGGGCGGGCGCAGCGCACTCTTAACATCCGATCGTAAAATTCGAGACTGGATAAAGGGGTATAAACTCGAATTTTTGCGTCCTGTGGTACAATATCAAGTCCCTTCTCCACCTAAACTTACAAGTAAAGAATGTCTACTTGTAGAGCAAGCTGTACATAATTTAACCGGTACTGGGGCAATTTCACAATGCCATCCATGCGAAGGACAATTCATATCGAGTTCCTTTTTACGTCCAAAGCAAAACGGCAAGATGCGATTCATATTAAATTTAAAACCGTTAAAGCAAGAAGACTTAAGGACGGTGTATTATTCCTGGTTAGAGCTAATCTTGGGATATTAACATAGACATAGAGGCATATTTATCTTCCAATCATTTATTAATAGAATGACAACGTCAGTTCCTACATACTTCCTTATCGAATGGCCATTCTTCTCAGTGGCCATACCACATACATCACAGACGGCTGTAAAGATAATTACAAAAAAAAAAAAAAATATATCATATATGGCTATTTTAGATCTTAAAGATGCCTATTTATTTATAACAATTCATCCTGATTTTAGAAAATATTTGCGGTTCATATGGGACAACAAAATTTACGAATTCAATGCTCTGCCTTTTGGACTAAATACAGCCCCGTACGTATTTACTAAGATAATGAAACCAGTCGTTAAACTCCTCAGGCCTGCAGGCTACTTGTCAACGATTTAATTTGATGATTCACTTTTAATAGGACGTTCCTATCAAGAATGTGATGGTAATATTAACATCACGAAAAAGCTACTCAGTTCTCTAGGTTTCATCATTAATAAGCAAAAGAGCAATCTTATACCATCTACCGTTTGTAAATTTCTCGGGTAAAAGAATACTTAATGATAAATATGCTATTGAAATATACTCTGACGCCTCAACGACGGGATGGGGAGCGTCCTGCAATGGGGAAACGGCTAGCGGTCAATGGTCCACAAGCGAGCAGGGCTACCACATCAACTATCTTGAACATTTACTTAGCAGCACTTTTAGGTTTAAAAATTTTTGCAAAACAACTTATAAACTGTCAAATACTGCTTAGAATAGATAATTCAACAGCTATTTCATATATCAACCGCATGGGTGGTATCAAATTTCCCCATCTCACTCAAGTAATTAAAGATATCTGGCAATGGTGTGAGCAAAGACAATTATTCATTTTCGCATCGTACATCAGATCTGTGGACAACAAAATTGCAAACGCGGAATCTAGAAAAGTACATCCAAATATCGAATGGGAATTATCAAATTCTACCTACGAAACCATAATTTCAAAAATTGGTAAACCTCACATAGACTTGTTTGCAAGCCGAATTAATCGTAAATGTGAAAAATTTATATCTTTGCACAGGGACCCCGATGCCTTTGTTTTTTATGTATTTACCTACTATTAACTGGAGTAATTATTTTTTCTACACCTTTCTCCCATTTTCAATGATATTAAAGTCGCTCAAAAAATTATTAACGATGTAGCTGATGGGATCATGACAGTCCCGCTGTGGCCCAGTCAACCATGGTACCCTATTTTTACAAGTCTTCTTAAGTCAGACATAATATACCTCAAAGCCAACGAAAGTTTAATTTCTTGTACCTAATTCCAGAGAGTTCCGACGGATACAATCAAACCTTATCCTGGCGGCCGGGAGGTGTTCAGGTCGGCCTTAATGCTGCGAGGCGCACCGCCTTCCTCTGTAGAAATTATGCTATACTCAATGATGTTATAAATAGGTAGATTGAGCGTCGCCCTACAATGAAAAAACAAGGCAACAATATCAAGCATGTGTGCGTGCATGCGATGTTTTTCGCGTTCATTTATTGACTACGTGTGCGTAATCTGTGCGTAATGATATAAAAGTCGCGGCCAACAGTTGGCTTCGCTTTTTTGACACGTTTTCGCGGATTCGATTATCCATCTAGATATTTATACATCATTGGCTATCCTCCATTTCAACAAAACAGTATAGCGCTTATCAAAAAAAAAAAAAAAAAAAGTGGCATAATTTCTGTGTCAAAAATTCAACGAATCTTTATAATGCTAGTATACCAAAAGTTTTAGAATTCTTAACTGAATCTTATGCTAGTGGTAGTCAATTTGGCTCCCTTAATAGTTGTAAAGCCACATTGTACTAGGGCATGATATCATCGATAACGATAATATTCAAAGATTTTTCAAAGGGGTATATCGACTTTGACCACCGAATCCAAAGTACAATATTACTTGGGATACAAATTGCGTATTAAATCTCCTAAAAACACAATACCCCAATTGAAAACATTTCTCTCGAACAACTATCAAAGAAATGCTCTACTTTGATTGCTTTAACTACCGCGCATAGGGTACAGACCTTATCACAAATAAACATAAATAATATAGAGGTATTACAGACGCAGGTTGTTATTAAAATTCCCGAACTGATCAAAACTTCTCGTGTAGGATCTAAACAGCCTATATTATTTTTACCGTTTTTTCGTGAAAAACCAGAAATATGCCCCGCGAACACTTTAGTCTATTATATAAATAAAACTGCAGCAATACGTAGATCTGATTCTTTATTTATAAGCTATAAAAAACCTTATAAACCAGTAGCTTCCCAAACATTGTCGCTGGATCAAAGGAACCCTAAAGGACAAGGGAGTCGACGTATCAATATTTTCCGCGCACAGCATCAGACATGCGTCCACATCACGCGCATATTCGCGAGGAGTCAACATTGACCTTATCCGCAACACCGCCGGCTGGAGCGGAAGCTCTAATACTTTCACCAAGTTCTACCACCGAACCATCATCGACACAAATGAAGTGTCTTTAGCGAGTGTAATTATAAATTAAATTATATAATTTAAATTAACCAAGTTTTTCAAATTGTAAAAATTGTAAGTGTTAGTTTTGTATCTGGGTATACATAATGCTCATATTATTTCTGATTGTTTCCCCAATCTTATTACGCTAAATGAACAATTGATTATGAGTGGTTCGCCTTTTTGATTAATCCCCTTCTTGAAACCTTGCAACACTCTCAAGGTCTACATATGTGTGTTGATAAGTTTCTATTTCAGGTTACTAATCTCGAGGACGAAGCACGAAGTATAATTATTGATTAAACGAACTTACCAAGTGAAGTTCTATCATAATTATACGAGTGCTTCGTCCGAAGAGATTAGTAACACCCGCCCACCCTACCCCTATTGGTATGGGTTGCAGGTTTCATAAGGGACTCCAAACTAATGAAGCTCCGAGACGACGACAGGTAACAGGTAAAGTAAGTGAGGTAGTCTGCCTACCCCCAATATCAATAACATTTATAAAATTATAATGTTTCTACCCTCTTTTTTTTCTCAACGTAGTGCAAAGAGTGGTGATCGCTACGCGTTACTACATATGTGTGTTGATAAGTTTCTATTTCAGGTTACTAATCTCTTCGGACGAAGCACTCGTATAATTATGATAGAACTTCACTTGGTAAGTTCGTTTAATCAATAATTATGTTGGACTGTAATTACGTTGAAGCAAGTGAATCTCAACAAACATTATTGAGATACGAAATAGATCTTCACAAATTGACGTAGGTACCTACGTGACCAGCAGCTATCATCATTATCTCAACCCCTCATGACCCACTCACTATGAGCACGGATCTCTTCTCAGATTAAGATGGTTAAAGCCATAGTCCACGCTTCGGCCACGGCAATGGTTTCCTCACGACGTTTTTCCTTCACCATTATAGCGAGTGACATGTAAATGCTTAAAAGTGCACGCGCTGGGTTTCAAATCTTTAGCGGCAGAGGTAGGGCTGCAGGCTATTTTGCTGCCCTAATCCTATGAAAAATAAAATAAATAACTGGTAGATAGCTCGGTCGTGCGTCGCTGGCGGCGGGATGTAGATACTGGCCCGGGGTTTCCAGGAAACGGGGCAAAGTAATACAATGATTACATTTCTAGTTCAATGAATCGATCTGTTTTACATGCAGCCGCGTATCACTAGTTTCATCGGACCCACACAGCTTTACATACAATAGGCAAATACCTAGCTAGCTACTACATGAATACAATCATTGATACAGATTAAAGGTTAATCTACTTTGCAAATCAAAGGCATGAAAAATGCAAAGGTTAATCGCAAAATTATGTATACTTTTATTTTAATGCTATAGATATAGAGTATGTAAAAATAACACATTACCTACGATCGTAAAAATGTTTTATTTATTTATTTAGTTGCACCAACAAAGTGTACACAAAGTTTTAACGGAATTAATGGAAATATCGATTGCAATAAACAAATACCTATAGGTATTTTTATATTATTGAACACATAATTATCAATAACAACATTTCAGATGCAAGTTCAAGCGGGGGCGGGTTTACAATTTAAAAAATTTAGATAGATTAATTCCGGAGATATTTTATACCAATTTAGTAAGATTCGGCGGGGGCGAACTAAGCCTCTAATGTAATAAGTATTCGATTCGAGCAGACAGGTAAGTAGTGTTGGCTAGGAAGAAATGTGATTATCAGCGGCGAGGCGAGCGAGCGGCGGCCATCGCGATCTTATCTGGGCCCGGCAGCAACAATACACGCGGGTGTAGCAGAGCGGCCGGACCCGTGGCCAGCCGTGGGCCGCCGCGACCAGCGCGCAATAAACATAAATCACAATCGCCGTTGAGACGCCTTATACAATGTAAGCGCGCGGCTACATACATATAACACCGGGAATAAACAATTTGCATTAGTTTGCCCTTTTTATTAATGCACCGCGCGGAATAGGGTGAGGTTATTAATTTATGCACTTTTTTCAGGGACTTTTGACGTTTGTTCCATCTAAAATAATAATTTGTACGTTACAAGCAAAATACACAAATGGGTGGCTATACATATATAACATGGTACGTGGACTGCCACTTTCGTTTTTAAATCAATCATACCTAAATTATGTTCTAGTTTTTGATCGTAATGTTCAGCATGTTTATTTAATCTCCCGGTGGCACCCTACTGGGAGTTACGGCTATAGGTATAAAAGGGCGCCCTTTTTAAATTGTCTATTCAAAAACTAACAAAGTATAGTTTGATTTTCTTTATTATAGTTAATCCCTGTTTTAAATATTTTTTACGCAGTTTCAAATATTGGTTATCCTTTGCCTCTACAATAAAAAGTAAGTTAACCTAATCAGCTATTCCGATGAGCATTCGTTTGGGGACCAAATGGAGCGCGGTGTGAACGCGGCCGCGCCGCCTCGATCGCCCAACGCGCACGCATTTGGTATTTCAATACAACACCCATAAAATTATAATTGTAAATTATGTTTATAGCAAATAATTATAATTGACGCGGCCTTACACTGGCTCGCACGAACGACGAGGAAATTACTTTTACTCAGTAATTGTATAATTAGGTTGCCAATTCCGTCGGTCGGTTGGTCGGGTACCAGCGCACGGTGACAGCGCGGCGGCGCGGCGGCGCAATGACAGCTGACAGCTGACAGCCCGTCAGGTAAATGCACTCAATTATTAATGGACATCATCGACAATTATTTTTCGTAGGTATGAATTTAAACTTTATTCAGTGTGGACTTGGATATTTTATTACAATGGGTACTGATTTTGAACTCACGATATAGGTACCTATGCTGTACATAGTACTACTATCCGCCTTAGTATGCACACTAACCATGGAGCAAATATATTTTTCTATATTTGCTCCATGACACTAACACACTTAATGATTATTTAAATAGACATAGGTACTATCGATCGATCCTAAGTGATCGACAAAGTTAAGCAACTGATGGCGCGGTCGAGAATGTCGGTTGAGTATGCTCTAGGCCTCCTCAATAATGAGGAGAGGCCCGTGCTCTGCAGTGGGCCATTAATGGGTTGTAGCCAGCCAGCCAGCCTAATCATATTTTTCTTTGTGAGGCGATTTAGTTCGTAATGTTACATTAATATTACGTGGCTAAGGAACCACCTACAATACTTAAATCAGTTATATGAACTACATTTATTTAAAGGCTTCAGAGGCATATGTTTTACTGTTTTTTAGTTTGTTTTTGTATCTCATTGTAAGCAAAACTTTATGTTTTTTATGAGAATAAATTCTTTAAACCTAACCTAGTTAAAATCTCAACTGCTATTTGGTAGAGCCATTATTAAATTTAACGGGAACAAACGTAACAAAAAGGCCGAATTAAAATTACCGATTTGCTGTTAACACATAAGGCAAAATAGAGAAAAAGTCTATAGCGTAACTGACTTTTTTGAGCACCGGTGACAATTTACTAGTTAGTATGCGGTACGACATACCAATTTCTCATTTGTTTACTTAAACTACATGTAGGTACCTATGCTCAATTTCGATAGTGCATTCAAGAACCTTGCGTAAAAGACCGACAATCGAAGCGAAACGAGGGAGGGAAGCACATTATTCATGCTTACATTTTCGTCTTTGCCTAAATTGTATCTATTACGTGAGTAGTGTAAAGGCGGTAGACTAGTAGTTACTCGCGGGGAAAATTAATCGTTTTGCGCGCGACGACGCACGGGGCGAGGGGAGGCGCCCGCACTGTGTTGGGAATGCATTGTGCTGATGGTGCTTGTTGCAGCACATTTTTAATTCAAATGTTATTAGTATGCGTTAACATAACTAGGGATGTAAAAGTAATGTTTTTGTATTACGTATTGTGATGTAGGTAAGGGTGGTATTCCACTCTTTCTCGTGGATTTTGTCCAATGTAGGTAAGTAGATACTAGTAACAGTAATATTTGATCAAAGATTTATGATGTTGTTGTAAAACTCCATCTCCATTCCTTTATACTAAGTATAATTCGATCACATTCTATTTAATATTTTATTTTCCTCTTAAGTATTATTTACATATTTCCCCCTAGCCTTTACATTTTTAGATCCTCCTTCATCGCGTTCCCACCTTAATTTCCCCACTCGCCGTATCTACGCAGTACCTGCATACTTTTTTTGGTCGAGTGTTTTACTTATAATCTTACAACAATAGCAGCATACAAAGCCGCTCCTAGTTCCTCTATTTTCTCAAACTAACCGAATATTGGACAAAGATCTTAGAAGAGTGGAATTGGCACTCTTGGTTTGAATCTAAAATTTTATTGAATCAAATAGCAAATACCTATACTTAATTATTTATTATTCTAAGAATATTATAATAAGTTAGATGGACTAAGTAGTAACTTTTATTCCTTTCTCATTGTTGATTTTGAGCGATCGTTTGATGTCCGCGCCAGTTGTCTGAGTGACCCAAAGGACATTCGTAACTGTCTAATGTCCCTTTTAAATTACGTGTCGGACTCGGCCGACAACCCTGAACTAGTAAAATTCCCGTCGGACATAAAATACGAATCGAGTAGCGAGTGTAGCGACTATAAAATAACGTCGATATAATCTAATGTTTCAAAGTCTCTAAAACATCTCTTTGAGGTGTTATCAGATCTAATAGCCATTACAGCGATTGCTGGGGCCCCCGCCCGCTCGGCCGGGCCCCGGCGGCCCCGGCGGGCCTCACGTCGCTCGGCCGGCCCCCATCAGGAAACCGTCCCTTTTGATGTAATTGTAAAAATGTGGCAGGCCATTGAAAATGTGAAAATTAATGGCGCGAACGAAACGAACTGAACGCGTTTGGGAGCTTAGTTTAGCACCCCACCGCGCGCGGCGGCCGGGGGAACTTTAGTATCGGCGATGCAGTACACGGGAGTTCTGCACACCTGGTACCAACTTACTGTTGCAGCACTGTTGAGCCTTATTACGAGCTCTAATTACTAAACATTTAATCTATTCATGTGCTTTCTTTTCCCCCCTTTCAGTATGTAAATGTCTATTGGTGGAATCGGCTGGGGATCTTATAATGTAGGCAGTAACTCCGTCCAGTCCAGCGCAGCGTAGAAAATTATCTCTTGGCTTAAGACTCTGCTCTGTCATTAACTTAATGCAATAGCGATGCCGACATTGGAGCTACTCTCTTACAGTAAAACTTTTCGGACTTTTATGGTACCTAACCTAGTTCGTGCTTTGCATTGCATTCCCTTTCGAATATCTACTTTGTTATATACCTACCTATGTGTATTTTTGTCTTGTATAGTGTGATGCTGTGCTTTCACACGAGTGTTGAACGTCTCAATAGGCAAGTCACGTATTAATTTGGGTAATTTATTGTAAGCACGTTCGCCGAGCGCCACAAAAGATCGCTGCACTTGACGTACACGACACGAAATAGCTGTTACACAGGCAACCCTGATTTCTCATTAGAATACCGTGCCCTACATAGGTAACTATTTTTATTTAACACACCTACATAAATTATTAGTAAATTAGGTAGGTATTACTTTATTTTTATGGTCCTTTCAAAAAAATTAGGAGGTCATAGTTAACCCAAAGTTAATCTGAAATATGAAATACATTAAGACTACGTCTACTTAAATCAAAATGAAAAACAATATGAGCAGAGTACCGACTTCACCCTAGCGAGTCATATGTAGCTATTGCAGCTATTGCTTCAGTGTTGGAACAATAAGTACATGAACGATTTGTAGTGAGCGGCGCGTGTGCTGCCGTGCTCCGAGCAGCGAGTCGTGCCGCGCCGTGCCGTGCCGCGCCGTGCCGTGCCGTGTCACCGCTCCGCCGCGCCGCGGGTGGCGGCAAACAATACAATTGTCACAATTGCACAATGGCAGCGAGGTTTAGGCCCCGTGCACGAACCGACGAGGCGCAAATCGTTATTGAACTGCAAAAAAATTACTAAATTCTGTAAAATTCAAGGGTTGACTGGTAGAGAATGCCACTAGGCATTAAGTCCGCACATTGTAGATCCTTATTTTTAAGGATTTACAATAAAGATTAAATAAATAAATGTTATAATCCAGTTGTTAGTCTGACATGCGGCATGCCTGCTGCTTTTCGCCGTGCTGAATCCTAATTGCTGTTAGGGGTCTCGAACTTTGCATCAGTAGGGGAGAAGTATTGAATTTTATAATGTGAAATCTGTAACGATTAAATTTGTATCATCAAGGGGCTTCCCTTTACATCCCGGAAGCACTTGCGTGTTATAAACATCGCAAATTCGAGCCTTATGTAAATGAAGCAGAAGAACCCAACGTTGCGTTGTAGTGTTTATTTAAACGCATTATTTCTATACCTAAATGCTACATAATATTATCACGCCCGGTACCTATAGCAACCAATCTTCACTCGAGAGCGTAAATATAAGTAGTTATCTAAGACTCAACAGAACAGGTAAGCCTTTTACAATTCGTAAGGTTATTAAAGTTTTAGCAACGCGATAGGCTTCGTTCCGGTGCTGTCCAAATGTGAGCGTGACCTGCTTCTTCATATCTCATAATGGCCGGGTTCGTCACGTTATCTCGCCGCTTGTTTGGCGAACTGCGGCTGCAGATAGATAAAAGATAGCAAAATAAAGGAAGCACCGGCAGATAAACGCAATTCATAACCTAAGTAGGGCGTTATTTATAGTCCCTTTGTGTTGGGTCACGGGAGGCCGCCGGTGACGATGTCTCTCACGGCCAGCAAAGAGGAGTGCCTGCCGTTTGTATTATCGAATATCATTTGGTTATTATTGTTATACATATAATATATTATGATGATAGTCAATGACATTAAGTAAAAAAACATTATTGATACTAGCATGTAATTTTTGTCACTAATTGCGATAGACAGTGTTATCAATAAATGAATTTTCTGAAGCAAACATAATCCCGGTAAACCAATAGATATCGTAATAAACCTAACTGCGCTTCATGAACAATATTGGAATGTTCGATTGGATTAAGCTTAAAATCAGACAGGGATGTACCATGTTTTCTAAAGAAATGTTTAATGAGACGTGCCCATTTTTTGATCGGAATACATAATTTTAACGCGTACGGCCACGGCTGGCATGGGTTCGCATCCCTGGTGTAGGATGACGCCTATTTTATAAACGGTGAAAAAAAAGA
Organism: Hesperia comma; assembly: GCA_905404135.1. Taxonomy (NCBI): domain Eukaryota; kingdom Metazoa; phylum Arthropoda; class Insecta; order Lepidoptera; family Hesperiidae; genus Hesperia; species Hesperia comma. The sequence continues at coordinate 14,466,991 of FR990035.1, read as the reverse complement.
ATTAAAAGTCGTTTACGGTAGCTGTAGAGCCAGCGGGCCGTTCTCAAAACACCAAACTGATAATATACTTAATTTTTATGAGAAAAGTTTCTTTTTATGTCATTATTTTTGCAATTTCGGCGCCTCCCTGAAGCTGTAATTACTGTTTGTCGAAACCACTTTGTTTTTAATATCTACTTGAGCAATGAGTACATACATTTTGTATATTATGTAGGTACTATATACTAGTCGGTGACCGCGACTTGCTCTGAAGAGTAGGTACCTATTGCTTTTTATACTGATACAAATTTTTACTCATTAGAACGCTTATGGAAATAATTTACATAATTCCTCCTGATGGCGTTGGTATCCTCACCGGAACTGGTTGAGTTTGCTGTAGACTTCCTCGATAATGAGAAGAGACCCGTGTCACAACACGGGTTGGGCACAACACATTATGCCCTACTGAGTTGAAGCGCCAAGAAGATATAATAAGAAGTTCTAAAACTCTTTGTCACTCAATAACTACTTATTCGTTTTGTATCTTGTACCTACATAGATACATCAATTTAAGGGAACTTTTTACATCGGTGCCTATATTTCTTGTGAAAATATGTTAGGTACCTGGGGAGTTTATTTACGGCGCAAGAACGTTATTTGCCGGCGGGTGGGTAAGTGGGTTCGACAGCGCCAACTTGTCAACAAAAAGAAGTGAATTTCAATTACGGAAGTGTCGACAACTAGCTCCAGTACCGGCTGTGATTGATCGGAGTGGCAGTATTCTTCTAAATTAAATGTTATAACTACCTAGATACTGCTTGCTTTAGTAGAACTGATACTAGATATTGTGATTGTGTTTAGTTCAGAGTGTGAGTGTGATTCTTTTTCGTGGTTTTTTAATTGCACAGTTCTTTTAGCGAGGAAAAATAAATTCAAATTGGATATCAAAACTGCAGTCCACTGAAACTCATAACTATAACCCTAAACTATACGTTACTTAATCGCTCAGTAAAACTTTGTAGGTATAGATGTACTTTGTACAAGATGCTCTTGAAGTAGTAACGGAAACCACCTGAGAGTCGAGACAGTGTGCTTTTATGGTCAGTGCCATTCACAACGCCTGCGATGCCTAGCCAAACAGTTGACCAGATATAATCCCTTTCTAACCTTCGAGTTCTAACCGAGGCATGCTGCCTATTTATATTATTGTGCCTAGTGAGTACTTAACTACTAAAAGAAGGCGCGAGAGGGTTTAATTGCCGCCATTTTGCTTTTATACACGATTCGTATCATTTAGCGCTAATGTTGACAATTCTCGGCACCTACTGCACTCTACTAAAAGGGTTGTCGTTACTCCGAATAGACCTTTCGCGATATCGGAGCTTTTTGTGTAGCGACGGAGTAGAGTGACATTAACGTTTTTAGTCTGCAGCCACAGCCTCGGGGCCGACGTGCGAATCAACGAAGGGGCGCCATTCGTATATGTAACTCCGTTCCTCTCGAATGACGTGCCATTATTGCCATTACATCAACAAATGTCTGCTCTTATTTGGGTCTAACCTTAAAACAGAACAAAGAGCTTATCTGATCCATATCTGGTCGGATATATCTACAAGAAACTTGGATATCGTGATGTCATTGTGAACGTTAATATTAAGTACTTACTATTCGCGTCGTGCCCTTCCTTGCGACCTCAAATTCTGCAGTTTCTAAAATAAGTACAGATTCTATTTATCTTTTATTCCAATGTTGTATTATGCACCGTATACGGTAAAGGGAAAAAATAAATCCTACTGGTTACACGAATTGTTCCGGGGACGCGCTGGGGCATATCTTTCCAGCACACTTCATTGCCACGTACCTTAAGCCACGCGCGGCGCTCGCCTCTCCTGCCAACTGATACACTTCACTTACCAGAACATTTTTTTGTTTCAAATAAAAAACATTAAAGTAACTTTGGTTTCAAATGTTTTAACTTTCATTCCACCCTCTTGAAGCATTCCATCGTCACTATCATATACTAAAGTAAAGTAGAGCGATTCATCTAGAACTGAAATACAGTTTAAGAGAATGTAGGTTCAAATCGCTAATAGTTACATTGTGCCATTTTAATAGGTAAATAATATTGTTGGTAAAAAATTAGATTTAGATAAATAGTACGTATACGATAATTTTTGCACCACTGAGCCATCGGACCCCGGCGTAGACATAAAAGACCTGTGAAAGCGAAGGCACAGCGGCTACATTGGCGCACGAGAGATGCGTGACAATAGTTATCATTTCATATGACATCGACTTGAACATTACTAAACTATGGTGTAATCTTTAAAAAACGCAAATCAAAATGTCTATAGGTCATAAATATGTATTTCAAAACTTTTTTAAACTTACCAACCTAGTTCCGCAAATTAAATTGGACTTAAACTTCCAGCACAATCAAATTAACCTGTACACGCTTATTACTGACCACTGTAACTAGTGAGCCGGCGCTGGCACCGCGCAGGCAGGGACTGTAACCTCGATATCTGTAACTTACTTTTACATATTTGCGAAAGAAGCTCGTTAAGCTTAACGAGAGTCTTGTTCGAGAGCTCTTACAACATTAATTAAAACGTCCGCTGCACTAAAATCCGATGGTAATTAATAAAGCCTTACAGAACACGGTAAATGAGGCTGCCGGCGGCCAGAGCAGCCTTTCAGAGGCTTCGCCGGCGGCCGCGGCGAGCTGAGCCGAAATCAATAAATGCATAGCTACGAACAGCTCAAACGAACCCTTCGGATTATGAGAACATCACAGAATCATCTTTAATAAAATCCATCTTTATTATTGTTGCGTTAAACAAATCTCAAAGAAAGTCTCATTATTACTTGAATTTGAATAGGTATAGAAAAGATAGATTGGAATTAATATCGATGGATGATCCGGAATCCTCATTTGTATCCGATTTTATCTCAAGATTTGCTAGCAAATCAAAATCACTACCAACACACTGATTAGAAATATTATGAAAATCAATGCAATTTTTCATGTAAAAGTAGGTGCTTACTATAAGTAAAGTGAAATCATAAAAAATACTTTCGATAAACCATTCAAGGTATATTCTATAACTTTATTTTATACTGCAGTGAAAGCCTTTGCATTTCTGTGGATAAGCTTACGCTTTTCAGCGCCCGTACTACCTATCGAGCTGCAATGTGATCTAATCTGAAAGTATAATCAACATCCCAACGAGCAAATAAGATTTTACCTCCTTTTAAGACTCTTTATTCTCTTTAAGAATTATGTTGTTATAAAAAGGAATGGATTTTTCCATACTGTTAAGTTTTGTGATGCCGTGTCGATAAAGTCAATCTAGAATATTAGACACAGTAAGTAAGCATTAAGTTCGAAACAAACTTTTCAAATCTATTTTATACTGATACTTTGTAACAATACTTAGGTACCTATAATGATAACAAAATTTGATCTCTGAAATAAGTAACTCAATTGTTTGGTATTGAACTTGTATTTTGTTTGGTATTGAACAAACCTGTATTTATCAAACTTGTTACTAGTTAAACTCACTGCAACATTTAAAGTTACAACAAGGGTTCTCGAAATATTCGAGAGATTGAAGTTTCAAAGTAAAATTTTCCTTTACTTTGAAACTTAAATATTACGTAGTATCGAAATAACTCGCTGAACACTGTTTAAAATGCAAATAATATACCTACTGTAATTAAATACACACTATGATGACCTTATATACTAGTTCATGCGCAGAGATAATTATTTTGCTATTTTGCCTCGTTCTTCCATATTAGTTTATCTTTAAAGACTTAAAAATATATTCTTGTAGGAACCAACCGCTGGTTATGTTAGGATGCCTTCAACATATTAATGGTCCACTACTGAGCATGAGTCTCTATTAATTTTGCCACTTTGTTCCAATGCGGATTGTTGGAGGGGTTAGTGGCCAACTCATGTGACGTTTCGAAATCGAACTTCGTACGTTGTTCGTAGTTCGGATTTCGTAGTAGCTCTCCTGATTTAGATGACTAAAGTTAGGAAGGTGTAATAAGCCTATAACTATGATCGCTTATGTTAGGAAAATGCGGCTCTATTCAAAATTTGAATTCCTTTCATCTTCTTTCATTTGGCAGTTTTCCGATATTTCATTATCTACGGCTACCCTCAACACGAGCGAGGCCTGGTGCGAACCGAACCGACGTCGATGTGGCTATATTTTAAAGTACTTAGGTACATGTTTTCAAACCACATCATTTCACAGCTAGTAGGTATTCGCGGCGAATAGAGCCTTCAGCTCAACTTACTTCTAAAATGTACCTACTTTAGAAGTAAATATAATATAACACTAACTATTTATTAGATTAATATTTTTAAATTTTTATATAAATGAATTTTATTTTATAATTATTAGCAATGATTGAATAATTAAATAATAATTTTTCCAAATGAATTATAGAGCAATAATGAAATGAATTGTTATCTTTTTAATTTTGTTAATAGAAATTAAACTAAATATCACAAGAAATAAATTTAAAAATTGCCCGTAAATATAATCATTAAAATGAATAATAGGTATAATTGAAATTAAATCTAATTGATGTGAATGTCTTCGATGCAAATTGTAGATTGATTTTATTGTGTGCATGGAATAAAAGGCTTTTTATTTATTTTATTAAATAAATATACGGGCTCACACATAGTTTATATTTTATCTGATTTTCATTATAGCGAGTGGTATCCAAGTGTCCTTTTTTGTTGAAGTTACAAACAGATTGATGAGTGAATTACCTGATCTTATTGTGCCTTTTTTTTGGAGTGCTCATAGCCCGGCGGCTTGCCTTGATCCTAAGTGATCGACAAAGTTAAGCGGGCGCGATGGCTAGTTGGATAGGTGACCGCTAGTGGTAAAATTTCTCGAGCCCTTCCGTATTTCGGAGGGCACTTTCAGCCATATGAGAGGCCTGTAGGCGGCATGAAAACTTCCGATACTTGGTTGGACACTAACCCCTCCACTAATCCGCACTGGAGCAGCGTGCTCAGTAGTGGGCCATAGCTGGGTTGCAGTCATTTTAGTTTTAAAGACTTAAATTATAATATTTTTCATTAGCAGCAGTTACCATATTTATTTAGATGATAACAATGTGTATGTCCGCGAAGAGATTTGGTCGTAGTTCTGTTTAATAGCTAAGCGGTAGTCCTTTTTCTCTGTGAAAGACAATGTTATTAAACGCATCTGAAGAATAAAATCAATCGATAAAAATCCACAATTTTTGTTTCCCCTTAATGTACAATGGAAATACGATACATTAAATGTTCACCACAACCCCTTTTAGCACCGGCCATCTGCCGCCGTCAAAAAAGTTCAAACAATACGTAAAATGGAGCATTTAATTTTACGGTGAACGCCAAAACCCGGGGAAATGGGCGTTCGAGTGAAAAGAAACAATTTCTTCCGTGAAGTTTTTGCGAGTGGCAGCTCCCGGCGCGACAAAGGCGTTTGTGAGCCGCGGCCGCCGCTCGCCGCTCGGCGCGCACTGACGGCTCACTGCTCCGCTCACGTCTTTCCGGCGATATTGTGCGAGTGCCATTAGCGGAGCGGTGAAGTGACGTGTCATTTTATTTTAAACTTCAAGGGAATTGGGCGATTATCACGGAGCTTGAAATTCGTGCCTAACTGCGATGATCTTGATGAAAAAAATTGTATGCTCTTTTGAATAACGACATAATGGACACCACTTATTTTACCTAGTTGTTGTTGCAAGAATATTAGACGTATTAATTACCTATAAGTATTACTTATAAGTCTGCCCAACTCCTACGTCCACCAGGTTACTGCATCGTTGCAGCATGTGTTGTAGTATAATATTTGACATGTGGTATACGTAAAGTGTTTGTCCCATTATTTTTGCCAATCTACACAACAGGTGTCGCATGTTGTTGCTAAGTGCGTGCTTGCGTGGGAAGTTTTGTGCAACTACTTTCCCTCAATGTTTTTTAAACTTCATATTTTTCTAGGGTTCCATAGTAACCCTCGTAAGGAACCCTGTTTTGACACACACTTGGCCAATTTTTCTTACTATTTAACTCTGAAAAAGATGAACTTGTTAAGGTAACACATGCAAAACTACGATGTTTGTATCATCCAATTAATCTCTGTATTGTTATTTGTACAGTTTTATTGTGAAGTTCTATAAGTAGGTAGGTACTGGTACGTGTAGAGGAATAAGATCGCAGCTGCCAGCGGCTCTGAGCTATGACGCCGGACACCACCGGCGTGAAGCGATGCTGGGGGAGGCTGGGGCGCTGGTCCGGCGCGGCGGCTGCCACGGGCTGCCAGGCTGCCAGCCTGCCACAACGCGAGTGAGATCTAATCTTATGGAACAATTTTAAAACTGTGTGCGTTTTGTTGTTAGTACGAGAAAAAATTACACTTATCTATTTAATTTTCTGTAATGTTTTACCTGTAGGAAGGTAGGTTAATAGATAAAATTCATAATCATCTAGGTAAGTTATATCTTTTTAATTACATACATTTTTTGAATTTTATTAGGGCAACGCCTTGTTTCTTTCGTACCTGAAGTTAAGGAGTAAGTATGAAATTTGCGGATAGGTATAAGAAAATTGAGATTTTAGTCACGAGAAGCTGTATACCGGGAGATATCACATTACAGCGAGAGTCTAGATTTCATAACAAATGTGTGAGGAATCTAGCAGAAATCCTAGCGCCTGACAGCCCTGGGCGCAGGGCTGGCACTCGCCGCGCAGCGTATAAACGAGATACGGTCTGAATAACAGCTGCTCACTGATTACGATACCGTAGGGCTGCCAACACTGCAGGTATTTTGGTATAAGCATTCGTAAGGTTTACTAGTTTAGTTGTATTAGCTTAAAGCTTGTTATGAATACAGAAACTTTTCCATCGTTCACTTAGATAATATTTTTGATTGCCTTAAAATAAATTTCGTTTTTTTTGAGAATTAAGGTAAAAACGAGCAGGCTAGCACCACCTGTTGCCGCCCATGACAACTTCGACCGACTTAGAACAAGACGCAAATACACACATCAAAAGTGTCTAGGGATCAAGCATTTTTATGCGGATTTCTTGAGATTGAGATGTGGCTTTGTAATAAATTTATGATTTTATAAATTTATATGGATCCTTTTTGGTGCATTTCATAATTTGAATCAGGAACTGTCAATCAAATTCGAGTAAAAGATGAAAATCAGCTGTCAATATTTTCCCTATAAAAACATACAACGCATTGAAGACATTATTAGTGCTACTGTTTCCCTACTACTGATTAAAACCAACGTTATTATGGAGCGGCGACGTCATTTAAGCAGGGAAGAAATGCTCAGAGCCGTGGGAATGATAGAAGCTGGTTCCCGGCAACGTACTGTGGCTTTAGCTCTGAATACAAGTCAGAGTGTTATCAGTCGACTTTGGACACGTTACCGAAGCACTGGTACCGTGGCTGAGCGCCATGGAGGACGGTATCGCTGCACCACACGGAGACAAGACCGATACATTCAAATCTTAACTCGAAGAGCTCCAACAATAACCGCCATGATGTTAGCCGTGAGGCTTCATCACTCTTCAGGGAACTTAATTAGCGACCAAACAGTCAGAAACCGCTTGCATGAAGTGAACCTTCATTCCCGAAGACCGCTACGGGTACCACCTATAGCAATGCACAATCGTAGGATTCGATATCAATGGGCTCTTGAACACAGAAATTGGGCAGAAGAACAATGGCGTTTCGTGTGCTTTTCTGATGAGTCTCGTTTTGGTATGAGACCGGATACAAGACGTATGCGACACTGGAGAACCCCTGGACGCCAACAGCGATTAAAATCCTGCCAGGAAGTCCATCCTTATAGTGGTGGAACCATCATGGTATGGACGGGTATTTGGATCGGCGGAAGAACTGAGTTGAATTGGATCAGAGGCAACCTCAACGCTCAAATTTATGCTGAGACGATTGTATCAGACGTCATCAAGACAAGTGCAAATCGGTCCCTTATTTCAGTTAATGCATGATAATGCACGACCGCACACCGCAAGAGTTGTAAGACAGACTCTCGCCGCAGCTAACATCAATGTCCTGCCCTGGCCTGCTCAGTCGCCAGACTTGAACCCGATTGAGCATGCATGGGATATGCTACAGAGAAGAGCTCTGCCGAATATGGAGTGTATCCAGTGGCAAGAAGACCTTTTTTTGTTGTTGCAACGAACATGGGCGGCCATTCCACAGCGTGATTTGGATGAACTCATTTTGAGTATGCCAAACCGATGTTCTTGTGTTGTTAGTGTTCGCGGTAGAAACACGGATTATTAATTGTTTAAGTTACCCAATAAAATTTTAAAGAAAACTGTTATTTCAGTCTTTTTTTCGAACTTTAATGTTAGTGGTTCAAATGTCAAAAATCCCTTTATTAAGAAAATGGCAAATTTCTTTATTAATGCAAAGGTGACTTGGTTTATCGTTACTGTGACAAACGAAAACACTTTATTTGATGAATCCTTAAAGAAAATTTTAATTAATATCAATCAGGAGAAAAGTTATTGCAAAAATATATGTTGATCCCTAGACACTTTTGATGTGTGTAGTAACAGGGATTGTTAGTCCACTTAGCTTGGCTACAATACAATTAATTAATGGCACACTACTACGAGTAGTTTTTGAGTTAACTCTGCTTGTCAAAGTCGGTTTTTTGTAAAATGCAAATATGTTCTAAAATTTTAAGTTTTATAAACACCGGCCACATGCTAGCGAACTGCACGATCATGCTACATCGTATGCTACATCATAATCATGAATATCTGCGACACCAGACCACGGACACATGCTCTATGTAATGTTAAATTAAACTAACAATATTAAGTATTCAAAAATAGTTAATGGTCAACCCTATTTGCGGACAAGTCTCACCCGAGCCGTAGACAGAGAATCTCTGGCGTCGGCTTACACAATACAATGCCTTCGTTGCATTGTTATACCATTTGAACCCTTAATACCTACCTATACGTTGTGACACACTTTGGCGTAACAACGCATATGTATTGTAGACTAATCTGTAGACCGTGCTTATGTCCAAATAGTGCGCTTAATGTCGTCGTAAAATAAAAAAATCGTGAGATTCTTTGTTTGTGTGCGCACAATTCGGGGTAATATCGTCAGATGGGGGTTATTGACAACATAAACAGGCCGGCACGGCCGCGGGGGCGGGGGAAATGGGGCAAGTTAAACAACTCGCTTTTTATTGCTGAGCAAACATGAAGTTCCCTTGAAGCTACTTTAACAACTGAATATCCGGGATATACTCGTACCTACGTACACAATAATATTATTCAACCGTAAAACATGTTGGTAAACCGTGTTGGAGGGATGATAACATCTTGACTTAGGTAATATCCCGCGTGTCAGTTAGTGAAGTCCAAACTTATCTAGATCTTAGATGTCCTTTAAAGGGTGAGAGCCTCGGTCCTACTCTCCTTGCTGAACAACGGACGAGATAAAACCGACAACATCTCTATAATAGAAGCGTCGCGTCGATCAGCTCAGTTTAATCTTAATAGCCGAGATCTATGTATTTAGGTATCTTACAATGATTATTAAGTATTTGAAGTAGGTATTTATAAGTCACATTGGTGTTTCAGTTTATTTTAAGACGTTTTTCATTTATTTGGGCAGGTTAATCCAAAGCTGACATACCTGGAGAACTAAGCACACCAGTTAAATATATTATAAGTACTTTATTGTTCATCACTTTGTTCACTTGCTGTTGTTGTTTTTATAAATAACTTTTTAGGCAAAAGCAGTAACAGGTTGTTTACTGAACAAGTTGTTGAGTTCATCTTTTATGTATTAAGATAAATAATGCCACAAAGACCCATCCTTCCACATATTACTAACGTATTTAAAAAAATTATAAGCCTTTATAAACTAAATATGTACAATAACAATAATAATATACTATTTTGTCATGTTCAGTTGTGTCTTGTGTGTTGGTGTGTTAGTTCGTCCGAGTGTGCATACTAATAGGTTTGTGTAAAAGTGTGCGTACGTTTATGTGTTGTTAATTTATGTGATCAATATACAAAAAAATATATATATCTTTGTAAACTAATATTCACGCATCCTTACAAAAAATAAAACAGACTGCTAACGACATAGTCCCGACCACAAATTGATCAGATAAATACCTAAGGTAAGTAGGTCGTAACTGGTAGAACGTCTACCGATAGGTGCAGCCCCGTTCAACTCCCCGTTAAGGTTTCCCTACCTATAAAATAGAAGTTTTATTTCCGAAATTTCTTCTAAATTTCCAACTCTCGAAGTCAGTTAAAATGTCCTAACAACATGCGTAACTTTTGACAAACAACACTGTAATAATTCCTATAATTTGCCACGTGACGACGTGACAGAAAACGGAAACATAAAACATCCTTCCCGGTTACGAAACCTTCAATCCTGTGGCACTTCCTCACTTGGTTCTGCTCAGCCTGTTGATGCGTTTGGTGGTGATGAGCTGTTGGATGTCCGTCTGCAGCTGCAGCGCGTCTGCGAGCGGCATGTTGGCCAGCTGCGCCGCCACGCTCTGCCCGAACACCTCGAACTCGTTGCTGGGTCCAGGCCTCGTGATCGAGCTCTCCAATTTGTTCACCGTCGCCGTCAACAGGCTCAGAGTTTCATGCATCTTCGTCCTCTCTTCCGACAACGGCACAAACGTCTGAAAGCTGTTGGAAGTGGACTCGACCAAGCTGTGACAGTTGGGGGCGCACGGCTCCGGATTCTCTTCGTAGGAGTGTTCCTCCGGGTCCATCTGGAGACAGTCTTCTGTTTTCATTATCGTTCCATCCTCTGATACGTCGTCCGTCGCGTCCGTCGTGTAGTCAACAAACTATAACAGAAAAATATGAACTATAAGTTAATATATTGCTAGTGCGATTTAATATGATTGTGTAGGTCTAATGTAATAAGTGAATTGTATGAACATTGTAATTTTTTATTTTTATTTTATTTATTAGGTTTGCCAACAATTGTTACACAAAATGATACAATGTACAAACTTAACATAGAGAATTAATGCTATGTGCACATTGCACAACCTATAACAGGCAAACACAGCGTGCGATATATATATGATACAATTTACGAGAACTGTGGCTCAAAAAACCATATACATGTAAAGGAAAAAATATATATATAGAGAATAATATACCTAATACAAGAAATAGGAAGTTTACTAACAAACGACAAGAATTAGGTGTTCAAAGCCTTTTTCCTGAAATTGGAAAAATTATCACAAAAAACATCTAAGTCAGCAAAGTCATTAATAAGTCTACAGAATCTGGCAATTGGAGAATTAGTGCCTAATACAGTTCTTCTTAGTGGAGGAACAAGAGAGGAGATTCTAAAACGAGGGTAGCAACGGGGTACTCTGAATTTGATGCTGTTCAAAAGCGTAATCGTGCTTCCATTCTACAATAATGCTAAATAAGGAACACGACACAAAAACGTCCGCAACCACAAGATTTAAACTACAGTCTGATTCGTGAAGAGCGCTGACCTCAACACTGTTCAAAGCAAACTTGAAAAACAAACTTGTCAAAGCAATTCGCTTCAGGACAGAATGGGGTGAGCGGCGCGCGGCGGTCGGAATACATCGTAGGTCGTAGGTATGTACATACTTGTGTAAATCACGTTTCGTTGTATCGCTCGTTTTACCTATCTACATATATAACATACTAGTAAATCCGCCCTCGCTTCGCTTCGGGAAACCAGTCCCTTCAAAAATCTCTATAAATTTTAACAAATTATGTTATTCCGATGTCTAAGCTATATTACTGCAAAATTTCATGAAAATCCGTTCAGTAGTTTTTGCGTGAAAGAGTAACAAACCCACACACACACTCACATACATCCTTACAAACTTTCGCATTTATAATATTAAATAAAAAAAAATAATAAATAAATAACGCTTCACACTCAAAGCCCCACACTAGGATTCCCTGTGTCGTGGGTGCCATGGACAACACACAAGACAAGGACACACACCCAGACCGAGAACGGAAATTTAAACTCATCATTCAAATTGCCGCCTCGCTGGGAATCGAACCCAGGACCCTCGAAACAGCGATCGGCGTGTTAACCATTGCGCCATTCGGGTCGGGTCGGGTTTTTAATATTAGTAGGAAGTAGGATAAAAGCTAACATACAAATTATATACGATGCGAGTTTCGAGACTATCAGATAGTTGGTAGTAGGTACCCTTCCTGCAAAGAAAGATGTCCCAGGTTCGATCAAATATTTGTGTGACGGATAAAATTTTGTTCGAGTTGTTGCGTTCTTGTAAACGTGTTAATTACGTTGTCCAGGTCACCTGCAAGTCAAACGACTATTTATTTACTGGATTAAAAAAGGATTCCATCGTGACCAACTATTGAGTCTCTTCTCAGAATGAAAAGGTTAAAGTCATAGTCCATCACGCTGGCATTGACATACCTTTGAGTTTTGGGAACGGAATGCGGGTTTCCTCACGATGTTTCCTAAAACGCACGTAATTCCAAAAAGTGCATCCCTAGGAGGCCTAATTTTAACCCTTAGGCTGTCAATTGGTTAAATTGCAATCAAACTTCTGGTTTACGAAACGAGAAGAATTCTATTAGTTAATGGAACGATGAAATAACGCTACACTACACACTCAAAGCCCCACACTAGGTTTCCCTGTGTCCTGGGTGCCTTATACAACACACAAGACAAGGACACACACCCAAACCGAGAACGGAAATTCAAATTCATCATTCGAATCGGCTCCTCGCTGAGAATCGAACCCAGGACCCTCTGAACAGCGATCCGACCGGCGTGTTATCTAACCATTACACCATTCGGGTCGTCAATAGTCGTTTCTAATAATAACAAGATCAACGACGTTAATTAACAACGTGGAACAGTATAAATACTTAATTTATTTTTGGCCTGTATCTATTTCTTATTATTATTAGAACGCTCCTACTTACTTGTAGTACTTGAATGTAAACTAGTTATTAATAGTTTGAGGATTTGTTCATAGATGGCGTTAGTAGTTCTGTATTGAAACTAAAGTGGGTAAACAACACTCGCGCATTTTGTATAACATTTTGTTATGTTGTATAAATTTTAAGTTTTCGTCAAGTATAATTAATTGCATAACGAGATTACGAGATAACAAGGAAGTTAAATCTTGTGTAAACACTTGACTTGCCTCTACATCCGCTGTTTCTGACGACGTGTGTCCCGCGGAGACCGCTGGCGCTGGTCCGAGCAGTGGCAGCTCCTCCTTAATGAGGCTCTGCGTGCGCTGCACCACCACGCGCCGCAGGAACCGGTCGATGGCGTCGAACCACGCCAGCGTCGGCTTGTACACCTTCCCGCCCTTCTTCATCGACACCCGGATTCTCTTCAACTCGTAGCAATATTGCGACCGGATATTTTTAATCTTCCCTTTGCAGTCCGCTATAGTGAAGTTGGGTATGTTCAGCTTGGCCAATATCGCATTCAACGCCTCCTCGCGTTTGCTCTTGATGCTGTAGTGCGGAGACGAAATATCCCATAGGCAGGCTTGTTCCTCGTACAGACGGATGAATTTCAACGTTTTGCCGTCTCCCCATTTCATTGCTTATCGGTGTTGTAAATTCCGCGAGGAAATAGGTAGAATAAACGCAAACGAAGTTTGTAGCAGCGTCGAATACGGGCTTCGCGCACGAGAAATGGTCGAGTACTGGAGGGAGGGGCGCGCCGCGTGCGTGAATTCTCGCTCGATCTCGCTCGCACGCTACGACTTGCGGGCATGCGGCATGCGGGCGAGCGGGTGAGGGCCGCGCGACTTCCAACGTCGCGTCGACGGAGAGATAATTTTATTGTCTTATTAAAATTAAAATGCATGCAATGTAAAGACTACATTAGACTGATTGTGTTGTTTTGTTGTACAACGCGTTTGGTAATTGTGTAGGTAGTGATTACCAGTAACTAATTGTTTTAGTAACTAGATACCTATTCTTTGCAAAATATTTTTCCGGTTCCCTTATCATTGAAATATTTTATGTTTACCTACCTAAACGCATGACCTACATCATGATCTGCCTTACGTGGAGATTAAGAGGCTAAGTTCACAAATGAATGTATGTACCTACCTAAGTACTGACATTTTATTATTGTTTTATTATGTACCTATCTAAAGATGGCGCGGTCTTTACGCTTTTAGCAGGAATGGTTGTCTGTTTAGTTTCACACGTTGACTGCTGGCTGGCACTAACTAGTAACGATAGGAAGCACTTAAACCTAGCTGTAAACTGAATATGGGCCGCTCCAGTCCCCCGAGCACGGCATCACACAGAGACTACTGTGTACTCTTCGTAGCGGAAGTGGAACTAATACTGTAATACTTTGGTACTTACAAGGTAGCTAGGTACTACTACTAAGTTACTGCTTCAATCTCAAATATCAGCGCATAGCAAATCACACACATGCAAATCACAAAAATCTTAAATTGATGATTGTGTCAAAGACAACAAACGAGCATGCGGGCCTAATGGTAGGTAAGTGGCCATCGTTGTCGCACCGGTGCTTAAGAAGTAAGAACATTATTTTGCGTGTATATTCATGTTTTATGAATATTAACCGATCGATTCTTGTGCATGGAAGATATATTTATGAAATTAATTTTTTCCAAAAAATTACCGATCTCAAAATCAATAACAAGGGATAACTCAAATCAATCAAAAACGATCCGTCAGATGCGCTAAAATTTAATTAATTACATTTGTTAAGTGGGTGTTATTTTTAAAACCCTCACAGACAATCCACCTGATAGTAGTTAAACTGTTCAGCAATATAGCGTCACCCATGCTTTGCCGGTCAAGAAGGAAGACAAGAAAAAAACGTATCGAGAATAAAGAAACAGCTCGAGACGCCCGACAGAAGTGATGATTTAAGTCTTAAACTAATCTACATTGAACTGAGGTACTTACTGCCTTTGTAACACTTGTTATCCAGCGAGAACTTGTCACCCCAAAGCACTGTGCGCGATCCTCGCTCGGTGGGTCAGTGGTGTGGGTGCCGTGACGTCACGCGGCACGCCATGTGCGCGCCACATGCCGCCTCGTGGGAGACGCCGCGCCGCCATGCACGCACACACACACCGACTTCAGACACACAGACGTACTTCATCGTGTATCAGTCTGTGCACGACTCATTACACGTTGATATGCAAGAACACGCTGAGGGTGTGTGCTGCTTATCAGTACGTACGCACACACGTACAGGGTGAGTAGTGTAAAATTGATGATTGTGTCAAAGACAACAAACGATCATGCGGGCCTAATGGTAAGTGGCCATCGTTGTCGCACCGGTGTTTAAGAAGTAAGAACATTATTTTGCGTGTATCTTCATGTTTTATGCGTATTTAATATTATTCGTTTATTTCAATGTAAGTTGGTATAAGTAAGCAAATGTAGTGTAGATACGTAGTACCTAAACCCGAGTACATGTAAGTAATTTATGTAACTACCCGTCGCCCTCATGTCTGCTTAAGTGTTGTCAAATTTCCTTATAATATTAACTTTAACAACCATAGTGACTTTTATATGTAACTAAACGAAATAGTCAAATTTTAAACAAATCAAAGTAGGTGCCTATGTGTTTTTCAGGTGAAAGGGGCTCCAATAATCCATCCATCATTGAGTCCAAGACGACTTCTCTACAAGGAGGTTACGCGTCACGGCGCCTGGTTCATCTTTTTTGAGAGGTCGCGGTCGCTGGAATCAATACCATTACCATCCAGTTTGAAACCGATGGTACCTACTTTGGGCTTTGGGCTTGTGGTAGGGCTAAGTCTCATTCTAGGTCGGTCACAGCTGTCATGGGTGGCAGTGGAAGGGTGGTGCTGCATGCTTGTTTACCTTATATTTATAAAAATCCATACTACTGCAGTCAGCTGATGCAATGTATTGGTCCTTGCACCAGAAATGTGTCATAATTATGTCTGATAAGTATCGATAAGTTCATTGTCAATTGCCATTGACTACGAGAGTGAAGTCGCAAGTTCTTACCAACGGCCATATCAGATGTCAGTACCAGTTTTATCCTAATCTACATAAACAACGACAATGTTTTAATATCTGCACACACACACACACACACACACACACACACACACACACAGCTCTCGGTAATAAAGTTGCGTGCCGTGCAGGTGTGCCTGTGTGCGTGTGGCGTGTCCTACGCTCGCACGTCACGTCACGCACAATGATATACCATTTGCAGTGCGCGTACGCACCACATGTGCGCGGATTTGTAGGGCTACCGTGTCTGGTAATGCTGCAAACATAATATTCATTTTTTGTAAATTTAACAAAGGTACAAAGTTGCAGTTATATTAAAGGGCATGTTTGGTGAACATAATTATACAAATGACGAAGCAGTCTGGATATAATACCACCTATTAAATACGATTTCATTTGCAAGTGGGCACAACAACAACTGATTTTGTATTGTAAATGAGAATGATTGTTGGTGGTCTCATATATCCATCCATTCCATACTGGTTTTGCATCATAAAAAGTAAAAAGTTTATTTACCTGCTAGAAAATATGAATAAACCAACTATTATGGTGCTACTAAGTTACCTATATTATTATCACTACATAGTATAAAACAAAGTCGCTATTTTTGTCTGTCTGTCTGTATGCTTAAATCTTTAAAATTACGCAACGGATTTTGATGCGGTTTTTTGTAATAGGTAGAGTGATTCAAGAGGAAGGTTTTTATGTATAATACATGCATATTGCATATATTCCCACGATAACGGGATCCACGCGGGTGAAACCGCGGGCGGGCCGCTAGTTTTTATATAGGTACTTTATTAATTTTTATTCTCAAGAAAGGAGTAACACTACTTTAAGGATTCTTAAAACTACATAATATTAGTATTAGAGCATTTGGTAATTGGATATTTGACATTAGGTGCGTATATTGCTGCACTGCTCCAATTAAAGCTATAACCACACTTTTAGCTGTCTGCAAGGCTGGACGCTAAAAATGAACCTAGCCCTAAAACTGTTTCGGGAGCATGTATCCTGCCTGAGCATTAAAATCGTCGCTGACAGCCCTAAGTCATGATCCGTAACTCCGCTTCCTTTCGCACGGCCATGTGCGGCGCGGGGCGCGGGGCGCGGGGCGCGGCGGAGGCCAGGATTAGGATGGATAAGCATTATAGACCTTTTGAACTGCTTGGAATTATTATGAAAATGTACTACTTATAAGAACCCCTGCATTGATGCACAAAGGATGGATTAGAGACTGGTAAGTACCTAAGCGTACCAAAACCCTCATGACGACTACAACCACTCTACCAAGAGCGTAACGACCGCAAAGAAGGATTACTGAAAATTCAATGACCTACTACGTGATGTGAGCAATGTACAGATGTACCTAAAATAAACTATAGGCTACAAGGGCACAGTCATGTAATCTCAGAGTGACTGCATGTAAATGATGCCATCAACTTAATTTATACCCTGACAAGACAAGGAATGCTACTTCATCTCCAAAGAAATGCACTAACAATAAAATAAAGTACATAATGCATACATAATACATACATACCTTAATGCATTATGTTTCACCACGAAATGAAGCGATATCGAGATAAACTGCTGAACTTTACCTATGCTTATGCTTATGCCTATGCTTACCTATGCTATATTGTGTTTGCGATTGTAGTTGCCAAGTTATTGTTTTACACTATGAAGTTACGCTTCTTTAATTTTACCGGAAGATACGAACAGTCGGACAATATAATACACACAGTGATATATTATGAACTTCCGACAGAGGATGTCTAGATTACGATGTTGTCTGTAGCTATCAAATTATTTTTTTGTAAAAATACACATTAAAATGTCGCTTAAACTTCCTATTTCCGTTGGGAAAGAAATTCAGAAATCCAGTTAGAATGTTGTAAAGAATCTACATTTTGATTAAGAACAAATTAATTTGCTATAATTTTGAAGCACTCTCACTACATAAGTGTTTGAATTAAAAACAGACTCAAAATTCTTCACACTTAAATGAAAACATCTTAGACTCCAAGTCAAAAACATTTTCGTTCTCGGTTAAAAGTAACACCTGTGTGCCACTCACACCTCCACGAGAATGCGTACAGGTAAACCGTAACTGTTGGACAAACAGAAAAGTTTCCCAACGCCGCGCCGACACTGTGCTCCAACCAAACAATGCTCTTCCCCACACCACTGTTCCACTTCATTAGTTTAAATGGAGCCATTGTGTCCCCTCCCCCGCGGCTCCTGCCGGGCCTTTGTCCACGATAGCTGGCCCAAGGGTACCAGCGCTGGACTTATGTCTGTCGAATATAATTTGATGTACTTTTAAAGTTTTCACTTTTCCATTTTTTGCACAGCAAAGTAACTATGCTATGTAAATGTTAACTATTATTAAAGCATCATAAATATAAATGTTAACAGGTCATAATATTATTAACTTAATTGAGGAACATAAAATTTCAATTAATTTTGAAGAATCTGTCTGTGAATCTGTCTCGGGAAAAGGTACCATCAACGAATCGTTTTATTAATTAGTTTGGTATACAATGAAAACAAAGATGGAAGCTTCACAATTTCACAAGTGGTGATCTCACCCCTCGATTTTCCCTGAAAGCACTGAAAGTTTCCAAAAAATTAATTACATTTTACTGCATATGTATTATTTTTTATTTAGTTACTCTTTCGCACAAACGTGCAGTTTTTTGTCGGTGGTGCCGTTGTAATTAGAAGGGTAACTAATTTCGCAATTAAATATAATGAGACCGCGGCGCGGGCGCGATGTGAGTGCTGGCGCTGGCTTGAGGGCGGCGGGGGCGAGGTAGGGGGCGGGGCGGTAGCTCTACAATTGCTGTCGGCTGGTAGCTGCTCACACCAGCTGGCACCAGCTGTATGCACACTTGCGAATTTCATTCGAAGCCCAGTGTTGGGTGTTCAGGGCGTCGTAGGTATAAGGCTAAGTAGATATACTAAAAGACTACTTTTATCATTTGTTTTTAAATAAAAATAAAAGTGACTTTCGACACACACACATCAATAATCGGAATAGGAATTGATTGCCATGAAATTAGTTAAAATTAATAGTAAAAATTTAATAGCAAACGTGACGCTCTGACATTTGACGGCTAGCCCTACTACCATTGGTCCCTAACGAGTTTACCTCCAATTGGTAACAAAACATTCACGTGCGGTACACACACACATTTAGATGTAGGTAAAGTGGTAAATCAAAATATCAAATTCAGTTTTGACATCCATTTTCCCAATGCCTTAATTGAACTACAAGGATTATCTAAGCCTGAGCCGAGAATCAATTTCGATTTGATGATATGATAGTTGGTACATACATACATTCAATAAGGATTAATAGGAGCAAGTCGCACGTGCGGGAGATAAACTAGTAAGGTATTATTCACTTCGTTTTGACGACCTACATATTTTATATCGCTACTAACATGTACTGTAACTATGCCAATTCGTATCTAGTATCTACTAGGTATGTACCTACCTAAGTAATATGGTCTATAGGGCCTGAACGAGCTCTATATGTTCTGCCCCCTTATTATGAACTCTTAATTCCAGACAGTTTACGTTCACAACGTGTGAGTGACAGAGACAGCGCCTTACAGTTCATAAAGCGTTATCTCTGTCACCCACACGTTGTGAACGAACTGTCTGGAATTAAGAGTTCATAATAAGGCCCCTGTTCTGAACGAAGACGGTGGTGAATAATTGCCCTCTTGCTCTTGACTGTAGAAGGTGAATAGGACATTTATGGCTTTACATTTCATCAGACTTAGATTATTATTATTAGATTATTACTTAGATTATTTAAGTCTCATTATCCACTTACCTACCTTCACGAATCCGCACTGGAGCAGCGTGGTGGAGTACCTATGCTTTAGGCCTCTTCAATAATGCAGAGAGACCCGTACCCGTATGCGACTAGTGGAGAGGACTGGTCAGCAGTGCATTTACTATAATAATTTACAAAAAATATCACAAGAAACCTAATTCAGTGATTGCAAGTTATTTATAAAACAACATTCAAGGTAACATAAAACGTTACTAAACTCTAAAATATTTTCTCTCAGTACAAGTTTAAAACCACAATCCATCTTACATTTTCATCATAAAACATGAAACCACAAACCCAGCCATTTTAGGACGCAATCCATCGAGTCGGCTGCGGCTGCGGTGCGGCGTTGCGGCGCGGCGGTGCGGCGCGGCGGTGCGGCGCGGCGGTGCGGCCTGCGGCGGCCGCTGCGTCGAGTGCCGCTCGCAGCGCAATAAAACCCAAGTACGTGAAACTCCAGCACGAGGTTTTACACATTCTGTGCTCCTCACTCGTGTCCGAGTGGGGCGGGGCCATAGTAACGGTGCCGCCCACTCGGATCCGTGCAAGCGTCCCATTCGATTTTGTTTTGTTTTGGCTAGTAACGCACCGGCGTTCGAAGCGAGTTCACGTTGTTTTGCGCGGCCACTCTGGCAATATAATCAACTTACGAAAAAGATAATTGGTTTCATTCTAATAGTGTTGTGGTGATTTGTATACACGATAGACAGGACGCTATTTTTTAGCCAAAATGGACAGTAAGGCTCGGCCGTCGACTGGTAAAAGTGCTACAAAAAAGCGTCGACAAAGTGATTATGACTCGGAAGGGTCTGAAGAATATAGTGATGAAGAAGTGTATTCGCAAGGAGTTCATGAAGAGGGGTTATCTTCAAGTTCAGAAGGATCTAGCGGCAGTGATGTTAATATTTTTGATACAAAAATGAAGTCGAAGACGACCAGTCGTAGACCACGCGCTGGTGATGTACCAGCTCAACCTTCAAGGTCACAGGCATCAAAGCGAGGTTTGAGTGAGTCAGGCGGTAGCCCTATTATGACTCCGAACTTCTCGTCAGAGCCAGAGTCAGAGCATAATGACGCCCCTCCGGCTTTTCCCGTTCTAAGATCTGAAAGTAGTACTCCCGACTTGCCAAGCGATAACCATGATGCCCCGTCACCTCAAAATTCATGCAATAACTCACCTTCTCATCAAGGAGCCACTACCAACTGGAGCTCTAACCCAAATTCAATGAAAACTATCGACTTTACCACGGAACAACAACTCTTGGTGCCGCCTCCAACAGATCCTTACGATGCGTTCCGTTTATTTATTGATGATGATTTATTAGATCTGATTGTTCGAGAGACGAATGCAAATGCAGTAAGAGTGGGTGCTGCAGATAATGTAAAGCGCAACTCACGAATAAACAACTGGAAAGTTTTAACTAAAGAAGAACTGATGACATTTCTCGGACTCCTTCTGCATACTGGAACAATTCGGCTAAATCGTATATGCGATTACTGGAAACGGCACTATTTATTTAATATTCCATGCTTCGGTCAATTTATGTCTCGAAACCGTTTCTTATTGATATTACGATGCCTGCACTTCACGTCGGAAACAAGCGAAGAAGACCGCCTAATAAAAATTCGACCATTTATGGATCATTTTAATAATAAAATGATAAATATTTATTGTCCGGGTAAACAGCTATCATTGGATGAGTCCATGGTTTTGTGGCGCGGACGACTGCTGTTCAGACAGTACATTAAGAACAAAAGGTACAAATATGGCATCAAACTTTATGTCTTGGCAGAGCCAGATGGCACCGTTTTAAAATTTCAAGTTTACGCAGGTGCCAACGATGAGACGTCAGGACAGGGTCATGCCAGCAAGGTCGTCTTTAAACTCCTCGAAGAGAGACTAGATTCTGGCCACCATGTGTACATGGACAACTACTACAATTCTTATGGTTTGGCTGTGAAATTGCTAGATCGACAGACGTACTGCACAGGAACGTTAAGAAAAAACCGCAGAGATAATCCTGTTGAAATTGGGACTATCCCATTGAAAAAAGGAGAAAACAAATCCTTGTTCTTGAACGGGGTTCATATTGGTAAGTGGAGAGATAAACGTTACGTATTATATATTTCCACAGAACATGGTGACGAGATGCTGGAAACTACTTCCAAAAGGGGATCTGTAGTATTGAAACCAAGCGCAATTGTCCATTACAATAACTTTATGTCGGGCATAAATCTTCAAGATCAGATGCTCGCTTATTACCCAGTCCAAAGAAAGACGCTGCGCTGGTACAAGAAGCTGTTTGTTCATATGCTGCAAATGAGCCTCAGTAATGCAATGTACTTGTACAACAAATTTTCGGCGACTAATAAAATGAATCTGTACGATTTCCGTTTGAGCATACTGGAAAGGCTTCTACCTGATCCTCATTATGTCAATCAACGCAATGTTTTGAAAGTGAAACATCAACTCACCAAAATAGAAAAGACCCGAGTGAGACAAAAGAAGGTAGGAAGAGTCATGAAGGAAACCACCGAAGTGGCCCGAAAGGAATGCAAAGGCTGCAAAGCCCAGAAAAAGAGAGTGCAAACCATTTACGAATGTAAGCAATGTGAAGGTTCTCCAGGCTTCTGTACACAATGTTTCTGTCAGGCACATTCCTAAGTTTTTTTATTTTATTTTAAGTTTTTTTTCTTTGTGTACGTAACATACTGTGATTCAGTGTCATTTTTCTAATTTTTTTCTAATTTTTGATTTTTATAATTGTAGATTTTACTGCTTCTTTGCATAGATTGATTAATATATCTTTCTAAATAAATAATTCTCCAGATGCATAATTGTTTTATTTACTTACTGTTTCTTTAAGTCACCACATGATGACATTTTAGTTAATAAACAATTGTCATCCCTAGCACTCGGATCCGAGTGTTCGGCACCCGACGTGCTGCATGCCGACCACTCGGATCCGAAAAATGTATTTTTTAATAAAAATAATAATAATAATAATAATATACATTCATACATATTTTCAAACATTCATATTTACTTAATCAAAATTCACCATAAAAAGTTATGGCTTACGGATATTACTTTGTATCCATTGTTTAAGTGTGTGTTAAGAGGAGAAGATTATGGCTTCTTTACGAAACTTACGTGAAGGAATCTGACACCGACCGTTGTAAACACGGACTGGTTATGGTACTTATACTTGCCTAAGGCATATAAGTACATATTTTCAAAGATATATAATTGCACAAGAACGAAATGATATTCATACTAAAACTCTGGAATAAAAGTAATGGAAAGGAGGTTTATTTTTAAAATGTCATGAAAATAATAATAATAACTGTGCGTTAACAATGTACTGTACCTAATTGCTTATATTATTTGAATACGCGTACACAACTCATGTGAAGCGGTGTTAACTGTACGCAGATTCGGGCCTTAACCCTTTCAAGCACAGTAGAAACAGAAATAGTTTGTTGTGCATTGGTAGCGTTGAGGCGGCTGCGAAAAATGACCTCCAGCCCCGGCAGATTAGGCTGCCGTAAGAGGCTTCGGAGTATTTCAGTCACATTGCCCGGAGAAGCGATGATAATCTCGAGAAGCTCGTCATCACCGGCAAGAGAAGGGGACAAGACCGCGAGGACGTAGTCCGATGCGCTGGTCGGAACAAATCCGCACCACTATCAACAGTCAGATGCACGAAGCTATCCACAATGCAGAGACACGGCACCATTGGCGCAACATAGTCCGGGATAAAGTGATCCGTGGAGGGGGTCACGACCCTCAGCAATGAGGATATCGAAACACGGAGGAGGAAGAGGCAACAAACGCCGGCCTCTGTTTGGTGGTCAGTCTGAAGATCGCCAAAACACTTGTTGTAATCTGCCTGGGAGTTTATGAGTCAGGGCTTTCTTTTTCTCTGCCTTCGATCTTGACCGGCAATGCATCGGCGCGGCGGTGTCAAGTTATTAATGATATCTATAGGTACTATACTTACGCGACCTTGACAACTTCCTATAAGTTGATTCGTCGTTGTTCGAAACGAATGTGTTAGGATAAACTCCCATTCACTACAATATAGACCACACTCACCTCTGGGTCCATCTTAGTTAGGTACGGTTTACTCTCACAATACTGTCCCGTATGTTTTCACTGGGTACTTATCCGAAGTAGTAAGTTTAATACAGTAATATAAAGCGCAGGCAGCGCCGCGCGCCGCGCCGTGTGACGTGGACGGACCCTCCGCGCTGTTTTATTAAGTCTTCCACACATTGTACTTGGAAACATTCAAAGGGCATTGTAATACCATAAAAACCTGAGCCACGCCGTCATATTCATTGATTCTCCGTGAATGTTATTCAATGCCGTTCCAATGGAGTGACAGGTTCTTCAATGAGTTCTAATATTGTTCCAACGAGTCAAATATTTTTTGAACCTATTCTATAAACCTGTAGGGTATTTGTTACGAAGGCATGACACACTTACATTTTTTATGTAAACACATTTGTTGATAAAAAATATATTTTTGCAAATTGAGTCGAGCACGATCGCGCCCTTCTCAACCATAGTAGTCTGTCTTGCCATAGACCTCAGCCAATGCAAAAAAGCGCCATCAATATTTATTGTTTAGAAATTTTATTCATCGCGGACCAATACGCATACTCGTACCTCAATGCACTTCAGAGCAGACATCGCAAAACATCTATTCAAATGACAGAAGCGAATGACAATACATCGCAGTGGAAACTGCACCATAAAGCGCACAATAGTATGGCGAAGTGATGGTGGGTGTGCAATGTGCGACTGTACCCGTGTGTCGTGTCGACGCCCGCGCGAAAGAACTGCAATCATTTCGCTTTATCGACTGCTTCGTTTTATCCGTCGTCTGGTGTCACAGTCACTTGGCAGATGATAATGGAATGTTTATGAACAGAATAGAATACAACACAATCGATGCGTACCAACTTTGTTGTATATAAACAGCAAAGAAGAATCACCACTTTTGGATGTTATATCATGGATGTTTGGATTTATATACCTAATCCTGTTTAAAACCTGAATTCTTAGGCAAGAAACATTTTCACTTTATTATTGAAATTAAGCCAACTCGTTTGCTGACTAGTTACAAACTGACATAATTTTTTTGAAGTCGATTAGTTAATACTCCTAAGGAATCATTTTTTTAATTATTTGCCCAAAGCTTAAGCTGTAAGATCTGTGCCTGATTTTAAACAGGTCTGCAGCTATTTCCGGTCTTTTGCAGATGTGTAGGGGCTGCAGTGGCCAAGTCACATAAGATAACCGCTGTAAAGGTGCACGCTACATGCCCATGCTTGATACTACGATAAATATTTATGTAAGAAATTTTCTAAAGTATCTGGAAAACTAATCAATGTTAGCAGTGCATCGTATAATAAATACTGCGCTGTTAGTTGTTAATTGGAATAAATTTGTACTGTTTTAAAATGACAACAAACATTAAATGATTTGGCAGCGGGCGGCGGCCGAGCGCCGAGCGCGCCGAACACAGCTACCAGGAGCGCATAAACATGAGGGGATAAATCCGATACAACTTCTAATTAATTTGTTTCCCACAACCAACCTGCAGTCGCAGGTGTTTATGGGGGAGATTAAACGAATATTTGTTAATTTACCCGACGCTACCCACCTACGCTGAAAAGTCAATTCGCGCAATATTCGACCCTGCTGCTCACACGTTATAACCCTTTTCATTTTGCAAAATGTGTTTGCGAGTTGCATCCAGGGATGATAAGTTGTCCGTTCGGTTTTAAGCTTAAACGCGACGTAATAAGTTTGAATATGCTTTGACCGGTATTCGTATATTTTAAAGGAACGTCCAGAATCTAATTCAAACTTTATTTACAACAGCATAAAGGAGAGATTGCTACGGGACCGAGCAGTGCAAGCTGCGAGTAACTCCTAATCAGAGAGGCGATCAAGAGTAAACTAGATTATTGAGTCTGGTTCCGTAATGTGTAATGACTCAATTTTATTAATTAATTCCTCTAACTAAACGAAGCGACCTGCGATGTTCAGGCGAAAGTAAATAAATTAATGGTATCGATGGTATCGCTTTAGTTAGAATTATTTTGTTTAACAAAATGTGTGATTTAATTATACTAGTAGGAAGTTAAAGACACCAGCTTAGAGAATAACAGTAATTAAGGGATTTTGACAGTCCCATACCTAACAGTTATTTCTACATTATTGAGTTTGGGGCCTCATCGTATAGCTATGTAGGTACATACGACAGTCCTGGTACCTAAGACTGTCCATGACCTGGTGGGAGATATACCTTTACTAGAAGTATAAGAGCAAATATTGTTTATACATAACGACGCTGATTTTAAATGGAAACGATAAACGATATGTGTGCAGGCGGCCCGCACGTCACTGTATGTCGGTCCTAAAATAATAAAGACAGCACTCGAAACGTTGACAAAAAAGCAATCAAGTTCAAATACAATAAAATATACGGTACGATAAAGCATCGCTTGGACAGATTTTTAATGAAAAATGGTGGCTGGAGGGTTCCGCCGGGGGCGAGCGCTCGGGGTAGTGTTATGAAATGGATGAAAAAATGTGACGCTAATAGAAAATGTTTTTATTGCCCCTACACGGGACGCCTTTTAGCGAGGATGTCGGGAAGTGGTATTCTTAGTCAACATTTGCCCGCCTTCAAATGTATGCACGAAAGTAAACGACATCTAGGGATCCGCAATCGTGTAAAATAAAGAATTCTTACATAAAAATAACGTGAACTTATACATAATACTGTTTTAATAAACCACGGATTAAATGAAGCGGATGAAAGGTGATAATTTGGATGAGAGTTGAAAATAATTATTACTAGTGATGGAAACATCGAGTTATTGAGTTCTTATGATAAAAAAATCAACTGAATAAGCTCACTTACTCAGCTGAATAAAGCTGTGATCTAAACCAGATCCTTGCATTGCGAAACAACACTTTAATGGCGTAGATACAAATATAGTGTACCAATCATACCTAGATTTTATTTTAAATAACATTGATATCTATTACAATCACATATTAAAACTGTGATATTTTGTTTACTGACAATAGTGACACGGAACCCACCGCCGAAGCCGTTTCGCGCTTGGCTTCATTTTTACACTGCGTGTGACATAAGTGTTGTTATCCTTACTAATACGACACGGAGACATAAAAACCCGTGACAAAATACAGCGAGAGGCGCGGTTTGAAATGTGTCCTGCCAGTAATATGTTGCAGACGTCAGTCGCGAGGTCGCGACGCAGCGATGGCCAGTGCGGCTGCGGCTTGCGGCTGTCGTAGCTTCTACTGGACGCAGTGTAATGCCCACATCCATACTAATATTATAAATGCGAAAGTCTGTCTGTCTGTCTGTCTGTCTGTCTGTGACGTTATCACGGCTAAACCACCGGTCCGATTTGTATGAAATTCGGAATGAAAATAGTTGAAGACCCAAAGTCACATATAGGCTACTTTTTTTTTCAAAAATCAAATCGGTTCCCGCGGGATATAAGATTTACTGTCGACACGAAAGAGAGAGAAGATCTGATTAGACGTTTGACAATAGAGAAGTACAAAATGACGTCTTCCATCTAATACTTAGGCCGGATCTTCACTACACTGCCGGTCGGTTTGTTCGCGGTCCGGTATCGGTGTGGCAAAATTTTATCATTTTCACATACAATCTGTCTTCGGTTCAGTCACTTTGTAGAATCTATTGCAGAGATTTAAAAGACATAAATGAGCCATTAGTTCGGCCTTATATTGCTTTAATTCTATTTGTCTAAAAAAAATGAATAACTACATAGCGTTGACTCGCTTTCGCTTACTGTAATTGTTTATTCCGTCTCTGTCATACCACATATACCGGGCGTCATTATAACAGAGTACGTAATGTTAAAGTAATAGTGAAAATAAGATCAAGATCAAGACATATCATTACAAATTAGATTCTTTCTTTCGTTGCCAGGGAGTGATGAACCGGAACATGACTAGGAACGATAGTATGAATGCCCTCATACTCATAGTTTCTAAATATAAGTACCTATACTTTACCGTACCGACATCGAACCGAGAACTGTGACCTGCTTTAGGTATAGTGGGAATCGGGCCTAACCGAGCAACAAAGATTTTCATGAAATTTAGTCTACAGGCATTGAGATACTATGTACTAAAGGCGGTTTTGGAGGCGAAAAATCGATCTAGCCAGGTTTCGTTTTTAGAAAATATTATTTTATCGATGTTTTTGATGTGATATTTGTACAATGAGTATGACAACAAATAAAGAATTACAATGACAATGGTGTTATTTTCGTTACTAAGGAAACTGATATTAGGGTTGACTTTACAGTCCTACAACGATCTTTTGGCTACAAGGCTAGGCTGACTTTTTGCTGGCTTCACTCTTTTGTTCCCGGCGTTCCGTTTATGGTTTATTGGTTTGAGTTTCGTAATAATTCATACTCCGTAATGAGCAGTGGGTATTATGTAAACAATTATTCCATTTCATTTATTTGTTAAACAATTTTCATATTCTTCTTCTAATAAGTTTAAATGGATTTCAAATATAATGTACCTATACTTCTTAAAGATGGTGAAGGTCTGATGACGGGTTCTGAAAACATAGAGTGGAACTTCTTAATAAATTGGAGTGGTTAAGGATACTGGTGGTTGGTAATATAAGCATAGTAAAACCAGTCCATATTTGACCATTTTAGGGTCTGACGATGTGTTTCAAGTTATCAGTTTTTCGGAATGAGGTGTATTCTACCAATCAATCCCATTAATTTGATACCCATTCTGCGGTTGTTATGAAGTCCTAATGTGTAATCCACCATTTTGTATCGGCGCCCATCTTGAATTTACAATCATAAAAAATGTATTATCCATACTAATATTAAAAATGCGAAAGACTGTCTGTATAACTGTGACGTTTGCACGGCTAAACCACCGGTCCGATTTGGATGAAATTCGGAATGAAAATAGTTGAAGACACAGAGTCACACGTAGGTTACGTTTTTAAAAAAAAAAACCAACCCGTAAAGGCTTGAAATAGGGGATGAAAGTTTGTATTAAAATTCTCTTTCGCGATATAAATGAATTCCACGCGGGCGAAGCCGCGGGCAGAAGCTAGTCTTGATATAAATAACTCAATGATTACTGTTTAGAATGTTTAGATAATAAAGCTTCCCTTCAGTAAAGCTATGCATTGGTTAACACTCACAACATTGTCCAGACCTGATTTTACATACCTATGTTTGTAATTGTGACCTGATCCAAATAAAATAAACACCGATTTAGGGATTGATACCCAACGCTTGCAAGCAGCTGCATGTATGAAAACCGCATCCAAATCGATAGAGTCGCTACTGAGATGAAATTTTTCTAACCTTCGTAACGTTTTTTATACCTTCAGATCGCCAATTACGTCCTGCTTCCGATTGATCCGGTGGGTATACCTATTTCAAAGAACTCGAATGTGATTCTGTAATAACAGTCAACTACTTACTCTAGATCTGTGGTATTTGCATTGTCATAAATGTACTTATGTACAGTGGCTCTTACACGAGCGTTATGTACAATTGTAGCATGCCAACGTTGTAATACATAGGTAGTGTAGTGCACAAGGTGTGTGTGTGTGTGTGGCACCCAGCCGGCGGCATGCGGGCGACCGCAACCGCTTGCACATGCGGGAGCTGCTAATAACAGTGCTGCACTCGTGGCTTTGTGCTTCTTATTCTTACTATGTTGCTACTTGCTATATCCACTCGTTATTACGTTTAAGGATTTGCAGGGGTATAACTACGCTGTACTTAATTGTTCAGGGCTTCTGTACTAGTTGACGGTTCACAGGTGTGAGTGTGACGTCTACAGTGATGTTTCCGGTAATCATGATGTGCATGTCATGTCAGATGTCAGTATCATGGCGCTAGTGGGTGCCACGTGCTAACTCGGTTCTGACGGCAGTTCGTACTGAGACCGCGAGGCAGTAGGTCCTCACACGTCTCTGACGGAAACCTAAGTGTTTTATTAAAAGCCCCAACACCGACACACAGAGATATCGAAGACACCACAACAGGTTTCGTACTCTTGCATTCAGTTTCATACTGAATTCTGAATAGTCGTCGCTGGATATAGGTAGAGGTACCTACATGTACCTACACCCACAACAGTACAAACTTATAGGAACTCGCCCACAGGGGCAATGTAGCCATTCTAATGAACGTGAGGAGATCAGTAATTTCCTGTTAGTTGGAACATTTTGGTTTCTGTGACAATTTGTATCAAACGTTCTATTAATAAATGGTGAGATATTTCGGCCTTTAAATAAACATTCACATCGTGAAAACAACACTCAAATTGGTTATGCCGTTTATGTCATTAGCGGGAAGAAACACACCGAAATATAAGTAATATCTTTATTTATATTTTTTGACGTGACAACGTTACGTTTTATAAATCGATATACCCGGCTGCACGCACGAAAAACATGACGTCTATGCGTCGTTATCTGACGTCATGAGGCGTGATGAGGCGTCCCATTTAAAGCTTGAAGTGCAAGCGAGAGCGCGGAACGAGCGACAAAGAAGCACAATCGGCCTTTGTTAATGTAACTCTGACGTCTCTTTAGTTTTTATCGAAATTATTTATAACCAGCCAGGTTTGTTTTGACTTGTTTGTGGCACATTGACATGACATAATATGCACAGACTAGCTAAAGATTAATGTTTCGTTATACGGTATGCAACGACTAGTCTTTTTGGTAAAATATTTAATAAAGGTTTTTAACTGCAATATAACAGTAAATAAATTATAACTAAGTATTCAAAGATAGTTTAGGATGACTATTAGTGATTATGCTACCATTCCATCAGTATTTTCTTAAGACGTTGTCACGTTCAACTATCGTCAGTAAATCGACTTTACAGACAACCAATTTTTTTTTTCAAATAGGTATTTATGTTCAAATAGGTAGCCATGTACAGAACAGACAAGAGCGTAGTGTCGGCTCTGTGCCGGCGCGCCGTTGCTTGGTCTGTGGCGTCCATCCCGTATCCCGCCGTCATAAAAGAAACAACTCCATTCGAGAGACGTAACCGCGTCGTCAACTCAGAATAATGGCGATAACAAATGAAAACATATGGCTGGGCATCATGCTTGTGATCGCAGCTTATACGTAAATAAAGTAGCCGTCTAAGCACCGGGGCACCAATTCCGGTCGTGTAGGAAGCGCAGCCGGAGGTTCCGTTTCTTTATGTCTACTGACCCACTGAAATAAATACCGCACAGATTGAAGCGCAGTGGCATTCCTAAGTGTTCTTCGCCGGGCGGGAGTGACTCAATGTCTTTACTTCGACAATTGACCAAAAGGGGACACTACAAAAACGAGAGCCTTTCTTATACTCTAAGATTTATGAAATATCGTACCACGGACGGAAATCAGACTGAATTTTACCAAAGTTGGAATAATTGGCCACGACACAATGAAAGTTACTGTTGTATTAGATGAAAATTTTAGTGACAGCTCCACTAATTACGAGGCATTGCGACGATGAGCTGTTAAAAGCAGATAATACCTAATTATTTAAGTAAGACGAGTGAAGACTTACGTTGCATTATTTCACATTAAATTCAAATGCAAAATCATTATTATTCATGCAGGTATCACATACACATAAGCACGTCATTTTTTTATTCTATCGCCATTAGCAAAGGTGCTTTATACACGTAGATCAAGCTTTTACTAATCCCTGAAAACGATATTATGGCATCACGGAGCAGAACAGTTCAGCGTATTCGTCCGTATATTTTCAGCGGGAGCTATTGAAACTCAGTCGAGTTAGGGCCCATTTACCAAATGTATCGGGTTACATTGCTGTTGCCATTCCCCGGCCCATTATTTTAATACAAAAGCATCCACTCTGATACGTGTCGTTACGGCAGGGTGCGGCCGTGCGGCGCCGCGCCGTCGGCGTCGGTCGGCGGGTGGCCGACTTTATGTGTGTTTGAGTATCTTGTCCTTAGAGAAACATCCTCAGCTGAATAAATAGTACTAAGAAAGATTTCTAATGGCGCGGGTGGCGGACAGTGCTAATAACATGAACACGCGCAATGAAAACGACTCAACAATATTAACTGTGTACCTACCCAAAAAGTCATAAACGCACTTAATTTGTAAAAATTGGATTCATCGTTTGTTTATTTTTTTAGACTTAAGAAGAATCCTAAAGGTTATGCTAAGATTTGCATGATTTGATACTGCTTGCAAGCAGAGTCACGTCAATACATTTAGAAGAGCGCGAAGCGAAGCGAAGCGAGCTCCGTCTTGTATTTTGTCTTAGCAGATTTCTGCCGCGCCATAAAATCTTCGAAACAGGAATGCACTTTTGCCCGAGTGACTTGGACCTAAT
The DNA here is from genome assembly GCA_905404135.1 of Hesperia comma. Taxonomy (NCBI): domain Eukaryota; kingdom Metazoa; phylum Arthropoda; class Insecta; order Lepidoptera; family Hesperiidae; genus Hesperia; species Hesperia comma. Next base: position 14,434,591 of record FR990035.1, on the reverse strand, counting down.
GCTGATATGTAATGGCTCTTAAATCTACAACTGGAATATGGAACGGATGTAGGCACTATTTACCGGGAGAAATACTAAGGGAGACCCTAATGTTTTCGTTCACGACGAGAGTGAAATCTGCCAGCCTCCCACTGGGCTATAACGACAAGTCTGCGATCACTCCACTAAAAAAAGTCGACCTCGTTCTGACATTGATACTGACTAGACACATTTACATGAGAGTTCGAGGTTTATTTTCGGGACTTGCTTATTTATCTTATCATAAGTCCATCCCTTTTGCGCCACAGGGAATTTGTGCGCGGAATATGACTATGTTAGTTAAATAATAATGTTAACTACTTTTAATGAAGGTAAATGTCATGTGAAGTTTCCAAACCATGTTAGTTAAACTTAAAACAGTTAACAAGTAACGATAGTGTAAAGCGAAAGGAAAATAACTGTTTTTTTACTTCATCAGGGCAAAATAAAATAGGAAGTGTAGACCAATTACTCAAGCCTATTAACGAGGCCTCGGCCGGTGTCTCCCGCCTCCACTCGCAGATTAAATTTTGTTTGTATTTTGAAGAGCGATCTAATTATAGCAAGCTTTTAGAGATCTGCCAATTAATAACATTTTAATCATAAAGTGTAATCTGCTTATTCCAATTACGATCATGATAATTTATTTGATTGGCTTTAATGAAACGTTGTTAGATGTGAATCAATTCGCAATAACTAAAATTCCATGGAAAGCGCTCACGGTAATATGTTGACCTGAATGTTTCTGAATCGCTTTATAATGAACACCGGAACAGCTGTAGGTGGCGCTGGCGTCCACAGCAATCACAATTTCATGCGAACATTATCATAAAAACCAAAGACACATGATTGGCCACGTTTGCCAAACGGTAACCTTATACTAAACATTCAACCACATCAGCTCTCGATGTCGCGATTGCAGGCCATCGGTTATTATTCACACGTGATTCGTATGTCAATAGACATACGAGTTATTTCGATTTAAATTCTTCGGCGGACTCGAAATAAAAGTGTAAGAGCGAGCGGTAGTTAAGTAGACTTTTTGCTCGCGCAATGTAATTTGATACGCTTTTAAGCGACGTTTCCTCCTTAGTTCGGTTCGTGTTAACGATCAGAGAAGGGCTGGACGGGTTCAACTGCTGATGCTGAGGGTTCAACGGACGGACGCCGCTCGTCAATACTGAGTGAGGCACTTGAGAGCCGCACGTCGTTACAAATTAGGTAGTAGTAATCAATAGTCCTTACAAATTAGTAGTAAGTACGCAGAAGTCGCGCCGCATTTTTCCTGTCAAAGAGGATCATGTTTACAGCATAATGATTGACGACTTATCTCCGAGTAGAGACTTCTGTCTCTCTTTTTCTACGCATAAGGCCTTGTTGCGTCATTACAAATGACGATGATTAACGATACTATCACCAACGTTAACGTCCTTCATCCTTTTAGGCTGAACGTTGTCATTCAGTCTCAATCTCAACATAGGTACATTAGCCATGGGTTCGGTGACCCAATGTCCGCGTCGCCGCCGCACGCCGCACGCCGCAAGCCGCAGCCGCACACACAAGCATGCACTAATAGGCCCGACCATTTCCCACTGCGTCTCATATGGACTGAACCAAACTTGGCTCGCCGGTCGCTCGGAGCAGCGAGCAAATGATACATGATGGATGGTCGCGTGTCGCGTCTTAGAAGGAAACCCACATCAGCTATGTTAAATGGCGTATGAATACGCATCGCTCACGGATTTCTGCTCACTTTGAACTTTTGATCTACATCGTACGCTTTGATATGAGTAGAATTTATTGCGGTGGTAAAAAGGACGTGTTCTGGCCAGATTAGGTATGTCTCAGATTAGCAATTCGTTAATTAACCGTAAATTCACTCGCAATTTACTGGAAACGGGATCATGATCTTTGTTACAACTGAAGATGTCTCAAAGAGTTTCAGCTGCGTCATGCAAGACAATCACTCGAAACTAAGTATGTACCTACTAGTCATCTTACTATCTACATATCTTATTTACGCACTTGCCAATGCCAGGAACAAGAACCAATATTTCAAAATAGTAGATCGATTCGCTTTAATTTTAGAGTGGAAACTATAATTATCTACTGCTGACTTTTAGTAAGCCGCTGGTGTAAATCATAATCCATTTCATAAATATCGGCCGGTAATGAAATTGCGGCAATACCGAAGTAGAATTTTGTCGAAATTCCAATTCGGTAAGCTGGGTAAGCACTGAAAACAGATTTTAATAATTGGAAAGCACATTAATATTATTAGCAGCTACACTGCGGTCGGCGTAATGCGAAACTCGATAATATTGGTAATGTGGCGAACGGCCGCGCTGGCGTTCTGTCATTTAAATGAACACTATTATGCTTCGGAACGCAATAGTTACTGTTTATTTAGGTTCACAGTATCTGCTTAGGATCTCGAGCGGGGTGGTGCGAACGCCAAAACTATAACGCTGTTGACAAACCTCTTGACGTTGTGCTCAGAAGATTAGGTATATCCCTTAAATTGATTTGATTATAGTGTACGGGTAGAGACCCGCCAAGAATGCCACTCTCAGATACAATAAAGCCAACCTTCATTGGTCCTTACATCCTGTTTATAAGAGACAAAGCAAAAGCGCTTAGACCCTTTTTTTTGGAGGCAGCTGATCAACGGGAAGAGCAGCTTAATCCTGATTAGGTATGCTGTATGCATTTTTTCTGCACTTGGGACCTTTAAAGTGTTATTTCAGTGGCAGTGTTGGAAACCTGTTTACAAGTAGGTTTACCGCTTTATTTTGAACCGTCAGTGTCTGACTACGGCTTCGATGTTGCAGGGGCCTCTTAACCGTCAAGTGTCAATTATATCACAAGAAAAGTTCGAACAGGGGACAAACAAGAGCAAGCGATTTCATCACGTAGGTGACATGTGCGATATCTTATCCTGCTTATGTGATGTAAGCAGGACGTACGAGATATATACGATGTATATCTAATAACTGTGGTGTAGATAAGTGAATTCGTGTCGAATATCATCGAGACGATCATAACCCGCGATTGGCACGTCGTTCGCCGGACGTGACGACGCCGGGACGTGACGACGCGGAGACGTGACGACGTGGGAATTAGATCCGACGTAGAAAGCGTGGTTCGATGTACATCCTGTTGTGAGGGTTGTATGTGGATTGAGGAAGGACGTGAATTTACGGAAGGCAATATTGAAAAGTCGTTTTATGTCGCTTCGTATACCTACACGTGTGCTTAATACATAAGTATAAAAAATATACAAGGATACCTTAAATTGCTTATGATAGTCTGAATCTGAAAGTTTAACATTCCATCCTCATGGTAGCGACCAAAGAGTGGCCGTTTCTATAGCTTGTCACATAATTATCTAGTAAGATGCCAAACCTGCCATTCCACATTGCCTGATTGTGAAAAAGGTCAGGTTAGGTGTTTTGTCTTAAAACATCTTTTAAAGTTCTGCTTTAAAAGGACTGTGATTGTAAGCGCACAATGTAGAACTACATTAATTAACATGAAATTTAAGGGCATGTTTATGTCAGAACGTATAAGTAGGTACAAATAAATATACTTGTAAATGTCTAGGGCAATCACTTGCGTTACGACTGTAATTGTTATTAGCTATTAGGTAGGTACCTTATGATCAAGAATCAACTAAGCTGGTTTTCTCTGTCAAAGATTTCCATTTTATTTGGCATTCCACCGTTTTGTGAATTTATTTATTTTGTAGTCGTGGTTTTTCTTATGAACTGTCTTACATTTGAATATAAAAAATAAATTTGAATTAAAAATAGACAAGCGCTCTTTCTTACACCTGACTGGATACTGTATAAGAGTTTACTTTTGTAACTTTAGATTACAGACTCTGTTGTATTATTCGAGGCACGGCAAACCCAGAGTTACATAACGGCGAAGGCAAATGACATCAAATTAAAGGAGTGTAAACAGAGCGCATCGCCGGAATGCTTTCATTATCCCGCACCGCGGCGGCGGCTCCTGCGAGTGCTCGCAATGAATATTCCGAAGGTACGGCCGCGCCGAGTTCCCGCCGGGGTATTGAACGAAAAATAATAAGAAGACTCATAATTAAAATTCATTTCAGAACCCTTCCCCCGCAGACGCCAGGGGAGCGGAAAAATTAAGAGTAGAAACTTGAATATATTTACGTTCTTTAAGATCTGTGGAGTGTTCCGAAGTAATTCCCATTCCCTCGGGATTAGTTTTAAATGGAAATGAGTTTTTTCCAAGTTCCCGTTTATCCCATCAGTTTCAAAGTGCTGCAGGACGACCAAATATTTACTTGATGATGTTTAATAACTTGTTAAATACCACTCAAACTCAAACCAGTGTTACAAATACGAAAGTCATTCTGTCTGTCTGCCCACGCCCGTCTGTTCACGCTTTATGCTTCATTTACATATATAGAGACACGCACAGACACGGGCCGGCACAGACAAAATATTCTCGTTGAAAATGCTGGCCGGCGCCGTCACGTGTCTGCGCGCTAAATGTAATACCTACGTCTATATAAAATGTATGAAAGAATTAATGAATTAATGTATGAATTAATGAATTAATTAATGAATTAATTAATGAATTAATTAATGAATTAATTAATGAATTAATTAATTAATTAATGAATTAATTAATGAATTAATTAATGAATTAATTAATGAATTATTTTGTCTGGCACGCCACGTGTCTGCCATGCTCGATGTCTGTATAATTATGTGAAAGAATGAAGCATTAACCGAGTCCGATTAAGATAAAAAATGTGGCATGAAGATAGGTAATTTCAGGGCCTAGGATAATTTTAATTCCAGGTACTACGAGTATCTCTCAAGAAAGTGAAAAGGGGCTTGAAGGTTAACACTTAGTTATAATAACTATATTATCAGATTACGATAATATTCCATATGAAGAAGAGCATAGCTTGGCCTGACCCATAGAATACCATAATACCATAGGCTGGGCACTGGGATGATACTTCCGCCACGTCACACCTCAGGAACAAATTAGGTAGGAAGGTACAATCTAAATTGTAATCTCGACTGTACAAAGAGGATTTTAGTACAATGAACTGAATTAACTAACCGCAAATAAAATCAGATCGTAGGTAACAAAAACTGGTTGTTTTCCGCACCGGCTGAATTGTAGTTATAATAAAACAGATGAGACTGTAAGGCTTTTGACATGAACAGAGGACATCGCGTTGGCGTTTGATCAGATTGGCCAGCAGCAACCGAGGACCTACACGTTAGCTTCTACCTTTCTCTTAAACTTAAAACGTATGTTGTGTATAGGTATAAGATTATAAGTATAGATAAGGCCATCTCTAATGACGTGTGTTTCGCACCACAGCACACGTGCAAATAAATGTCGGATGTCGCAAGGCACACATCGGTGTTTGTTCGCCTAAAAGTCCGCCATTACCGCTCGGCTTGTTGACTCGGCAGAGATTTTTTCCACGTACTCGTATATAGGCCTTTAGTTTTTACCGGCCCGTGTTAGGTGTCACGGAATAATATTTGTGCGTCCCATTTGCGACACTTTTGTCGGTTCGTGCACGGCTGGGTTGTTTGCCGGCGGCGGTGTCACTGGGCGCGAGCAGCGGTTAAACTTTACCAATAAAAATTAAATATTTTAGGTATAACGATGATAATCCCTTTGAAGACACTCTAAAATAATAAAAAAAACACTTTTTATAACATTTGTATGTTACAATCAGAACACTGGCGTTACAGATATTATGTTATTGCCAAGAGAAAAGAAGGGAACTGGCTAACAACTATCGCAAAACCAGTTAGGTATGTATAGTCGAATTTTAATGTTGTTTTATAACATGCACGCTGCTTGGGCACTTGCATATTTGTATTTAATATCATCTTTAATCAAAAATATAGGTAAACAACAAACAAACAACTGCGATGATACTAACATAATAACTTCACAGAGATCAGCGATAGTAAACCTGATGTAGAAAGAATTTGAAAAAAGAAGGAAATTAATACATGAGAGCCTGGGCGGTATGCTAACTCGGTATGGTACTCGGCGGCAGTGCGACAGTGACTCAAGTATTTATCGTGTACGGGCGGGTTTCTTTACGGCCGGTGTTTTGTTCGGCTTTTAGAGCTGTTAGAGGAGTGCTGTTAACGAAGCCGCGACGTGGTCGAACACCCCCCGCCCCCGCGCCTACCCCGCGCCTGCCCCGCTCTCGCCTGTAACACACTAATCGCCAACTTTCGCGGGTCCAGTGTGCAGAACCAATGAGGGTTCCACTGAATGAGGATTGTTGTGCTTTGCGGATAAGTGGGTTGCACTTATGACGAGTAATAAAAAAAATCTACTATTAAAGTGGTTTTCTTAAAGGAAATATCATTTTTCAAAAGCGGTGGTATTTCGCATCAGTTGAGTGGTGCCAACTATACTTAACTGAACAGAAGCAAGCATAAAATACGAGCCCGACAGAGGTAGGAGGCGGCCCCCCCGCTCACTGAACTCATCGAAACATTGAAATATAGGAAACAAATAAAATGTATTTACTTTATATTTTACGTAAAATCACTGTTCGAGAAATAAAGAAGCAATGAATTGGTTGCTTTACGAAAGTTTCCACTTTTACACACATCGCATTGAAGCGTGAGCTGCGTGAGTGGATATGCGAAAAAATGAAAAAGTCATAAAAGTACTAACAAGAATCTAATGCACATGTTTTGGCGTTTGTAAATGTTTGACCACTTTCTAGGCTGTATCTCTTCTCGTTAATCTATTGGGGGCCGGCTGGTGGCGTTGGCATGGAGCGGTATCGTCGTAAAAAATCAGCTTCGTTGAGAAATGTCCCGGCCATATCATATGGGAGGTACGCCCGGGAACTGAAATATATATCACGGACACGGCAGGAAAATGTAATGTAACGCTTGAAGGTTGTACGGCGAAGTTATCGTGTAATGCCTGTAAATGGCCGAATTATAACGAGACTGTTATTAATAACTAACAGAACTAACTATGATTAACAGTCCCTGCCCAACCAACTGCTCCCAAACTAACCATTCTACTTCCTACTTAAGTCTTGTTCTATGTCGGTCACGGTTGATATGGGTGACAGCGGAAATATGATGTTGCTTGCTTGCTCGTTTAATACCTTAATTCAATAATAAAATAACATCTACTTAATTTTACCTGTTTCCTTATTCAAGACAACATATTCGGGGATCCTTTTGATGTTTCTAGTTTCCATAAATTCTTAAATTATAGTAATAATATGAAAGGTTAGTAGAGTCAGGCAGGCATATCTAGTTCAAAAGACCCGGGCTTACGATCATGAATAATTTACAGAAGCTTGTTTCCTGAAACAAATAGGTAGAGACATTTGAACTCCAACCTCAGGGTATGATGGGATCGTCGCTGAAAATTTTAAATTGCCAAACATAAGCCTACCTTAAACTGTGATGCCGCATTGTAGCAGCAGGCGTATGTTTCCGGATCTGTCCGTCCGGCGTCCTCAGGACCGGTCGGCGTATCTGCCCGCGGCCGGCCCTCGGTATCATGTTACAACAGGGTGTAATGTATGTTTATACCAATATCCAATAGGCTATTACATTCCATAGCCTTTGGCAGCTTCGTGGATGTGGCAGGGGAGATTGCCAATTCTGTACTTATAAATTGAAATTATCAGGCGGAGAAAGAGAAACCCTGCAAAAATGTTTGTGTAAGTAGTTTGTTTTCTCTGGCATGATGAATGATTATGTCTGTCGGATATGCTGTACATGTAATGAGTAGCACCTGATGACATAAGTAACACTAATCACGTATGCGTTGCACGCTAAGTGCTAAGAAAAAACTACTACGCTTTGAACGATCATTTTCATTGCTATTGACGTATTGACTCATCGGTGTTTTTAATAATACTTTAAATTTCCACAAAATAAATGCACGAATTAAACGAACACTCACACTTTGTTGAATTCTCAGCCGGCGCATGAGTAAAGACAACGTGTAGAGACTAGAGACTGTAGAGAGCAGTTTCTGCAGTAGATGTCTATTTCGGATTCTTATTTCGGCGTTCAAACTTAAACTGAAAGGAATTCTGTTTAAAACGTGGAGAAATCTTATTGTTGCTATGAAATTAACGTAAATAATTGAATGTAGTGCAACCGTACTGCAATATTTAAAATGTATTTTTGCGTCATGACCTATGCTATTGTTTGTGCTCAGTCGTAGGTGCTCGTTTATTATTGAAAATAACTCTTGTTAAAGATTGAAATACATCAGTAATATATTGTTTATTTACGTGCTTGTAGTAGCAGTAAGTATAGTGGTTTGGAAAAGGCCGTATACAAGCTTTCTCTTTCTTAACCAATATAAAAATAATATAACTGCGTTTTATACGTATCTACCTACGTCTCGTTAGTGTATTGTGATTTAACTGTGAGCGTGTGTGTCAGTATCAGCACGCATGAACTATAATATTATAACGTCGTATATTCGCTCTGTGCACAGCGCGGCCTGTGCAGCGGCGATGTGGTCCGGCCGCCCACGGCCGCCCGGCGACACAAAACGACCACTCGACTCGGAGCGGATTTATTGAGTCGTGGCGACGCGCGTCGTGGGCAGCGACACGACACGACGCACGACCATCCCCTGACGCCTGCCGCTGACCGCAACATATTTCCTTACCTACTTGCTTATTAGTTTGGCGGCGTCTACATTTTGCGCGAATTTAATAACAAAAAGATAACGAAAGATACAATCGTTACAATCGGTACGGGAGCAAAAAGGCACTTAGTGACTTAGTAAAATACTACATAGTAGGTAAAATAGTTGAACTTTACTAACCTTTATTTTAACTTTTACTAAGCGCGAGTTTTATGATATGTTTATACTGAGCATACAGAACACGAGTAGGTTAACATTTATACTGGCTCATGGATGATAAGGATTAATTCATAAATACGACAACACATAAGTACCTACATGTTCTAAGTAAAAGATTAAAAAACTTTGGCGATAGGTTTTAGTGTGAAAAAGTTCGTACGCGATTTGTATTCTAGGATTATTCGGCAGATCATACGAAAAAATCCAATAGATACCTATAGGTGTAGGTACCCGAAAGCCGAGTCTGTAAAATTTTACCAAAACGAGAGCGCGAAATCAAAAGCAAAATAAGTAAAAGTTTCCACAAAAAGTAGAACTTCAGCTACCACCCCAAAGCTTTCAAACATCGCATCGGCGCAGCGCGGCGCGGCCGTGCGGCGGCGGCTTGCGGCTCGCGGCTCGCGGCTCGCGGCCGGCGTTAACGCGCTGCATATCGCGGCGGCAAAACATTTTAATACTTGTGCATAAATAGTTTCCACCGAGGACTGGAGGACGCCGCGAAATGAAAATTAAAACTAGCACAGACACGCCCCACGAACCAACTTTGTGCTCGAAATTGCGCCGCAGAATAGCGTCGGGGCCTCCGACGTTCGCCTTTGTACCGGGTTCATAAAGCAGTTTAATTAGAGCCCCGACGGCCGCGAGGGCTTCGGCGCTTCGCCCTCCCGTCGCTTCCACTTTAACGTTTTTTGTAACGTTCGAGATTTCTTAATCATCGCCAAGGAAACGCCCGAAGAAAATTTTATTTGGAACACCGAAATGAACAGTGGACTAATCTTAAAGAGAATTATTATATCTACTAACACCCATTTGCTGAGCTGAAAAGGCTAATTAGGTTCTGCAAGTTTAAGTGATATGAATTCATGAGGAAGCGACATTGATCGCTTCCGAAAAATCGATGTCAAACAAATTAGGTTGCTGTCATTATCATTAACATTATCATGCATCTGCATATTATTATGACAAGTAATGACAGAGTTGAAGCTTCAGTATTATCGTTAATTTTAAGTGAATTGGTATATCTTACCGATAGTAGATAATTATGCAGATTCTTTATTTACACTATTATTAATTCATATTTATTGAAATTTTTAACACTATTCTTAATTTAAATTTATTTAAACTTATTTTCAATTTTTTTAGTTCAGTTAACTATAAAAAGCGTGTTTTTTAGTTTTTTTAAACTATAATTTATTTTCTCCTTTTTAGTTTTGTTTATTTATAATAGCTTGTTTTTATAATTTTAAACTATTATTTGGTCTCTATCGATCTATCGACTATTACTCCCGTAATAAATTAGAATTCAAATAAACAGAAGAAAAACGCCATCTAGTAAAACGTAATGTACGCAGTCAATCTGAATACGGAGTTATAGCTAGTTGCCCGTAAATATGGGTAGATGGCAGTAGCAAATGGGTAGATGGCATTAGTGTGAGAGTAAAAAAAATTAAATTCTTATTTTGCATATTGAAAATTGGAATAATTTTATCAAAATAGTGTAATGTCATCGGAACTCGATAAATCTACAAAGTTTGAACGAAATCTGGCCGTTTAAAGTGGGTCAAAATCGCGCCCAAAGAAGTCGGTTACAAATAAAATTAACTTGTACGAGATCTACCACTATGACTCGGTTTTCACTTTTTTCGTCGGATTGGCTTGAAAAGCGGTGGGATCGACGCAGGGCAGTTGTACAAGCACAACGAAGTCGGTTTGGAAGAAATCGGATGATAAACTTGGAAGTTATAGGCTAGGGAAGGTGGAAATTAAAGAAGTTAGGAAAACGCCTATTTTTAGGAAAATCCGCGATAGATTTGCGTGGAAAGGGTCTAGAAAATTAGGGATCAACTGTTTATAGGTGCGTTATGAATTTGAAGCAAAACGCCTGAGGGGCACGGAAGATATTAACAGAAATGTTACATACAAACATACATACAAACATATAGGTGAAGTTAATAAAAGCGTGTTAATTAGGTTGCTGTCATTATCATTAACATTATCATGCATCTGCATATTATTATGACAAGTAATGACAGAGTTGAAGCTTCAGTATTATCGTTAATTTTAAGTGAATTGGTATATCTTACCGATAGTAGATAATTATGCAGATACCTACAAGAATTTTGCCTCCTTTTTTGTGTAGTTAAGCCCATAAAATATTCCCGCGACAGCCTTACACAACATAAATGTTTATACGATAACACCAATGAGTACCGATTAATCACGCCGGGTAACGTGAGCACGTAATATTTTAATAAAAGGCCGTATTCCAATAGGCGCGGCTGCGCTACGCTCCGCGGGCGAGCGCTCATATCGCGGTCCTCCCGGCCCTCATTAAGCACACGAGAGCGCAGGCTATAATTTCATCTAAATAGACCTTTTAAAAAGAAACAATTATGGCGTCACTGTCGACGAGCCCAGATGACGTATCAGGCCCGCGCCACAAAGGGGATAGTATTTCCAACTAAAAGAACGAAGTCGGTTCCATTTCATGGAACTAATAGACGATGCCCGTTCCCGGTATACGATAAAAAACGGATAAGCATTTCAGCCGCCGGGCCGGTATCCGATGTCGATCGCCGCCCGTATAAATCCTCCATTGAATTTTAATGAAAACCACTATTGACAGATAGTTATATTACGGGTATATTTTTTTATCGGCGGGTGCGATGAAGTTATTAATCCGAGGCCGAGTGAGAAGGCAGTTTTATTAATAGGCGGTCGTGCAGCGGCCGGCCACGACTGCTCATCATCGATTATGCCAACTTAAAGAACTCGAGAGCCCCCTCCTCCTATTAATATTCACAATGAAATTAAAATGTCGTGACTGTCGTCTTTTGCTTGTTGATGTTCTAGAAATAGTCGTCGTATTAATATGTCTACTGCTTCCATAGTTTCGTAAACATTATGTTGAAATACAAATACAAACAAGTGAGAATACTGCAGGGTTAAATAAATAGCAACGTGAGTAGGTTCTTATTCCGGACCTCATTGAATTGGAACTAAGGCAACTTCTACACCAGACCGATTAGTTTTAATGTAATATTAAAATGTTATGCCCCTCTCGTTCATAAATGGATCATTTTAATATTTGCATTGCTCTTAGTCCGTAACGTTCGTATATTTTGTGTATTGTTCACCATCTGTCGGTTGCGACGTTCCCGGCAGCGAGCGAGTGGATGGACGGTTAAACAAACAATATTGTTGCCCGAATTACGAAGTTTTTCATAAAAATAATCACAACTGGTTTGGAATATAGACGGGTTCGAACCTTCCAAATCTAATCAATAATGAATGCGTTCTCATAGTGACAAGAAAAATAAAATTATAAAGTAAACTTAATTGTTATTTTTTTCTGATAAAATCCACACTAACAAAAAATATTTTCTTTCACATTGTAAGGAAATCGGGGCCTCAGGGATGGGTCGTGGGAACGGGGGACTCCGGGAATAATCCGCTCAGTGATGTAGTGATTGTTTTTAGATAATAAGCACTAATTAGGCTACGTTTTATTGAATAGTTTATTTTAATTGTCTGTAACAATCGTTTAAGTCCATGCATTCTCTTTAGCTTCTTTACAGTCAATAACTCTCTCTCTCTGGCTCAATTAAGGCAAAGTAGGGTTAAAAAATATTATTTCCTTTGTAGGTATCCAATCATCAAAATTCGGAATTGAAAGCAAAACGTGTGCCTGTGCATACACCGAAGTGCACAAAGCGCATTTCAAATCAATACCCGGAGTGTGTGTGTGAAGTGGAGACTGGAGTATACCTACCTACTCGCCGACACGTCCCATCTCGCGTGAGCAGGCGAACATGACTGCTGCTGCATTCGGCTTGGGATTTGCTTCTCGTAAGCTTCGGAGTGCAAGCTACGAGAGACACGCAAACAATGCGTTTTTATCGTGTGCATTTCGTTGCCAGATGTTACAATTTACATACATCAGTCCTAGGATATCCTTTACAATTGCACCACTCATACGTTAATCTCAATCAAATCATAGATGGTTAATTACCCAAAAAGGCATTTACTACTTTTATGAAATTAAATATTTGTCTCTAAATCAAACTGAGAAATCGGATTTTTACACGCTTACTTTGCTTGCGCTTACTTGCGTTTAATTTTCCTCGCATTCCTTATAGGTATTTTGACGTTGCTTGTCTCTTACTTGGGCGAAACCGCAGGCAAAAACTAGCATAAAACAAATATGTTATTTGAACGTTAAAAAAGGCATAAAGTAAAGAATAAATGCTGCTGGCAGTCGCTCGTCGCTCGTGGCTCGCGCCGTCTTATCGTGCTCCGTCTGGCGCGAGGCGCGCTCGGCTCACGAGCCGCGAGGACAATGCGTATTCACAACAATGCCGCTCGCAACAAGCTTAACCTTTGTTTTAAACTTCTTTTAAAATACGAGCACTTATCTTCCTACTTCACATGCACGGAGATCCACGAACCAGGACCAGGAGCGCAGCGCATGAATGTTGAATAGCGGCCATCGGATAACAGCGCGGAATTTCTATGGAGAATTCATGTCGGATGCAGGTTTTTATGTATGTAATGAGCGAATGACGTGGCTGGACACCTGTTGGAAAAAATCTCAACGTAGACGTTAGCAGATTGTGATTCATGAAACTTAAGACGTATGCAATGCATAATAAGTAGGTATTAAGTTCATCTACATCTGTAAAGAAAAAAGTAGTACCAGAAAGCAATAAGTAAGATACCTGGAAGTTGCTAAACATGATTCCATGTACACTAGAAATAGCAAACGTTCGTGGCGTTAAGTGAGTGCTTTACCCGGCGGGCACGACCTTTGTAGTGTTAAAGTGAATACTTTTTAACACGCGGGTGGTTGAGTACTAATGGGTATTGACTATGTACTAATAGTATGTGAATTAAAAGAAGTGTAGGTAGGTAACACTGTACGATAAAAACGGTCAGAAAGGTGACCCGGCGCCCAGGAGGTAGGTATGCAGCTTTACAAATTTAATTGATTTGATCTTTGCGAAAACTAAATAAATTACCATTATAAAATACTTAATTTCGTTATGACTACATTTTAACTGTGTTATTATTAAAATGAGATTGCAACCTAAATGCATGCTATAACATTACTATACAATTACAACGTAATGTAATGAATCAAGGCGCTGGATATTAACATCCGCTGAAATTTATGCATCTGCTGCGCCGACCGACCGACGGCCCCGGGCCCCGGGCGACGATCGCTTACATAAATTGCAAAGATTATACCACTTCCTATGGACTTTATATTCTGCAAATATACAAGTAAGTAGGTATTTGCTCTTGATCAGCAAAGCTTGTGGGATTTATGAGTCATAAATGGGTCAGAAAAGGTGCCTATACCTTGCCCATTACCTACCGCAACGGAAAGCAAACCCTATTACATATAAGGAATAATATAAGGAAAAGTCAAGATTGGCGGGAGAGAAATTATAATACAAAAGAAATGCCTTCGACCGAATTCAAAACATAGGTACTTCGAAATTGGAAGTCACCGGCGAAAACGATGTTTACTTTGGCGACTTCGGCCGACCGGCGGCCGCCGCTCGTCGATAGAATAACAATAATTTAACGGAACCAGCGACCTATCACGAATTGAGACCGATAAAAATTCCATGGGAAATTTATTTGTCCGCTTCGTTAAAAAACAAAAATTTTAACAACATAAATTAAAAAGTTCGAACGAAATTGAAAAGTTCTTTTGAGAGTTTTAAATTGGCAGGAAAGGAGTAAAGCTGCATACTTGTTTAGCCGGTTGTACATTAAAAGTAAAACAGCAAAGACATTCACCATTCAGACTATTAAGTCCTTGCGGCCGCGACTCGCGAGGCATCTGAGGGCAGGCTTTCGCCAGAGTTTTTATTTTTAGACAAGTTAAAGGATTGAGCAGGATTTTTATTACGTAAAGGGAACAGGCGGGAATGCAGCCCAGCTGATGTTAAGGGATTCTTGTAAATTGAAGCTACTCACAACACAAGTCACAAGTATTTTATGTACATAAATGCTTTAATAATACAAATATTATTTGCTATACGTCCCTATATCCGCAAACATTCCGCTAAGATTAGTTCCGGAAACTGCTACATAGCAAAGTTAAACATCAAAGGCTCTATTCTATACCATAACGGGGGAAGTACACACAACGAATAACACAGTAATTGAATAGGTAGCGGAAGTTGTAAGTCTAACGCTGTGGCAGCGGAGTGTTTCAACGATGAACTTTGGCATTGCTTGGAATACTGTAGAACACACCTACAAATTTCAAAATTTATGTACCTCTTACAATCGAACTAAAAGTGCTTTGGTAAAGAAAAACATTGAGGGGAAACCAGCTCCATTTGTGAAATTTGTCAATACTTACGCACTTGGCTAACATAATGGACTTTACCGTAGCTACCTGTCACATCATGAGGGGAGACTCGAGCCCAGTAGGAGCACAGTTATGGGTTAAGGCGACGGAGAAAAGGCTTTTAAAACTTACCCGAGATAAAAGAGCATTATTTTTCGCCTTGGCAAGCCTGGTATCGTGAGGTTTAATCGCTTTCTTCTTGGCCGGCAACTCATTGGTGATGTCTTGGGTATAGCGGAATTTAACGTATAAGTATCGGAGACGAACCCTGTCTGTTCTGAATTTCTGATCGAGCATATGTACCTACTTATAAGCATGGACTAAGACTTGAGTTCTTGACTAGACAAAGATAATTCAACCTCCTCGTGGATATAAAAACATTGTTAAAATAAATAATAATTACTTAAGTACTTCTTTAATATATTCGAAATAAGTATAAAACATTTTATACTTTTTTCGTAAAAGAAAAAGAATCTCAGAAACAAGTTTGTTTTTAGAATCCACTCTTTAGGTATCACTTGAATGTTTCAAAGTAGGCAGGTCATAAAGAGCCAAAGAATATAAAAGCGCAAATTTATGCAGCTAAGCCAGCAATCCGTATTTTACGTGGGCATACAAATTTCTCTCGTATATATTTATTTAGTGAAGCAGTTTATGCAAATGGCGGGTCACGTCCAACTATTGACCGAGGTCACGTTTGCATATTTATACTGGACATTATTTGGTGGCACTGGCATGCGAGCGGCGCCCCTCGCCCCGCGCTCCCCCGCCCAGCTCACGATGTAAGATAACTTTATTCAGATGTTTCTATTTTACAGTTAATTGATGCCCACATTATGTTTTCCTATATGAAATAGGTATATAATACACCTACTGAAGGCACACAAAAATTTTTTCGTTTTTATACCCAACATAACGAAGACCAGCTTAAATAACATGTTTATGGAATCTCAACGTCCTGTGGGATCCTAGGAACCTATTTGACTATTTTTAGATTAAGATCAGGTTGGCTCAATCGGGTGTATCTGTTCTCCATAACCTACCGCAGCTCACTTAAATTTAATCCTAACTGGCAACCTGATCATGACGTTGGTGTGTGGCATTCAAACATCCTAGAGAAGCCCGAAGTGTTACGTGTATATTTAATGGTGGAGGCCGACGAGCGGAAGCGGTTAACACGCCATTAACGGCCTTAATTCCGGCAATCGGAGCGTTAAAACATTCGATCACGTTTTAATTTTATAGCTGAAGCATGAGCTCCATACAACCCGCCCGTAATATAACAAGCGCCCTGCGATTGCTGTTACAGCTGAAAACGAAATAGGTTTTCAAATTTCACCGGAGCGCCGTGTAAACGCTTTCACGCTGAAAATAAAATGATATGTTTACGTCGTTCGCCGCAATAAGCCTCGCGGTTTACTAACAGAACCAGCTATATTTAGCTTTCTTTGACCACACTAGCTACTCCACACAGGTCCGTTTGCGATCGATGTAAATTTAAAACGTGACTTTTACTTATTACAAATTATATTATTCCCCTCCGAACTCTTATAAACTCACTCCAAGTTTATGGTCACAAATTGAGCAAGGCTGCGGGCCAACGTCAAACTATACGAGGGATTTGAAGAGTAGCTTATTCATCACTGCTTTCTGCCCTCGGTTTAGCCTGCACGGGAATCGGAAAACAACATTAAAATTCTTAAGATATTTTCTTAGGGATAAAATTATTCCGTGTCTGTTCTAAATTCATACAAACATTCATGGTTTTCCTTGATAATGAATGACGAATTTTCATACAAATATTTATTCTTAATCTCAACCTCGTCAGTCCCTTTTTTCATAATAAAAAGAAGCCTATCGGTTAAGTGGTTTAGGTGTGAAAGCTTAACATTCAGATAGAGTTACTTTCGGATTTGTAATATTATAGTAGGGGTTTCATATAGATCCGTATAGTTTGGTTCTGCCGATACTGCTGTAGCCGTGGGCATTGGGGGCGGGTTCTGGGGGTTTTTGTGGTACATACATACAGATATTCAGTCATTTTTTGATCGGCCGCGAACGAGCGGTTGAGCGATAATTGATTTATTAAAGTTTGTGATTTCAGGGGTCCGGCCGCCCGAAGCCGGTAATTGGGATACTGACTATTTTTGGAAAAGCATTTGAAACTATGCAGTCAGTACGTAAGTACTTATTTTATACTTACTTATTTGCATGCAATCACGTTTTAAAAATCCGTTTTAAATTTTGTTCCAAACTTTATTTAGTTAGATTCCTGTTTCCTTAAAACTGTCAAATTCGATCAGAGTTATAACGCGACGAAGAATATTTCAGAACTAGCTTTTGCCCGCGGCTTCGCTCGCGTTAAGAAGTATTATTATTCATTAGGTATAGTTTTTGCGGCTTATCTTTTGTTTAGCGTGTGTGATAAATTAGGCCTACAAAACTTCTTTGTACACAATATTCTTAACTAATCTGTCATTAGGCGCTAAAACTATCAAGCTGTTGGGTAAATACTCCATGCATAAATAGAATACTACTAACGACATCTATTGTCAAGATTTAGAACTAAAAATTATTTTAACTAATACATTTACATCCTCCATCATCCCTTATATTATCCCAAGGGGGGTTGAATTTATCAAAATCGTCTAAGCGGACGTCTTTATCATAGTAGCTCCAATCTTTAATTTCAGTTAAATCAGTCGAAAATCACAAACTTTCATTCCCTATTTTATCCCTTCAGGGGTTAATTGATCAAAAGCGGATGCCTACGGTATAACATCAGCCTGCATGCCAAATTTCAGCCCGATCCATCCAGTGGTTTGGGCTGTGCGTTCAGTTCAATCAGTCGAAAATCACAAACTTTCATCCCCTATTTTATCCCCTTGGGGGTAGAATTGATCAAAATCCTTTCTTAGCGGTTGTCTACGTCATAATATCTACCTGCATGCCAAATTTCAGCCCGATCCGTTCAGTGGTTTGGGCTGTGCGTTGATAGATCACTATATAAGTCAGTCAGTCAGTCACCTTTGAGTTTTATAGATATAGAAGATTCAAATTGTATTAGCTGCAGCTGTACTGTACTGTACTATCAAATGAGCTCGAAATGAAATTTTAACGATCCTGTTATTTTACTAAAAGTAAATGTTAATCCATTTTTTCGAAAGTTTTATACCTACTAGAAACATAAAAAGATGAGCTAAGAGCACTACCTAAACGATAAAATATTTTCTGCTGTAAATTAACTCCGATGTCTTTTAACTTTCAAAGTTTCCCCTTAAACTAGTAACTCTACCTCTTTGGAATCTTATAAGTTTTTAGCATCTCATTTGCGAACACAACAAAATAGCAATTTCAGAAAAATTTAACTAAGGCCTAAACTTTGAATTCAGGTACAATTTTACTAAGGTAATTTTAGTCCCTAGTAAAATTGTACCCGATTTCGCTTCGTTTTAAGTTTGTTCTGTTTGTTTCTTTAATTTGCTACTTGTGTCATACACTGCCCATGTTCATAGCAAAGAGCATCATGTTACTATGTAACGTATCCAGCAAAAAAACCTCTGCTGAAAGTCTGTTTCTACTCATATAGTCGGACTTTAGGGACACAATTTAGTTGATAATACGACCGTTCGCCGTAGGAGCCCCGGCTACGGCCCGGCCGGGCGCGCCCGCCGCCCTTTACGGCGTTCGTTTTCGCTTTAATTTCACTTTTACGGCATATTTTACTGCGTCGACCGGATCATATACGACCATATTGTTTTTATTTCCGAGATTTACGTCCCACCCACAGCGAGTTAAACTTTCGATAGACTCCCCTTTCTTTCTCTGTAATGACGTAATAAAAAGTTCTCAAATTACATTAAGTTTTTATATTTTATGGTTGCCAATCTCCTGGTATCTATGGCAGACTAGATATAGGTATATATTATTATAGTAGCGGTGTAAATGGGTATTGTAAGCGGGATGGACGTGAGAGTTGGCACGTGAGTGAACGTTTATTATTCATTTTAATTTTTAATGTACTTAACACACGAGGACCATCAGTCATTTATTGTGATTGATTTGATTATGATTAATAATTTATTTTAAAGCTCTTATAGTTAGGTACACTCACATCACCGCAGTGGGATTTTCTGGGTCGCAGGAGACATGAAACCGTCACATGAATGCATGCTGCAAATGGGCGTTGAACGCCAATCCCTCGCTTCGCAGGCACGATCATTACCTTCCATGTTATCGGAGCACGCGGGTTCGGAGTACACTGACGATAAAATAAAATCACCCATCAGCTGAATATTTAATGACACGACTTATTTATCGTCGGTCCTGAACGTGACGGCGAGATCTCGATAGCCGTCGATTGCGCATGATACTCGTCTGCGATCGGCGATAAGGGTCGTGCGCATACGTCACATGTGGCGGGTGTCTGCGGGGCAGGGGCGCGGGCGGCACGCAACGCGAGACAACGTCGTGAAATACTTGGAATGGTTCTACATGCAAAGGTATTTCCAAACGCTATGAGCCTTCAATAAACCTTGTGTTACGTATTGATATTATGTACGACGGTAGGTATATGACGATAAGCGCAAAGGATGAGACAAGTGAAGGTATACTATACATGATACTTTGTGAGAGGTACCAATTTTTTTATGGTTAACGTTTTCATGGTAATCGTTAACAAATTGTAAGGTGAGTTTTCTGATGATGGTCGTTGTTACCAATGGACATTCGTTATACCAAAAGCAGGAATCCCGCGTTTGGACTAACTTCCCAGAAACTTGAACAAACAGTTACTGTTAGTCGGTACGTACTTGATCGCTTAACCTCATATAACATAACCAGGGAAGCTAGCTGAACAGAGCAGTAGTTTTTACCTTTCATTTACGTTATCGATATCGATTATGCGATTGAAACAGCTTTGAAATATAATACCCATTACTGACGCGAATCCATTCAATAATGAAAAGCGAGCTAGAATGTCTACCTAATCGTATCGATGTTCTAAATTCAGTGTCAGCCGGGCCGGGCCCGTCGCTGCCCGCGGGTGACCGGGCCACCGGGCCACCGGGCCGCGCCGGGCCATCGGGCCTACGGGCCACCGGGCCATCGGGCCTACGGGCCACCGGGCCTACGGGCCACCGGGCCACCGCACCGGGCCGCCGTGCCGGGCCTCAGCCACGAGCCCCGCGAGCGCCCGCCATCAATAATACAAAACGATACAGACGTCCAATTTAATTAAAGTAATGCGAATAAATAGAACATTCGCATGTAGACGCGATGTTTTTTCGCAACGCGCGCCGCCGCGCCGCGGCCTCATCAAATGTCGCCGTTGACGTTTTGGTATGGAAATTTTGTATCGACTTTCGCTATCCGTATACTTATCGCCTGTCGCCTGTCGCAAGGGAGGAGAAAAGATGTAAGATATTTGACTTGTACTGCACGAAGGTTATAGGCATATTACACACATATTTGACTAGTTTATAGTTAGTAAATAAATAAGTAGGTAATCTTTTTTCAGTAGTAGGTACGCACTAAAATCGTGGAGGTAGAGCGCAGAGAAGCACAGGTTTTATACGATGTCCCTGTGTCTCGGGACCAGAATACGAGCTTCGGTATCCCCTGCCTGTCGTAAGAGGCGACTAAAAGGGGACTTTCGGGGTTGTGGGCGGCTAGAGTGGGAGCTCGAACCGCCCAAGGGCAGCCCCGGGAAGGACTGCTCTGTGTGTGGCCGCACAGAGCCGTGGAGAACACGCGTCCGAGATGGGTCCGTATGGGACATCGCGCTTGGAGGGCACCGTGTAACGTTATAAAGGGTAAGATGAAATAAAAAGAATTTTAAAAGGAATAAAAGATGTACTTCTCTTTCTTAGTGGGTCACAAGTCACAATAACACTGTATAAAAATAAGCGAGTTAACCAAGAAACAGTCACAAAAGAAAGTCACTTAAAGCAAGGGAGGGGAGACGACCTGGAGTGTTCTCACAGGCGGAGGCGGAGGGTCGGAAGCACCGACTCGAACGGTGGAGGCCGGCGTGTCTCTCGATAAGATCAGGTGGTCGGGAGGCGTAGAGGCTGGTGCGCTACCACGCGCACAAGAGGGTAGCGCGACCCTGGCGCACAGCACTGCGCGCGGAGCCTCCCGACGTAGTCGACGGCAGTAGGTCCAGGGGCGCTCCAAGCACGCGCCCGACCGGA
Organism: Hesperia comma; assembly: GCA_905404135.1. Lineage (NCBI taxonomy): Eukaryota > Metazoa > Arthropoda > Insecta > Lepidoptera > Hesperiidae > Hesperia > Hesperia comma. Next base: position 14,413,120 of record FR990035.1, on the reverse strand, counting down.
ACGATATGTGAAACGAGATAGATACGCACGCGACCGCGAAACAGGGACACGGGTCGGCCCTGTGTACGCCACCGAATCTGAAAGACCTCGCCCGAAGAAGTCTTCCGAACACTTCAATGGCTGTCTCCACACTGCCCTATTGACCCGATTTCTTCAATCTTCGAGGGCCGGCGTTCTTCTTTCAAATCTGATCAAATTTTGAATTTTTAAAATAAGTAAGTCTAAAAAGGTTGGTAGATTATATGTAGATACAGAATAAATTTAAAAAAGCAAAGACTACAGAGACGTCAGAATCAGAATTACATTGACAATTATGTCACCAACGTAAACAAACATAAAAATCAAATTTAAAGTTACAGAAATTCATCAAAATAAAGAAGGAATAAGTACTAAAACATTAAAGAAGGTAACATTTACAATTTACAATTAGTCCTAGAAGTTATTAACAAAGTTACATTATCAAAATTCCTAACTCCAAAGTAGTACATAATATCATTCAATTTCAGCTAATAAAACATTACAAGTATTATAAAAGAAAGCAAGATAAAAGGATTACAAGGAAAGGATACAAAAAGGAAGGAAATAAAGATGATAAAGAGAACAAGGAAGATAAACAAGGAAGTTAAGAAATAAATAAAGTAAATATATTACATATACTACATATTTCCCCCACCCAAGTAAAAATTTTTTGGCTGTAACAAAAAATTTTGAGGTAAAAATAGTGATTACCTAATACATTCATAATCCTGTCCATACCTCTCTGTCATACATCAATCTTGCGAGGTTTGGGGATAGGGTTCACATTCAATGACGCCTACTCCAAAGGTAACACTAGACAATTACATAGGCTTATTTTAGGAGTTGTAATCCGCTCACGTTGAAAACCCAGAACTCAAGTACGAAGTATGGTGAAGGCTTATTTTTCGAGTCACGACCCGCTCGTATCGTAGGCTTATTTATAGAGTTATAAAGCGCTCTTAAACAAATAACTAAGATAGTTAGTTAAGTATTAACCAAGTTATTAGGTTATTTAGGAATTAAGAAGTAATAGAAACCAAGTTAAGTAATAACTTAGTTAAAAAGAAATTATTCTTCCAGAATAGAAGATAATAAATCTCAAGAAGCCTCGAGAACTTAAGGAGCTTAAAAGCTAAGTTTAAAGGATGAACTTCGAAGTATAGCCAAAATTCGAAGTTTGACGATGAAGAAAGAAGAAAAGAAAATGTAGCATAAGACTAAAGAAAGAAAAAAAAAATAGTAAATGTTATATCGTTAAGATTGTATAAAAAGTAATGAAAAGTAAAATATAAGACAGCTAAATTAGATTTTAATATCTTTAACATGCCATTTGGACCTAGAGCCATTAGAATCCTCTAAGATGTAGACTAGAGGCGAAAGTTTTTCCACAACCTTGCTTTTAATGTACTTAGGTGCCAATTTTGCGCTAAAATATGATCCGGCATTGCTAAGAACAAAATTTTTACGAAATATGTAGTATATATGTAATATTTACTTCTTTACTTCCTTTTATGTCTTCCTTATTCTTTGTCCTCTTTATCCTTCTTTAGTTCCTTCCTTATATATCCTTGCCTTTGGTTATTACTTCGTTTATTGCTTTATTACTTGTATTTTACTTTATATCTGCTGAAATTGTGAAATGTTTATATTGACTACTTTTGATAATTTATGTAATTATTCCTTTGGCTTTTCACTTCTAGGACTAATTGTAAATTGTAAATGTTACCTTCTTTAATGTTTTAGTACTTATTCCTTCTTTATTTTGATGAATTTCTGTAACTTTAAATTTGATTTTTATGTTTGTTTACGTTGGTGACATAATTGTCAATGTAATTCTGATTCTTACGTCTTTGTAGTCTTTGCTTTTTTAAATTTATTCTGTATGTACATATAATCTACCAACCTTTTTAGACTTACTTATTTTAAAAATTCAAAATTTGATCAGATTTGAAAGAAGAACGCCGGCCCTCGAAGATTGAAGAAATCGGGTCAATAGGGCAGTGTGGAGACAGACATTGAAGTGTTCGGAAGACTTCTTCGGGCGAGGTCTTTCAGATTCGGTGGCGTACACAGGGCCGACCCGTGTCCCTGTTTCGCGGTCGCGTGCGTATCTATCTCGTTTCACATATCGTTCCGGTCGGGCGCGTGCTTGGAGCGCCCCTGGACCTGCTGCCGTCGACTACGTCGGGAGGCTCCGCGCGCAGTGCTGTGCGCCAGGGTCGCGCTACCCTCTTGTGCGCGTGGTAGCGCACCAGCCTCTACGCCTCCCGACCACCTGATCTTATCGAGAGTCACGCCGGCCTCCACCGTTCGAGTCGGTGCTTCCGACCCTCCGCCTCCGCCTGTGAGAACACTCCAGGTCGTCTCCCCTCCCTTGCTTTAAGTGACTTTCTTTTGTGACTGTTTCTTGGTTAACTCGCTTATTTTTATACAGTGTTATTGTGACTTGTGACCCACTAAGAAAGAGAAGTAAATCTTTTATTTCCTTAAAAATTCTTTTATTTATTCTTTCCCTTTATAACGTTACAGTGAAATATGTAGTATATGTAATATATTTACTTTATTTATTTCTTAACTTCCTTGTCTATCTTCCTTGTTCTCTTTATCATCGTTATTTCCTTCCTTTTTGTATCCTTTCCTTGTAATCCTTTTATTTTGCTTTCTTTTATAATACTTGTAATGTTTTGTTAGCTGAAATTGAATGATATTATGTACTACTTTGGAGTTAGGAATTTTGATAATGTAACTTTGTTAATAACTTCTAGGACTAATTGCAAATTGTAAATGTTACCTTCTATAATGTTTTAGTACTTATTCCTTCTTTATTTTGATGAATTTCGGTAACTTTAAATATGATTTCATGTTTATTTACTTAGATGACATTATGTCAATGTAACTGTGACGTCTCTTTGGTCTTTGCTTTTTCTAAATTAAATATATTCTGTATGTCTTTGTATAATCTACCAACCTTTTTAGACTTACTTATTTTAAAAATTCAAAATTTGATCAGATTTGAAAGAAGAATACAAGGAAAGGATACAAAAAGGAAGGAAATAAAGATGATAAAGAGAACAAGGAAGATAAACAAGGAAGTTAAGAAATAAATAAAGTAAATATATTACATATACTACAACCGGTCGTGTTCCTCTGGAGATCCCGGAGTCCTCCACAAGCGCTGAGGTAGGCCACCGGGGGGGTTTTAGTGGGTAAAAATCCCACATAACCCTGTGTCGCTCCCACGGCACCGGGTACCTTTTGAAGGTTTCCCCCTCGATAACAAAAAAAAAAGGTTTTATACGATAGGGACGGCATATCGTCGTGTGTGAGACATATTTTTATGGATGACCTGTAGATCTACAACAAACCGATATACCGCCTCTCTCCTCCCGTCCCAACTACTTGGTCAAATATTTGAAATGCTAATCTGAGGACCGGCCGAGCCAGTAGCTATGAGCGATGCCCTATGATAAACATACATAGTTGTGACGTTTCAGTGGATGGTGAATGGTTCAGCGGCTAAAATAGAAATACAGTAGAAATTTCTACTAACTACCTTAATGGAAATGGATTCATCCTAACGACCTTAAAAATTAGTTTATCTGTCACTACGTTCACAGATACCTACAGCCAAAAATAATATACCAAAAAAACTATCCTCCTTACCTCAAAAGCCGATTCCTATTTCTCCATCTCACCCATGACAGAACTCTTCGCTCCTCAAAAAATCTAGTCCTTAGCACTCCTGCACATTCCTCTTCCTTCTATCAACACTCCTTCACTGTAACCGCCGTCCGTCTCTGGAATGCCCTACCCAAAAGTATTCGCAATGCAAGAACATTATACTCCTTCAAAAACCAAGTTAAAGCCCATTATCTTCAGCTGTATTAAGGTTCCTTTTTACCACTATAATTAAATTTATTTCATCTATTTTTCCCTGTTCCTTACTGTTTTGATTCGCTTTTCTCTAAATACAGCTAATGCATATATATTTATATATACTCTGTTAATCTGAAATTACTCTTCACTTCTCGTGCACCTTACCTCTACCTTTCTAACGATGTCTCTCCCGCCAACTCATAAGGTTGTCTGGAAGAGATCGCTAGGTAGCGATAAGACCGCCTTTTGTACCTACTCTATAATGGTTTTTTTTGTTTTCTATATGTAATGTTCTGTTTTTGGTGTACAATAAAGAGATAAATAAATAAATAAATAAAACAACATCTACTTCTAAAATTTTCGATTAAGCGAACTGTCCAATTCCTAGCTGATTGAGTGTTCATTAAGCCGCTCTGGGTAAATTGTACCCACAGTTTCAATCGGCTCGCGCACTCGAACGGCAAGTAGGTAGGTACTCGCGCACGGTACCTGTAATCATCGATAAGAACTTGGAACGTCGGACAGGAACCAATTGCACTAAATAATGAGTAATTGATGTATCCGCGATCTGCCCAGCGGAGCGGCCATTGCGGCAATACAGTCGTAATCACCGCGGATGGACACTCGTGCTCCGTTATAAGAGAAAAGATAAATTTGAAATTGCAACCTTTGTAACCTCTGATGGTTGAATTCTCTGCTCTTTCTGGACACGCTTTCAGTTGGTGTTTAGGTTGATTGATGACGATGCGACACGACACACAAAGATGTTTTCAAGTTTAAACGAATAGTATATTAGTGTGGCAGGATGTTCAATAAGTAGACGCTTCCAAATTTACACTCCTGCAAAAGGATCCCATGTCTTGCGGGCTTCTAGTGAAACGTCTCGAATGCTCTTCCCAAGTTATCAGTCATTAGGATAGGAGTCTCATAAAATATGTATTGTATGTCTGCCTTGGCCGGCCCCTCGGTTGGCTGGCATGCCATTGCTATAGTTGGGCTCGGGAACATACATACCAGGTGGTTGCTGCTATGTCTATAATGAGAAGGTACCTATGCAAATAACATGTTGACATACTCATCGCATTTTCATGGAAAAACTAGATAATGTAGATGTTGCAATTGCAATGTGTGGTGAGAGTCGTGTGATGGCCAGGCGTCTCGGCCGGTGCCAAGCTGCCAAGCGGTGGCCGCTCGCCATACGTGCATATTGAATAACTGTAGACCACAACAACATAATGAACCGATTAGACCCGATTCACACGGAGCTCCGTGACGGCCAGTGTCGGTTTCGGCCGATTTCGTAAATCACTCGTTATTGCCGCCATGCGACACAGATATTTACGAGTGAATCTGCATAAAACGGCCGTAAAATCTGGAGTAATGGGGTCACATTATCCCATAAGCAATTTCAAACGGGACAGGCCTCTCGTTGGCGGCTCGCTGATGCGCGATGACCTTCTCATCGCTACATCGATGTCATGTGCCATAAAAATGTAAATTTAATGGATTGACAACTTTTTCATTGCTTTATTAACTGGACCACCAAGATTAAACACCATTCGCTATGTTTTGTCTCCAACGAAGTGGTTGATAATACATTAAGATCGGAGGAGCGTAACTTTGATATTTATATTTGATGTACACAATCCACTAGACCAATTTATCCGCTGTAACTTCACTAAGTAGGTACAGGAGGTCCGCAGAGAACCATAGAGCAGCGCGGAACACGAACAGTGATTGATGGAGACGTATTGGACCACTTATTCACACCACGCTGCCAACTTGTGAAAATTGATTGTCCTGAATTACTTTCCTCGATTTTATTATAAATATCATCTTGTTGGCCACAAATCTTATAACCTAACGTATGCAGCAAATGATCACTTTTACAAACAACATTGTCTTATCGTTACCGCAGATCTATCTTACAAATTGTTTACTGCGCCGATCATGAAGCATTTTAGAAACTCCTAATCAGCCATGTTTCGCGTAGGAAGTGATTGCGCCAGCTCAGAACTTACCAGTTCTTATAAAACCATTGAGGAAGTGGTTCGAATCACTGTTCTCGATCAGAAAGCACTTTCAAAACTATAAGCGGCTATGATCGATGGTGCCTGGTGACAGCTCGTTATCGTATCGATCAGCTTGCAATTTATAATATTTACGTTAAATTTAAATGAAGGAACTTGTGCTGTGATTACATTAACTTAGGTATATTATAACTTCTTCCGTGAGAATGAGGATGTCGAAAGAGGAAAAAATATTTTAAAGGAAGTAATAATGTCTGTCCAATTTGTTTAAAGTTAACGTACCTATAAAATTTTGTGTTGTAATAACTACGAGATTGTATTTTCGCGCTTACATGCCTTATAGTATGGTATTTGAGTTATGTTATTACCCAATAGCCTGCCTGTAGTCAAAAGTGTTCGAGCAATGTACGTAGTATTCAGTTATTCACCCAAAGCAAGCATGCACAAAGTAACTCAACCCGTTATGAAGAGCTATGCTTGGTATTCCGCTACGTACCAAGTTCTTATAGATAAAATTTGCAAACGAACAAAGCTTGCCAACATTGCTCGCATTTAGCTGCCGGTAGCAGCGATGCGTGCCGTAAACAGTGAGGAAGAAAACCATAGGATAAGAATTCCTTACGGTGGAGTTACGATCTGCAGAAGGTAGCAGGAAAATTCCGATGCCTACTTAAACTTGCAAAATTAGTCAGAAACAAGATGAGCCCGCTATAGTCCTCGACTATCTTCTCATCCCTATGTGCTCTCGACATCCTTCGTGATGGTACATAATAAATTCCACCAGCCAGCCGACGTCATAAAACATTGCAATTCACGTACGATTCCAACTATTTAGCATAAATACTGCAGATCGTTTCGACATAGGTACGCTTCATATCATGCGGTCGTATCGCCGACGAATGTTTTACTGGAGATTCACATGAAAATATTTTTTGCAATGGGATTATCAGTCAAGTTATCAACTCAGACAACGAAATCGCCCAGAGGGTAGTATGGTGGGGTGAATTCTAAAACTTATGTAGAGGTCACTAGATTCCCTGCCACTGGTACCATACTTCACTAATAATTCCGCATGATAAACATGTTTTTAAGTCTGCTTCCTGTAGCTCGTTCATTGTTGTTGACGCGCGGCGGCCACTGGTGCAACAGACGGACAGACCGACAGATCCCGAACCCATTCACAGTTTAACGCCAAATGGAGCGCTGTCACGATAAAATGCTTGCAGATGACGTAATCAGCGCAGTGAAACCCGAACGGCTGATAGCTTTTGGCAGCCTCGTGCAGTTGACGGTTATAGCAGCGCACCGCTATGGCATTACTTCTATGCGCCAGAACCGATTGCGTTTTGATAGCTCGCTGGCTTTACACGGCTTTTCCAACAATGGTAGACGCGACTAATGGAATGGAATGAAGTTTTGTGGAAATGTTTTATGCGTTAATATTAACAAACAATGATTTTTTCCTATGAGTAGGATAACAAATATTGGCTCGGTACCCACTACGCCGTTATCGTTTATTCTTACAAAACTCTCGTAAGTAATTTGTTTATTTAACGTGTAGGGACGAACGTCGGGCACGATAGTAGATAGCTTCTACTGAACTTTGTCAACAACTCGTGAAGTGAAGTGAGGGTAACGTCACTTCAAGTGATATTGGTAAAATTGTCCCCATCCCACTTTAATTTATTCTACGTGCGATTGAATTCAATCGATTAGAAAGGCTCCTCGGCAGGGCGGCAGGATGTTTGCTATTCTAAATCGCTCCGTCGCCGCGTCGCCTTATCAGCGGTACGCACTCGGGGCCCGACGCGCGACGGCGCGCAATTCCAGAGATCGTTAACGCAGCGCATTCGACGCAATAAAAATGTATCGAGCACCGCCGCCACCAAATTTAGAAAGTCCCCGAACGAAATGTCGGCGTGGCGGTGAATTTTTAAAAGGATCGTTTGCATCCATCGGCGCCTGTTCAACTGGAATTCTAATGCATGGGCCACGGGGCCCGCCGCGCCCGCACCGCGCCGGCATTCCTGCAGCTATCGCCACTTCGCGAATTCTTGTTTTGGAAGTCGATGCGGGAGATGCGGGTAGAAACTACTTAAACTACTGTTGAATAAAACATACACTGCGGCATACCTACATACTCGTACCACTACACGCACACCATATTATTTTAATAGATAGCTTCAATCTTCACTTGTGCGTGTTTTACACTAACAGCTATCTTAGTGATCCATTTTTTTGGTGAATTATACGGCGGTGTACACGTCAGCAACGCGAAACGTATCCCACTGCAGTCGCGTTCAATACATTGTAATCCGTTTTACTTGCATCCCATACAAATGCCAGCTTTCCGTCCTTATATGATTAAAGTACATTTCAGATTGACGGCGAGAAATTAAAATGCAGTAAGTAAATTTTGTTTACAAGCTAGTATGAACTCTGAGCTAATAAATTAGGTTTGGACGAGTAGCAATTCCATAGGTATTCTGGATGACTCAAGTATAACTGATGCTTTATAAGTAAAAATACATAAAGATCCTGAGGCCGAAATCTCGTTTGTTGTTCAGCAGGGTGCAAACCACAGGCAGACGGCAGGAGATCCTTACAGTGATATTGTTTTTGTTTATCAGTTATTTACATTGTAATAAGTCCGTACATAAACAGCTGTATAACATTAATGGAGTAAGATGCGTAGTCCAGGAACGTCGTGATTCGCTCGTTTCAAAATTTAAAAATAAGTGACGTGAGTGAGGGGTGTCTCTACATGACTTTAGTGGCTTCTCACGTTAAAATATTGAACGAACTTTAACACCGTTACATTGTTAAAAGCGAAAATAAAAATTGCCACAAGATTAAAATTGATAGCATCGAAGTCGAACGCTTCACTCGGAAGATAAGTCAGAAAATGCATCAGACACTGAACCCGCGCCACCGCGCCACCGCGCCACCGCGCCACCGCGCCACCGCACGAGTGGCGACCGCGCTGGGTGGTCCGACCACCGCCCCGTGTCGGCTGGCGAGTGCTGGTGTAATCGACACCCTGACCTATCCGAATCCTCCATATCGATGTCGCATCACTATTTTTCCCTCGTCACGTGACACCATTTCACTCAATCGACGCGAACATGTTGTTTCTGAGTGCCCGTTGATTTGTGTGCTAACCAATCCTGTTAATGTTGGTTTGATTAATGGAAAATTACACATTTGAGGATAGTGACAGCCTGACAGCACATAAATGGAATAAGAAGCAGATGCAGTTTTAATTGTGTAATTACAAAAACAACTTTATCTACCTACTTTACCTACCTTATTACCTATTTATGTACCTACATTTACACATGTCATGTTGATGATGAAGCCTGAAACGTACCTCCTCTTTCTCCTCGTTGCAACCATCACAATGGTTCACTACAGCGGCCCTGGATCAGAAGTTTCAACGGTGATTTATGGAATGCGTACGGCGGTGTTCCCCGTACCAGGGATCTAAATGTACGTACGTTCGACGTGGGTGGCGGACGGCCGCACACAATACATCACAACTACGGAGACCGCAGACATTTTGTCACACAGATAAAGGTCTCAGTCGGGTCGTCGATCGAACGGAACCGGAAACTAATTACCTATAGGGTCTGTGCGGTTGTGGCGGCCTGGCAACGTCCGCGTTCCTACCAGCCATTCGTTATCTAGCCGCTGCATTGAACGGACGTCGACTATCTTATTCGTAGAGACGAACCACTCACCATTCGGAAAAAAATGAGAAGGAATTTTAACGCAACATTTTTATAGCTATTTTACGTTAATTTTATTTTGTAACAGCTTTATGAACTCGACTGATATTTATAACAACTAAACATACCTCACGATTCTCATCCATAAAATTTTATGTTCACATTCATAACTAAAATCTAAAAACATTTTCTGATACTTCGCAATATTTAAGTGCTGCTCATTTAAAAATTTACGAATTTTAAAACACTTCAAATTTCTTAGGTAAACATTAACATTAAATATAAATAAGTATTAATGAAATACTGATATAATCTTTTAAAAGCTAGTTTATAAAATTTGTTAAAATACACCTGTTATAATTAATATAAGGGTATACAGTTTTGAAGAAGGTCGGAAAAGGTCGTTGTCAGGCGGTAAAACTCCCCTCCAACTGTGTCCATTGTGAGTAAAATTGTCTTTACAAATAAAATTCAACCTGTGGAAAAATAAATGCCTTTTTTGTGAATTTTATCGTGAATCATCATCATCAGATGGTTTTAATGTAGGTATAATTAAATCCGATTCAGCGAATGTGTAATTCTATTCCACATTAGCTGAACCAGATAAAGTAACACTTCGTTGAGTGACAAGCATAGGTGACAAGCCATTCTATCGGAGTGTGCTGGCCTGCAGCCGGCCACCGGTTGTTAACCAAGAGTCCTAACCTACATCAGCAGGATTGAATCAGCGCAGCAAACATCCAGCGCGACTCTGTGCAGCTCATCTCGTATTCCGTCGCACTCCATAATACTGCAGATACCCGCTGGTGCGTTCATTAGAGACATGTACAATCGTTACGAACAATGTATATTCATTAAGAAACAAAACTACTTAATGCAGACCGTCACAGCTGCAATCCTTAAATTTTTAACAATATCTGAAATGTATTTCCAAACATATCGTTAAAGGAGATTGCAGCCAGGGCAATTAGTGAGGATTACGGTCATAGTCTCTCATAATTCTATATGCATCGATTTTATTTTAATCGCAAAAACTTAACAGCATAATTAAGGCCACCAAAATGTTATCCTAGAAAAACATTATTAGGAACTGCAATACTGACTCACTACCTAATTCTATAAAATCAAATAAATCTAAGGAGGGGGATATTTTTCATCAAATGGAAGCTTTGTAGAAGCTGTGGCGACAACTTACAACTAAATGAGGTCGTTGACCTCCGTCCCCGTGAATTGTGATACACATCTTTGACCGCTGACCCACTGTAAATGGGAGCGCAATTTATAGCCGTCCACAAGACTGCGCTAGAGACTTAACTGAAATGCTGCCATTGCTGTATATGTGTATGCTGTACCCGTTCGTTAGTTTGAAACAAGTAAAAAATATTTTAGCAGCACAAAAATGTAATAGTGAAGTTAGTCAAGTACCTATAAGTGAACAGTCCGAAATGCGCCGGAACACAACGAGGCCGACCCGCTGCCAGTCCAGCAGCCATCCCGTCACGCCCCGTCACTGTGAGTACTAAGTGCGTTTTTGTGCGCACGCGGTATTCACTACGCACATACGTACACGCATGCATACGTCGGTCTACAGCAGGATATTGGCACGCACGTATCCATAAATTCATTGAATGCATAACCGAGCTCGCTCCGGGCTAGGGAGACCGTGCGATCGAATTTTACAGGATATTCTGGGGACCATGTGAGTGAAGTTCTAGAATGATGATACCATCTCTCTTATTCATCACCATCGTAATCGTCTATTCACTGAAAATAACAGCGAAAGTTGCATACTATTGCATCCAAATGTAATTAGACATTAGCTCATTAGCAACTGCAACTCTGTCTATGCAAGCTTTAGGGCATATTCGATATTAGGTAGGTAGGTAGCCATGCTATGGCTTAACTTTAAGAAATTCATTTTCTTTCTGACTTTGTATTTGATATTTTTTGTAATTACGTTTCGAATTTCCGATACGCTGTTAATAAAGGTTACATAAACTATAAGTGTGTTGCCGTGAAGGTAAAATTGCCACTTGCTCAAAAAACTAATTTATTACCTGTGCTCACAGTTTAATTTAGTTTGTAACCAAAACTTACTTACGATTACGACATTATAAATTCTCGCCACCAATCTCCAATAAATATACCTTAATCAAAGGGGCGGAAAGCAGGCATTTGTGTGAGATGCAATTAAATCTAATTCCATATCTAACGCGAAGCAATGCAGCGGCCAGCACGCGATCCTGAGTCCCCGCAGATAGCGCCCTTGAGCGCGAGTGGGCAGTGGGGCAAGGCCGGGCGCCGGGCTATTCGCGGTACGTATTTATAGCTGGACGTCCGCGCCCTCGCCCTCGCCCTCCGCCCTCCGCCCTCCGCCCCGGCGCGGTCCTTCGGCCTCACCACGTCACTCCGCGCGACACACCGCGACAGCTGGTCTATTTAATTTTTAGCTTTCAAATTTTAAAGCGATACAGTTTACACAACATAGCCTACCGTGGGGCGATAATTGCATGATAGGTATTACGATATGTTATGTATTATGATTACCAAAACCGCACTCGTTGTTCTCTGCACATCCCGAAGGTTGGCTGGTAGAGAATGCTACGTAGCATTTTGTACCACTTATTTTAAGGGTCAATAAACCTTAAATAAATAAATAAATACGAAGAATTTATGACTTAGATACATCTGGTGACGTAAGTACTAGGTATTAGTTAATCAATTAAAATAAACGCTCAAGCATTCATATCCGCGCACTAGGATTCCATGAGACGCGGGTGGTGTGGTCAACACACGATACACATAACAAAACAGGATACTAACATTACTAACACCCACCAGCCGACGAACATTTTATGTGACAAATGTCAGTCCTCGCTGAGACTCGAACCCGAGACGCCTCGTTCGGCAATTCTAACAACTTGTCAAATCCTTATTATTGTGACCATTCACCCACTAAATAACGAATGTAACGAAATTTTAAAAACACAAACAAATTTGAAAATTGGATCAGAGCCAACTTGCTAGCTACGTGACAAACACTAAAACCACTAGTAACATGCTACAAAATATTTATCCCGATTTGCTCTGTAAAATACCTAACGCTCCAAAGCCGATCCATACGAAAAAGCCGCCATTTCAGTAAAAGTAGGTACCTACTCTAATGTAGTACAAAAGAAAACTTTAAAAACTTCGAAGTCTTAACGAGCGGCCGTCCGATACATGTGCTAGTTGTGTACATTAGGCAGGTACGAGCCGTGCTCAGAATCCCCATTCGGCCGAACATATTGCAGTCTTTACGAAAGCGGTTCTAATGAAAGGTTTCCGCTAGATTAGTTCCTACATAAATACGAAACCCGAAACTTTCCTCAAAGACTCAATACCCCAAATGGGTCTTTAGAAATTCAAAGCAGATAGCATTGAAGGCGCTCCGGGAGCGACCGAGGCTCGTACGTCGTATCGTACATACGACGGCACGGCGCTGCACACCCCAACGAGACTATTTAGTTACCGATTTCCACTCGAAGGTAACAATTAAGCACTAAATCTTACTACATGTCGTTAGAGCCACGCTTACACAAATCGTCGTCGCTCACTACGTACATTGACGACTTTCGTTCTTTATGCAAACAATAGAATCGCACGAACTGTTCGATGTACTTAAATATTACGGGAAGGATTGTCGTCTTGGCCGCGGTCGCGCTCGGTGGTACGAGAAGTCTCTGTAGGAGGTCTGAATAACGTCGAAGTTAACTCTTTATTCCGTCCGAAGAGCCATGTTTAACGAGTTTCACAGAATGTTTTAATTCGTGCTGACTAAGTATTGTAATTATGTATCTGTACGGAACTTTATTGCGTAGTATTCGTATTTTATGATCTTGTAGCCACGTAGCGAGACATTTCTATAGAAAACATCGTTCTTTGAAGCCATCCATCCATCACTTGGTGGACGCGTTGCACTCGCGGCGATCAACGACCAGCCATTATAAAGTTGTGCATAACATTCCTCTATCTTAATTGATAGCGATGATGGGCTCATTCGATAGGTTGTTGGAAAGATTTTGCAAAACATTCTTTTATATGTATTGTGCCACTGCCAGGTATTCGGGCAGCGTTAGGTTTTGATGCAATCTGTTTAGGCTTGACAGTCTTGACACGCTACCGTGTATCTAGATTCTAGATTGTTGTAGGTCGATAGCTATAGGAGTCCCAAAAAATTTAGCTACAACTAAGAGCAAGAGGAAGCATGGGATCGCGCGCTGTTAATATCGGCCAGGGAGACAAGTGAACAAAAAATATAGCATTATACTTGACAATATCTTTTGTTAAGTGACAAACAATGATCGTCAAGTGCTCGGCTTCAACATAATGGGCTTCCGTCCCGATACGTGTTTTGTGGCGATGTCATTTGGGGCGGCGGCGGCGGCACTAACACTAGGGTTGCCCTATATCACTATCTTCCACTTTTACCGACCATTCAGTATATTATTTTGATTTTTGTATGTAACTGTGTAATGCAGAGTTCATTTTTGGAAAAAATTGATGATATCGCTTTGCCAAAATAAATACTAGGTACCGAAAATAAGGTATACCTACTGCTCACATGACAACCCTAATCCAAATAATCTAAAGTGAAACCATCTCTATTTCTATTCATGCAGCTTCAGTAATGAAATATTCAGTCTACAAGATAATTTGGGTAGGTACCTACCTAATCCCCCCGTAGTAGGTTTCCTAAAAATCTTTTGACGTGATAACGTCTTATAAATTGGTTTACCGGGTGGCACTTCAAGAAACTGCGTTAGTAGCTCCGCTCACGTTATGCGCTTACAATGAGAGCGAGTGAGAGGCACGCGTCCCTTCCACTCGGGCATGGTTAGCCCGCCTAAGAGCGAGAGAGACAGACATAAAAAGTGAAAGGCACGCGTCCCTTCCTCCTTAACATTACTTATGGTAGCTACGGCGTACACACGTTGGCGTGTTTCAGAAAATGGTACAGCGCCATCTCTGGATAAGTAGAGTAATCTCCTTTGTTGCCTCACTTAGTTGTGACTAATGGTTAATGGTCTAACGGTTAGCAGCGCTAGATGGCGGATGGTGTTACAATGTTTTAAATATAATTCTTTGTATAAATAAATGTTTTAAATTGTTACTATTATTTCATCCTTCTTCCTACTATACGAATGAATATTCACATTAAAATTATTTTACCACTCAAAGTCGTTGTCACGTAAAACTTTCGCCCGTATACCGACTTTACAGGCAACCAAATTTTTTTTTTTTAATTTTCGTATACTCTGCGATTTTTATATTCCGACGTCGTCACATCATACCAGCCTCGTATTTTTCATTAACTCCCGCCTCAGCCTGCTTATTAATATACTGGGAGCAGCGTTGTGTGCGGGGCGGGCGACGAGCGGCGATTTCGCATTAGGCCGTTCTCACACAACGCTATTTGTAAGCGCCTGGGAAGTTATCCAGGTAACGAGACGACGCGACTAAGATGCATGTCAGTGTCAGTGTCTGTCAGTGAACAGTGTCAGTGTTGGCGAACTGTGGATTGCGTCGGAGTCGCGTAGCTAATAAATAGCATAGTGTGGGACGAGCCTTAGCTTCACAAACGCCGCGCCGCCCTCGCCGAATGCATTATGTATATGCACCGTAACGATCGCCACTCCGATATGTGCATACTTGTGACCATAATCATAACAAAATTAGGTAAATTCTACACCCGGAGGCCGGATTAAGGTCGTCCGAGACAACTTACTGTCGACCACGGATAGACGGAATCGACGGAACGAAAGAAATCGCTTAGTTGAAGTTGAAACTGCATGAATGCAGTTGTAATTGCACATTTTAATTGGACTTGGACATTTACGTGACAACATTTAGGTAGTTTAAGTAATCTGATCTGGAGATTCCCAGCGAATAATTCCCACGACATTTATTATGAATTCAGCAAAGTCATAAATTTCAATACAATTCATAGTCAGATCTTTTCTCAGAGAATATTAATGCAATTAAAAGGCAATTCGAGGAAATTACCTCGGTAATTGAAGTTCTGCGTACATTTAGGTCGATATTGATATTTCCTAAGGGAACTGGGCCGTAAAACGCGGCGTGGGCGGATTTTACTATTTTATGGATGGGATGTGCGAGGACTGTAATTTTGTACCAAAATAAAAACGTTGTATATCGTTTTTACGCGGGCATGTGTCCCCGCCATTCGTTTTTAGTATCGAGCGGCGCGCGGGCGGCCGTCGGTCGGCGGCCGCACGTCCCAGACCCGCGGATGTGCGGCATTAGCCGCGCCCGTGCTATTACGCATAACAAACTATTGTGTCCCGACTACCGACCACCCGCCGCATGCACTCAAAACCCGACCTTGGGCCCTTCCCCCACGGCCGCAGCTCGCCTGCCGCCTAACCCACCACGAATCGTCTGCGGTTTGGCCCAAACATTTAAAACTGAACTAGACATGCGGGGAAATTACAGCGTATACTCGGTCGGAGGAGTCGCCCTGTAATTTGAGTGAGGCACGCCAGGAACGTCCCGTTCCGTTAATAATAAATCGGGAGCGCTGTTGGGAAGTTGCGCCAAATTGTAGGTGCTCGAGTTGGGCGTTCGACTGCAAGTTTTCAACGGCCTCGTTTGCCCGTGAGGGGACCTTCACTCCTCGCGACTTTGAAACGACTCACGATTTTCTTTTTCGGAACCTGCTTGCACTCAGTCTACAATTCATTAGTGTTCTTTGGACTATTAAAATGGTCGTCATATCTTACCAAACGTCGATTAAAATATTTAGAGTTTCACCTTTTGGCCTCCCGTATGTTTCTACACACGAGAATCACACCACTTCGCATCTTCATATTTATAATACTTAAATAAATTACAAATATCGCCAGTTACAGGTCGACTCTACATTATGAGATAGTGATGTCAGTATTCACTTCACATATCATGGAGTGGCTTTTTGTGGATTTTGTTGCATATTAACTTGTTGAAAAGATCTACAATCATATGTGTACCTAGGTTTATTTCAGTTTGAGAACGACCATCCTTATTCTGCTGTGGTCACTTAAAGATTGCATGACAGTCTAATGCATTCATACCCAAAAATAAGTAGACGATCAATAAAATATTTAGTATTGTGAGTCGTAGGTAATAAAGAGTGTCTTTCCTTACTAGTTCTGAAGACTTTTCCATAGCGGATTATTATGCGGGCCGTTCCACTGGAACCGCCGGCTCCGAGATATTACTTCTGTAAAAACCAACTGAAGCAGACGCGATAACGTCGAATGGAACGCGCTTGTTTTTGTATTCACACAGACGCAATCTCAGCTCGACGTGTGGAAAGTCACGGTATCACTTGACATTTCGGTGGCTTGTGTCACACGAGAAGTTTATTTTTTATTCTAGAAGCGTTATCGGCGCGGCGTTAGAAAGTTTCTATGGGTAGCCGGTAATAGCACGGCACGTTAGCAAAAACACTGCCCTATATTTGCATATGCATGTACTCAACGTGCGGATACCGTGCGGGTACCGTGCGGTATGTCAGGTGTGGGCGCAGCTGTGTCGCCGCTCGCCGCGGATCACTGCACGCTGGAGCGGGCTGGGCGTCCGGTCAGACCGCGGCCTATCAATTGATCTAGACAACGCAAACACTATCTTTTAGCAAACTGTGCAGTAATGGCTCGGAACGGGCGCGGCAGACAGCCCGCGGCGCCGCGCTGCGAATAACGTACACTCCAATTTTATAGAAATATACTCGCAAATACACCCGCCCACCTCGCTGTTATGACAACATAGTTCTTTCATTTACAAAGTACCGCAATTTACCGTTCCATTTTTTATGATATCATCACGATAACGTCCCATTCTAACTTTGACTATCAACACAGTACAGAAACGGAACAACAAGATGCCAAATTGACGCCTGTCGGAAATAAATTGGATTAATCAAACGGATGAACATCCGCGAAGAGAATCCTACTAATTCAGAGAAGCCAATCCAGGGGAGAAGCTGTGCTGTCGTGGCTGAGCGCTATGTGTGGAGTGGTGCGGGCTCGTTAATTAGCTGCCAACAAAGTAGTAACCGGTGCCATCGCGCCATCGCGCCATCCGCGGCTATCGGCTCCACGGTATGTGGGCAGTTTTTGTCCCGCCCGCTAAGGCGCGAGAGGCCTCGGCTTCCGTCCACCTGCCCTTCTTAGAATGCTAAGTACTCCACTTGAGATACTACAAAGTTGCTTCCAGCTAGAGCCGATGAATCTTTATGAGGAGGGAGTGGCGACCGGCCGGCCCGTCAGCCGTAACCTGATTGTTCATTTGCATTGTGTGCCTCGTCTTGTTGGTTCACTTTGTAAGTTAATTTGGATGCTATGCTTGAATCGCTGAGAATATGGAATTACCACTCACAGCCCTCTAAAAATGAATTTATTGTGTGCATGTGTTCACAGTTCAATTTAGCTTCGAAGCATAATTTACTTTAGGCCTTTTAAATTCTCGCCGTCAATCTTCAATAAACCTTCATAAGCGAGAAACTGGCATTTGTGTGGGTTTAAGAGGTCACTTCAATAAGGAGATTCGACTCATTAAAACGAATTCCATATCGAAGGCAATTGTTATTTTGGCTTAAGCTTGAAGTAGAGAAATAAACTATTTTTACATTCTTATTTTGTTCGGAGTGAAGTAATGAAATGTGTGATACCTAAGTAGGTATTATGTAATTAGAGACAGCAGATAATCTTCGAAGTGACCTCTTAAAATCATGACCTTTACGCACACCACAAGTAATAGGTTTACCGTTTACTTTGTCAATAATCTTCAAATGGCTTGTTCAAACCAAACAAAACTTCAATCAGGTTTTCAATTAATAGCCGTGTCGAATATCAAACAACATCAATTAGTTTGTGTACAACTGTATTCACTTAACAAAATTAATTAAGATTTTAAACTTTAACCATCGCAGACACTAAACATTTTAACTGCATTGGGTACCTACTCATGATATTTTTTATTTATATCGATATTTCTTTCTATTGTATGGATTCTGATCATGGTAAGACTTATGACTTACTAAAAATTACCTACTTACAATTAACGACTATAGTAGATTGAATTTCTTTCATTTGAGTGATCTTATTCGGAAGATGCAGAAATAACTGCCTAATCACCCACCTTACCCTGTAGCATTCTGAAAGGGTACCCAATCCCAGGGCACAATTACGTATTGTGATCATGAACATGATTTACGACTCATATCACAAACTTGGTATCATTCTTACGCGGTACGACGAAGATAACGACGGCAGCCGAGTTGGTCCGAAACTCCACAAAAGCTTACCCCGTCCCTATCTGCCGTACAATCACCACGCGGGCCGTCCTTGTTATCAACAACGGACAATAATAGCAGCCTCGCCGCACTGAGTCTACGATAAGGATCTTCCACGTTACGAGTACATACTATCTCCCTGTCTGAGTTCACACTCGAAGCCCTTAGGTGTAGCGTGTGAATGGTTGATGCAGATATAGTTACCTTCGGGCGACGCGGCGGGGTTGTAATCACACCTGTTATTTCACCATGAAACAAATCGTTGCACGTTTGCGCCTTGAATACAACGCTAATTAAATTGATTGTTGGTAAATATGCACCTGTCATCAGTTGATTAAAATAGCCGTTTTTACGTATTAGGTACGTAAGTCTGTGCGCAACAGTCTGGATCGGTCTGCTACTTTTTGAGATCACCTCCTAAGTGGGTAATCATCGAATAGTGTTCAACCCCGTAGGTGCAGATCTCTTCTCAAGATCGAGGAAGCCCACAGTATTCTCCGTCTCGATAGTAACTCTATCCTGACAAATGCAATTGTCTGCATTGCGGTGCTTCTTGAATGTCTTTAGAAATTTTTAGTGTAAAATATTGCGATGTGTAAGATATTGTGTATCGGCGAGTATGCGGGGTCGGCACGTTCTGCCGCGACCCGCGAGCCCCCGAACCAACTGTCACAGTAGACGTACAGTGCCACATACTTACCTGACCCGGTAAGAGGGGCGCTACTGTCTTTGTATTTGTCTGACAACAGTATACCATTTGCTTTAGTTCCAATTTTGGCCACCGGGTCGTATAAGTTTGTGGCACTGTAGGTGCCTCGCGTTAATGCTGGTCGCTTTATCTGCAGGAATGTCTTTGTTGTAGGTACTCGCGGCGGACCGCGGCGCGCGTCGGATAGGATGCCGTAGACAGCGAGCACTTGCTTAAATGTTAGTTATGGCTTCTCCTTGGAGATTTAACATTCATTTCGATACCCTAATATTTAACCATGATGAAGTATCATCGCCATTTATAACTGACATATCGTAGAATTCAATCCTAGCTTTTCTGCCACTTAAGAAATGAGGCTGGCTCTTTGAAAATTTTATAGATATGTAAAGTAAATTATTCAGGTACTTATGCTTTATTTACATCCTCGAATAGAAATGTGAACTGACTTGGAGTAATCAGGATGTTAATATTTTGTTTTTACTGTTATTTTTTATCGATAAGATAGAGTCAAGTATAAGTAGGTATAAGATCTAAACATCCTAGTATGGAAAGCCTGTCTCATGGCGTATACTTAAAGTGCCAGCAGACTCGTACAATTTAATCTTTAAATGGTGAGTTGTACGAAGGAAGTTACCATAAAAATGGTGCAGTAATGGGAAATAATAATGATCAGACAGAACACACAGAACAGACATAACAAGTTTAGGTGGCGGCGCGGCCGTCGCGAGCGTTAGACAACAAACAATGTTCTGGCCATTAAATGTTTTATGACGGACATCAGGCAGCAGTAATTGTAGCGGGCGGAGGAGCGAGCACCAGCGACTGTGGCGTGCGAATTGGGCGCCAGGCCGCCAGCTCCCAACGCCTGTCAAAATAAACAGATTATAGTTCTAGTCGCGTCACATGCCAGGTTTGGAAATAATAACAACCATGCACAGACACCCAGTTCTCATCTATGATTGTACTAATATTATCGTTACGCTAGACGCTAAATATGTTCAAAGTTTAAAGTGTAAAATGTGGAAAATTTTATTCTAACTATTCAGTCAGTAACAATGTAAATGTCAATTGAAGACCGTTTCAAAGTCTAACATTCTGCATGGAAGGCCTTCCAAAGTATTTTATACCGTATCTCAACACTTGATCTCCTTTTCCGTGAATAAATTCATAATGGAAGCGCTACCTGATACCTACATCATACATGCGACACGAATATAATGTTTGTGTCACTCGCGTTGTTACATTGTCGGTCGTTATTAGTTGGCATTCAAGGGTTCGTGTTCAGGGGTCACATTTTATGACCCTTACATTTTATGACCATTACAGCGGAAAATTTTAAAAATGACATAACATATTTTTCCGTTTATATCACAAAATGTGCCTGTTAATGATGTTGAGATATTAGTACTATTTGTAATTATGAGCCTTTGAAATTATCGCAGACATTCCGGGAGAACGCTAGGTGGTCCCATTTGTTTACAGTACGAGCATTGTCAAATTTCTCGCGTACATGGCGCCCGGTGAAGGTGAGCGATGGCTCTAACGAGCGCCCCCGCTGCGCCGCGCGACGACGGATGGCTCGGCGCGGCTCGGCGCGGCTCGGCGCGGCTCGGCGCGGCGCGGCGCGGCTCGGCGCGGCTCGGCGCGGCTCGGCGCGGCTCGGCGCGGCTCGGCGCGGCTCGGCGCGGCTCGGCGCGGCTCGGCGCGGCTCGGCGCGGCGCGGTACGGCGCGGTGCGGCGCGGCGCTCTAACACGGAGCGGTAAGCTTGAGATATGACGGACATTTACTTACGGAGGATAAGTCTACATCGATGTAGAACAACGCGCAGAGGGGACAACACGTTCGAAAATCTTGTGCTATTAATGTTTTAAAGTTTTTCTATTTTTTCTCATTCTCATATTTGTGGTATAAGTAATTAGCCATTATTTTTATTAAATTTAATATATTGATGTAGAAAAATCTTATGCCACGGGTAAAGATCTAATTTCAAAAGATCTTTCATGGGGTCGTGTTGCCACATTTCTTTCCTTCAATTTAATAAACTATTCTGTTGTCCTACTTATCGCAATAACGAACGCCCAATCTTCCATTCAGATCGATATGAGTGAATGGCTGAACGAACATGTGTCATTACAGTAATTACCAAATTGCATCCGTGTGAACTCGAGGCCGCGCACAATAGCGGGGATACGGCACATCCTCTGCACTATCGCAACAATACCCGGCCCGGTGCCGGTGCCGGGGACGAAGCCACCGGGCCGCCGGGGCCGGTGTATCCAATGAAATAAATATAATTCGCACAGGGAGTACCGTGGAGCGTGGAGCATTGTAAATTGGAGCGGGAACATACTGCGATTCGCGGCTCAGTGGTTGGGGCAACTACTCACTGGGACGTTACAAATTGCAAGTGACAGACGAAGTTTATTTGAATAATTGCTATTTTATTTCATCTTGACGTAATTATGTGACAAATGTGAACTTCAATTAGTAAACTACAAATAATTTATGGTCCAACATAAGTTTTTAAAGTGTACATGCGCAAACAACCAGATCTCCAGGACCCAAGTAATTATCATTAGGTAGGTTCTAATCTATCAAGTCTCTGTTTACCATTGATCAAATTGTTTATTCTGCAGATTATGATGATTACGACGACTAGTGCAGGCAGCGACGGCGATTCTGATATCCGAACTAAACGCAATTAACTGGCATAACAGTGTCAGCTGACAGGGTAATATAGACAACAGCATTACACGTAATGCCCTGTGATTTCGACAAATCGTCGTGTCCAGTAATGCGGGGCTAATGGTGAAAAAGTCACCTTTTTGTTCCCCGCCGCCCGCACCGCCGTCGACCTCGCCCGGGACCTACAAAATCGGCCATCGGCCAGTTTTTGTAGTGAACGAGCAAAAAGTTGGATCGATTGAGAGTCCGGCGAAAAAATGGGCTCGAAGGTAATGAGGTGCTGGCGGAGACAAAAAGGCGTCGGGAAGTGGAGCCGCCCGACCGCCCGACCGCTCGACCTGCCATCTGCCGGGAACCAGTTCAACTTAATGTGACACTACAAATCTGTTTTTAATCCCGTAGCTACAGATTGTAGGAAGCAGTGATCCCTTCAAAGGCGCTAATGTTTTTGATGTTCCGGTTATATGGATCATAAGGTGTTATTTGTTTTGCCGGTGAATTTCGTTATAACTAGTTAAGATTAATCTTGAATTAAAATGTTAACTAACTTAAAAAGTCGTTACCAAACCCGACGTTTCCGTCACCTTGTTTCGTTGACGAAAAAACCGATTGACATCGATACATATAATCACGTTTTGTCCTTCTATTGATTATGAACAGAGATTGTATATGGTGAAAAAGTGCGCAATATAAGACGTCTTTCTTTATTGTCCGTTTATGTCGGCTGATTGATTTACGGGATCCGTATGTAGTACTCCCAGTCGGAAGCTATTACGGGCTCAATCTACGGTGCCAAGAGGTTTTACGTTAGAAATGAATGCTTTAACTAAGCAGTAGCTAAATAGGTAGCAGCGGTAGAAAAAGAAGAGTATAAGTAGACCCATGGATGTCATCAAACGCACTCACACAAGAAAAGGAAAATCTTACGCCAACGACATGAAAAAAGTGAATGATACCTTCTATGTTCTGTTTTTCTTTGCGTGCCGGATTTTTGAAATAAATCACAATTCCTTACGTAAAGAAACATCAGCTGACCGTCGAATTAGTTCCTTACATTACCATCACACTTTCTCGTACTTTCTCATATTGGCTACACAAACCAGATCTGATGTCTGTAGTGACTACAGATATCAGATCTGGTGTACAGTGGTCTACAGTGTAGTCTATATCGTATTCGTGTTCTATCTACAGCGGCAGCTACGAACCGCGTCGGATGCAGTAGTGGAGCGAGAACCGTTCCCACAAAACACTCCACACCGCATCCGGCGATCATGGCCGCTACCAGCCCCTCCGCCCATTACCGTGATGGGCTCACGGTGCCATTGTACAATAACTTGCTCAATCATCTTCTTACCTCTAATTTGCTCCTTCAGTGACGCTTACGCGCAGTTGACACAGGAACGTCCTGTACATTAGGTACTTTTCTCGATCTTCAATTTGCTACGAATTTGAGTGCAATTTGTCGATCATAAAGGCGAAAACATGTAAGTAGTACCTACTTAGTTACTAGTTTGCCTGCGTGAGAAACACATGTCAAAATGCCTTTAGTGAACGCGGGGAAAATTAAGGGTGCCAGTTTGCAAAAAAAATCGACTGGTCGACTGACCCCCTGGCTACCTTCTTGATTTTAATAAAAATTAAAAATATAACTAAAAAATTGGTTGTCTGTAAAGTCGGTTTACTGACGATAGTTGAACGTGACAACGTCTTAAGAAAATACTGATGGAATGGTAGCATAATCACTAATAGTCATCCTAAACTACCTTTGAATAAAAAGCTACAACCCACTAATGGCCCACTACTGAGCACGGGTCTCTCCTCATTACTGAGGAGGCCTAGAGCATACTCCACCACGCTGCTCCAATGCGGGTTGGTGGAGGGGTTAGTGGCCAACCCAGCGTCGAAAGTTTCCAAGCCGCCCGAAGGCCTCCGACATGGCTTAACGACTGCTATCAATCGATAACAACCGGGACCGACGGCTTTACGTGCCCTCCGAAGCACGGAAGCGCTCAAGAAATTTTTGCCACTAGCGGTCACCCATCCGACTACCGACCGCGCCCGCTGTTGCTTAACTTTGTCGATCGCATAGGATCGACGCAAGCCGCCGGGCTATGAGCGCTTCTACCTTTGAATACTTAGTTATAATTTATTTACTGTTATATTGCAGTTAAAAACCTTTATTAAATATTTTACCAAAAAGACTAGTCGTTGCATACCGTATAACGAAACATTAATCTTTAGCTAGTCTGTGCATATTATGTCATGTCAATGTGCCACAAACAAGTCAAAACAAACCTGGCTGGTTATAAATAATTTCGATAAAAACTAAAGAGACGTCAGAGTTACATTGACAAAGGCCGATTGTGCTTCTTTGTCGCTCGTTCCGCGCTCTCGCTTCATGGGACGCCTCATGACGTCAGATAACGACGCATAGACGTCATGTTTTTCGTGCGTGCAGCCGGGTATATCGATTTATAAAACGTAACGTTGTCACGTCAAAAAGTGTTGCTGCGCTACGAAACATAGAAGCGCTTATTAAACTTGGCCATGACATACAAATTTTGATTGATCGCTATAGTGACTGGTGTGACGCTGTGACGCCACAATTACGGTGTGAGTGCCAAGCTGCCAAGGCATGGGTCGCGCCGCGCGTGAAGCGTGGAATACAAAGTGACGTGTGCCATTACCGTCAGCGTCGGGCGCCGTCACGCCGTCACGCCGTCACGCTCACAATCGCAGCTGATTGCAGCTGATCGGCCCGCTCCGCACTCCGCACTCCGCACTTCGCACTTCGCACTCCGCACCACTCCGCCCGCCGCGCCGCTCGACGTCAGCGGCCGCCCAGTTATATGACGTATTCGCGTTCGATATGGAACTCGTTTTGATAGCAACATACAGAAATGCCAGCTTCCCCCCCTGTGATTAAGGTTCATTGTAAAAAGACGCAATATGGCGAGGTTTTTTATATTTCTGGTCAACCTATACCTTATAATTATAATATTATGTATAGTGTAAGTTCCTACACCATTTTAAGGTCTTTTTTTAATTTAATTTTAGTTCCGGTTTTCTCTAACACCTTGTTACCAGAACTCTTACGTCGATTGATAGAATAAATTCAGTAATGGAAGTGCTCACTCTCTGTATAAGTCTTGACAAGTGCCTATCTATTTAAATATTACGCTTATTTTAGAACTAGTTCACAACAGACTACTAAAAGATGTATACACAATTATAGACTAACGATCAAAAGATACTTGTGCCTCTTATCTCGAGAGAAACGATACCCATATTGTTTAAATTAGGACCGGTCCCAATCTCCAGGGAGACTGTCCTGTAACACGCTGTATGTTATCGGGTGTCCTACATGTTTCTGATGGCAAGGATGGGCCCGACTTCCGGCGGGATTTGTGAAATGGAGTGTACTCACATATCCGTATTTAACTGGCAAACAAATGTCAACTCTACACACTAAACCTTAAAGTTGGTTTTCAAATGACGACGTAAGATATTATCATAAATAAATGTAACGTTGTATGTTGTATGCTCAGTACATGATGGTATTAAAGGGCGTTACTACAAAGTGTGTTTTATGCCCGCGCTGAAAGTAATGGAAGACGTAGTGTTGTTGCTGTGGATTGAAATACTTTGTAGTTAACGGCATTTTAACAAATAGGCGAGTTGGAGTAAATGTTTCTAGTCACCTTGTGTTATTTTGGTCTGTGCGACAACCATACAGAGGCGACAGCACGTAGGTGCCATGCCGTGCTCGTTCACCGGACGTTCATCTTGTTAATGTCTCTCAGCAAACTTCACATCTTTCCTTACATCAATATTACGATCTGATTTTTGTTTTTTTTTTGTCATTTATTAAAATTATTATTTACTTACTGTTTAACCACATTTCCACTTAAATGGTGATATAATCTTGGACGGTAAAGCACACTAATTTATAAGCCTATTCGCTCTTGATTTGAAAAAACCAACATTGTAATCTATCACTACATAGTATAAAACAAAGTCGCTATTTTTGTCCGTCTGTTTGTTTGTTTGTCTGTTTGTCTGTTTGTCTGTATGCTTAAATCTTTAAAATTACGCAACGGATTTTGATGCGGTTTTTTGTAATAGGTAGAGTGATTCAAGAGGAAGGTTTTTATGTATAATACATGCATATATTCCCACGAGAACGGGATCCACGCGGGTGAAACCGCGGGCGGTCCGCTAGTTCCATAATAAGAAAGAAACACTACATGGTAAGGTTAGGTTATGTTCATTCTCGTCCGAGAAATTATAATGTTTTCAATGGCATTCATAAATGTTGGAAATATTTCCATACTTTCATGACGTCCCCGCGGCCCCGGTGCAAATCCATCGTCGGCCTTGAACGGCTGGAGTGCATAATTATGGTAATTACCAGGCAATGGATTGGAAAACTAGGACGCTCCGTGAACACTCAATTTCCATATTCTGAAGGCGATGCAATTTCACGCCGTGGACCCGAGCTAGTGCGCGCTAGCAGTTCGCTCCGGTATGTAGAAAAAGTTTCACAATAGTTTTTAGTCGTGGTTCGAACGTAGAACTTACCGTTTCATAGAGTTTCATGATTATGATATTGGCGATTTTTATGATAGGACTTCCTCCACTATTTTTTATGAAAATAGCCTCATACCTATGGCTAGATAAGGTATCTGCTGAAAAGTGGCTAGTGTTGCTCATGGACATCAGTGATTCGAAATACATGACCTGACACCATAGTCAGTTGTTGGGAAGACGCACCACGAGCAAGATAGTTTATTAGGTGTGCAGTCTCCAGGGTGGATGGAGTACAACAGACAAACCAATCCATGACGTGTAACCTAGAGCTCCCATTATATTTCTTTAAATCGAACTCTTCTAACCCAAACTTTCCATTAGCCGCGTAATACACTGTGCATTGCTATTAATCACTAGACGACTAGACAATGGTATAGCTAGGGAGGAGCGCGGTTATGCTGTGGTTTACCTCCTTCAAAATCCGACGTGTTTGATAGACATTGAGGGTTGCACGGTAACTGTGTTATTGGACTATATGAAGATCACGTTAACTGTTTTAAACTGTTATAAGGCGAATTGATACTTAAATAGGTACACCCTTAAAATCTTCAAATAGAACCGTTTTTCCCCCGAAGGGTATAAAACGGATATTTAGGTTTCAGCCGCAGCTTGAACCACATTTGAGATTACCTTCCAATATTCGTCATTAAAATAGGCTATCTCACTCGCACAATGCATCAAAATATAGTGTTGTCTCTGTCTATGCCTTCTCCCCCCTCCTCACACGCAGCGGCCGGTGGCCATTTTGCTTCAGTACTTTTCAGGCCGGCAAGGACCTGAAGGTGTGGTTCAAGCTGCGGCTGAAACCTAAATATCCGTTTTATACCCTTCGGGGGAAAAACGGTTCTATTTAGGTGTTCGAGCCTTAGCTTGAACCACATTTGAGACGTGTTTATTATCTGCCGGCGCTGCGTGTGCGTACTGTGACAGATGTAATAGAGATAAATAGGGAGATTTAAAGTCCAAGGCATAAGTATATTATAATGATTTTTAGCTATTTATTGTAATAATAATGACAAGTATTCAATCAATACATTATTTTGGCAGAATAGTATGAGGGAGTTTAATAAAGTAATTAATTAAATACTACGTAGTAAGACAATTTGATGTAATTAGATGATTAATCAAACACATCGGCTAATGTTTACCAAGATTAATTTATGTAACAGTGAAGGATCCAGAGAGAGCATTCACGTTAGGTCTTGGAACATTGCGGACATCTTTAAAGTAATGTTTAAAGAAGGTGTTCTTTGACTGCCAATAATTCCCCGTAAACCGGTTGCTAGTCCAGGCATGTGTCGCCACGGCAGCACGGAAACTTCCCGCCGAAGCACAGATTTGAGCCTCTTTAAATAAGTTCTGATCCGACCCACAAAAACCGTTAGTGAGGCAGGTTTGGCGATTCCGCGTGTGGTAATAAATATGCTGCTAATACCCTTTGACGCTCGACGTTTATGAGAAATTGATATGACGTATATCCTCATCCAAAAACTATGTCAAATCTATTGTTGTTGTCCTTGCGTCCATTTTTCAATAGTCATCTAGACAGCTCGACTGTCTGTAGGAGATTGAATTTGTTTTGGAACCGAAGTTTGACCAAAATAGTAATTCTACGTCCATATCTTCAAATGGTCCTCTTTCTAGGGATAATAAGGTGATGTCGTGGACCCTTCCCCCAGTAACAACAACAGTAGAACGCTAGCATGTCTGGAGACTGCAAAGAGATCCTTTTCGTTGAAGCTATACGATACTAAAAAGTTTATTAAGTCCTCCATTTTCTAAGACAATTGTTAGTAGTTAGTAGTAGTTAGTTAGTAGGAGGGCGTATAGCGAAACCTCCTCCAAATTTTGCAACGACCGACTTATGCATTGCTTTTGTTCTGGGAGCTTACTTGACTTCATCATGAAGGTAGCAAAGGTACCTTGCTAAATCTTGTGGGTTTGGATTGTGTGTCGGGATACTTTTATTTATGGCCCAAGTATACCACTTTCTCCATACTGGTTTGAAACTTTTTAACAATGATTTTCTCCAGGATGACTCTAATAAAGCAATTTCTGATTCAGTCCATCCTTTTACTTGATGTGACCAGCCCGAACCATCCTGGCCCTCAATTTAAGGTGCTCTGCCTGTGGGGGTGCTCGGTTTGTTTGTAGATCGATCTAATTCTTGTGGATGTTCGGGATAAGCAGAGGGGAACCCATTGCCCTGAGGCGGAATTCTGGTTTCCAGAAAGCGTTCTCCCAAATTGGAGCGATGAGAATATATAATCCTTTGTCCGACTGGAGGTGCTGTTACACACGAGGTATTAATGCCGGAGGTGGGAATGTCCATGCTAACTTGTACTTCCACTTCTTGCTGAACGCGTCGTTGAAACAACCGTCTTTGTCTTCGACATTCTCGCTCACATATGTAAGTTGCCACAGCTGATCGCCTCGACGCAAACAAATATATTTCCGGCGTCCGAAACTTCTAGAAAAGCATGGATTTGTTCCTCGACAGGCCGTCCGCTATTCCATTGTATACACCCGGAATATGTCGCGCAATGAGGTGAGATTGTTGGTGTTCGCAGTATAAGAGGATTTGTCGTGCCGCTCGCAGCAATTTTAACGATCTCGTTCCCCCTTGCTTGTTTATGTAAGCTACGTTCGTGCGATTGTCCGATTGGAGAACAACGGTTTTCAATGTCAGTTCGAGATTCAGTCTCCGAAGCACTTCTAGCACCGTCCATAATTCTTTGATGTCGCTCTACCATTCCCTCTGAGTCGTTGACCATTGTTGCCATAAATAGCGATTGTTCGCTATGGTTCCCCAACCTAGATCGGCTGCGTCCGTTGTGATGAAGATCGAGGGATCTTCGAAATGTATTGGCATGCATTTCTGAATATTCTCCATCCACCATAATAAGTCCTTTTGCGCTGAGTCCCGTAAGGGAAACTTCTTGTAAGGGATCTTGTCTGGTAACCGATTTGAGGCTCTCTGAAGTGCTCGGCACTGAAGCCTGCTCAACGGTACCGTCAGTGATGCAAAGTTTAGTTTACCCAGTAATATTTAGGAACGTCCGCCAACTCTATCGTTTCAACCGCAGAAACTTCGATATGATGTGCTTTATTTTAGAACCGTTGGGGCACAGGCTCTTGGTATTTTTTACTGTGTCCAAATGATCCCCAGGTGCTCCAATCTGGTTGATGTGGTTAGAGACGACTTCTTCCGATTGGGATGCCACCCTAAATCCTCTAAGTATGTCATTGCAAACTTGCTTTGACTTTCCAGGATTAGGGGGTCTAGGTGAATTGTTAGGAAATCCTCCAAAAATAATAGGACTCGCAAGTGTTCTAGCCTTAGTCGTTGCGCAACCCAGTTCGTTATTTTGGCAAACGCGGCCGGACTGCTTGCCGGACCAAATGGGAGGCAAGTAATTTCGTAAACGGTTCCTTGATACGCGAGGGACAGGAACCGGCAATGACTCTGATGAATGGGGATATGAAAATATGCCTGCGAGGTATCTTTAAACATCATAATTATAATCTCCCCTCTCTAGATGTAGAGGTATTTGAAATTGATTTATAAGACGAAAAGACGGGGCATGAACATAATTGTTTAAATTCTTAAGGTTGAATATAGGGCGATTCTCCCTGTTGGATTTTTTTCCTCAAGATCATCGTTCACCAAAAAACCCGTTTGATGAATGGATTTTTGTAAGGCGTTGCAATCTAGTTTTGCCGTGGCAATTCGAGGGAATGTTTCGTTTGAAGCCAGAGTCTGTTTCTCCTTGTAAACTGCTTTATAGGTGGGGTTGTCCGAAAGGGGATTCTGTAGCCTTTTATAATTTTTAATATACTTTCGAGTGCCTCCCTCCGTTGGCTTGTGTGAAATGCGAGGTATCCCGCTCGGATGGAGTCAGTGGAGTTGCGTGTGCCTCCCCCCCCCTTTTTTTTTAATTTGCCTGGTTGGTGTGTAGGGTTCGATTGCTTTGTGCTTTGAGTGGGGTGCCATTCCACCCTTTCCTTTATTTTGGGAATCAATTCTTCTTGTAGATCCCTGGTTATTATGCAGGTTTGATTTGCGCTGAAATTTATTTCATTTCATTTATTATATGCATAACATATGTCACAATGTTGTTCCGTATCTAGAAGATTTATTTTGCTTCCTTTTGTCAGGAAAAAAAAAAATTATGAATTCCCCGTGTTCCTGAACTACCTCAGTGAAAGCTTTCTCTTCAAAGAGATGAGTCTCCGAAGGGGGTATTTCATGTAAAAAGATAATTCCCTTCATGTAAAAAGATCTCTGCGGTTCTGTACTACTTCTGTCCTCCGACCACAAACATATTGCAGTAAAGAGTCTGAAGTCTTCCTAAATTTTGAGTCTGCTGTAACGAAGTCCTGCCATACTTTCCCTTTCATTTAGGTAAACAATCTAACAGTTGTTGGAAAACCATCCATTGTTAAATTAAATTAACCCATTTGTGATCACTCTTAAAGTATGGTCAAATCGTTCGAGGACAGCGACAGATTTCCACTCTGGGGTAATACCCACGAGGAGGTTATTCGGGTTTAAGCACAGAAGGCAGGAGTAGCCTGAAATTGTTTTTGTGTTATTGGCATAAAGGTATGCCGTAACATAAGGATATTGCGCCACTCTGAGTCGCAAAAGCCCCCTTCGATTCCTGACCTGTGGTCTTCATGGTGAAATCGAGAGTAGGTTCACTATCAGATGCTTCGGCATGATGCATGCATTGTGCCCCTAAGTTCAACTTCTCGTGAACGTACCGAGGGGCAATTCCTACATCATCCCCAGTGCTATCTGGGAGGGATTCAAAGGATCCATCTAAGTCTTGATCTAAGTCTTGTCGTTGATTTTTCTTGCAGCAACAACTTACCATTTTCATTCTGTTCCGATTGCATATTAATCATTTTATGAAACAGGGCCATTTGTTGGCTAAGGATAGTAGCTAATAAGTGCTCATTACTGCCCTGGTCTGCTTCTCAAATTGAGCGTGAGTGGATTGCTTTTGATGCTTCATCGGTGTTTGACCGTGGGTCGTCACTTCCTAGCTCGGAGGAGGCATCCAAGCGTCTTTTTAATTTTGATTTGAGTCTGGACACGGTGTCCCTGAATATATTGTAAGATGGTGCATGTATTTTTCCCATTACACTATGGGGGGCATATAAGAGTGAGCACTGTATTCGCACTTCGACAAGGATGATGCTGATAGGTTGAAGGCACCAGCCATATCCACAATAGGGATGGCGAATCTTAGCTTTATTTCTACGGAGGGGGATATCTGATCCCCACAACTCCCAAACAACTCTTGAAAGGTGTAGTTGTTCCATTCGTGCCAACCGTTCGGAAAATGTTGGTCGACAGCAGCAACGATTACCGAGAATGCTCTTGTATCAGTTTGATACGTCTCCAAGGCCAGTTCACCCAAAGTAGATAATTCGGCCATTTTCTGCAAGTAAACAAGTGGCTGCTTAACTTTATTGAAATCAGAGCAATATGTATATACATTATGTGCTCGCTCGTTACCCTAAACGACAAGTTGCCTCATTAGAGACCATGTCGTCTCATCTGAACGGTCGCCTCATTTGAGCCGTCGTTTCATTCGAGATGACGTGTCGAATCAATCGAGACCACGTGTCGCCTCAATCGAGACGACATGCTGCCTCAATCGAGACGACGTGCCGCCTCAACCGAGACGACGTGCCACCCCAATCGAGACGACGTGTCGACTCAATCGAGACGACGTGTCGCCTCAATCGAGACGACGCTGCTCCATTTGAGCCATCGCGTCGTCCCGAGCAGTGTGGCGCGTGGTCTCAACGAGCCGACGCGCCACGCTTCGTCGCTGGGCCGACAGGCGCCGAGCGGGAATAATATCGTCGCTGGGCCGACAGGCGCCGAGCGGGAATAATATCGTCGCTGAGCTTATGAGCGTCGAGCGGAATGTGAGGCAAGTTTCAGAGTAAGTACTTGCTTGTACGGTTTACGTGTTGCCCCGACGAATATTGAAAGCGTACTGAAGCAAAATGGCCACCGGCCGCTGCGTGTGAGGAGGGGGGAGAAGGCATAGACAGAGACAACACTATATTTTGATGCATTGTGCGAGTGAGATAGCCTATTTTAATGACGAATATTGGAAGGTAATCTCAAATGTGGTTCAAGCTAAGGCTCGAACACCTAAATCTCATAATAATCAGATTTATTTAATAGCACTGGACTGCTGAATAAGGATTTCCGGATGGAAGCAATGATCGGACTTAATATTTACTATAACAAATAAAATATGTAAGTATCTATCAAAGTTCTCGAATCTCAGTTGTCCATGTTTGTCTATGTTACAAAGCTAACGGGAAATCGTATTGCACAGTAGGTAAGTACTGTACGACGGTTTATTTACAATTCATGTCCAAAGTGAGGTAGAATGTTAAATTTGAAGCTGCTGGGCTAAACGGGCTTTATGTTTCGCTCAAATTGACACATCTGAGCAAATAAGGCAGTGCGAGTCGTGAGGGCGGCGGGGCGGCGGCGCGGGCGGCGGGGGGTGCTAAATATCTTAAACAAAACTTCAAACTGGAAACCGTGCAACTAGACTACGCTAGGGTTCTTTCGGACTTGGCAATTGAACTGAAAATTGTGATTGGTGATTATTTAATAAGGGGACAGGGAGGCGAGGATGGAATCGCGTCAAGACTGAAAATCCTAAAACATAGATTGATCTATGAAAATTCGTAATGCAACCGAAAAAACTTCAACTCTTAAAAATCAGTGTCTGCCCCTAATTAAAGGCTTATCAGGTAATCGCGAGTGATGAGTTTTTGTCTCAGTTTCAGTGTCGAAGTCGAAAAGCTGAAAGAAGTCGTTCCCAGCGACGTTTGTAGAAGCAACGCTGTTGTGAAACGGATCGTGCCGCGGTTGCAATTTTATTTAACTTACTTTGTTGCCATTGTGACTTAGCGGAAATAATTCAATAAATCAGGGTCCATGGTTACTTTTTATTTATTTACAAATTAAAATATAAAGTACCTATAGAAATATTAATTTTAAAGTTCTAGTAACAATCAGAGCAATAGATAGCTATTGCTCTGATTTGAACATGAATTATAGAATAATTTTTATAACTCACTATTAAATTAGGTTTTTATCCGGTAACAAACTTTGATTAATTTCGGAGGCCTTCGGCTGCATACTCGTTGCTTACCCACTGATCTCTCCGCCGCGCCGCGCCATTCGGCACTGGAGTAATGTACATATAGGTACCTACTTATATTCTAAGCCTCGTCTGTCGTAAAGAATAGGTATCTACTTATTTTATCCTTCATAAATAACCTCGGTCATAAATTAAATAATTAGAAATGAATTTAGTTTATACCTAGGTACCTGTGACAAAAAGTCTGCGAACAGTGCTATGTGAGACTTTAGTTTCGCCTCAATCAATACAAAACTCCAACCGTTTTTATCTAGAAAGTTTTTCTGCTTGGGCGAGCGCGTAATGCATTGATCTTTGGGTTATTGAAAAAATGATATTATAATTCTTAGCGTCCAAGTGTTTCTAAATAGATGAGTCTTTTGTTGAATAGATAGGTAGGTACTTATTTAAATGCTTTTAATACTGCGAGGTCTGTATTTTTTCTTCTTCTGGTCTTGTAATTTTATGTACGTTTGAGACCTATGTGTTCTGAAGCGGATGCTATAAGCACGTTTATTTAAACGATATCCCGGAAAACCTTCACATGCCCCGGAGCCATTGCCGAGCAATATGAATCCCATTAGCGTCACTAAATACTCCCGCACGAACGATCGGGTTGGAATATTTTAAACATTTCCAATATCGAAAAACTACCTGCATCGCTACATCATAGTGAGAGGAATTTATTTACCCATTATCCAAACGTCATATTGGCCAAATGCTAATTTTGACAGATTTAGAGCTCTCAGATTCGTAGGGTTTACCTTAATTGACTAAGTAATTCATGAAAATATTTTTTTGAAGAGAACTTAAGGTATTTTGAACCTATGGAGTTTTCGATACCTGCACGGATGTAATAGGTAAGCGCATAATCAACTACAAATTCTTAAGGTTTTCTTATTACGTACAAGAATATTCCCATTTTCCTGCGCAGCCTACCCCGCCCACACGGCTCCCTCCGGACACGGCATCAGAGTCTAATAAAGACTTTCGTATTCCGTGTTTTCGAACTAAACTTACTAAAGTTATCCGTGCCCTTATTACTAGGGTTGGCAGGCATTCTGAGCAGAGTATCACAGGGTTTCCAAAACATTGAAATTAAAATATTGTACCTTTAGGATTTATTTCAAAGGTCAGGTTCAAGAAGCTTTAAATTAACAGTTATCAAAGTCTCAATGGTAGACGCTCCAGTTTACCTAAGGATGGTATTTGAAAATAAAACAGACGGGAATATTTCTGTTTTGAAGTTTTGTAGAAAAGTTTTGTGAAATAAGTCGGGGACAGGTCCAGGACTAATGCATGTGTTGATCTTATCGGTAAGCAACCTATTTTTTGTAACGACAACATTGAGACCAGCCAAACTTACAAACTAGACATTTCAAATTAGAATTCCGAAAAAAAATATCTTTGTGTCTCAAAGGAACTACAATTAAGTACCTATATTAAATAGACTACAGACTTTATTTCACAGTACATGTATGATATGATACGTTATTTTCGGTGTTCACGAAAGAAGAAGTATATTCTTTTGTATGTTTACGTATAACTTTTATAGAATTATCATAAAACGTCGCAAAATAATGCTGTGTAGAATTCAGCGCACGAGTGTAAGCTGGCAGTGCCAACCCTACTTACGGCGGAACGTGACTGTCAGAATCGAGTTTCGTAGAAATGTTTACAGAGAACTAGAAACTTATTTATTCGATTCTTCTGAAGCTATTCGTTTTTTGCCATAGACTGGACTACATTTAGAGATGATTACATTTTTTCATTTTTCCGTGTTACTAAATGTTTGATCTGCTAATCGAGGACAGCGTAATGGGTGCTGGTGAAAAAATGTTAGACCTGAACGAAAAGCGTTTCTATTTAAACGAATTTGTCAAAATTAGGACATCAGAGAGCATCAAATGAAATATTCCAATCGCGTGACGATGGTATTACCAACATAAACTGACGATTGTTTATCGACCGTTCATGTTTTGCGGTCAGAGCAAATATTCATGTACCAGTGTTTGTTCCCGGGTCATGGGTGTCAATGATGTTATTTGTGTAGTCCGTGCCGCCCACGAGGCCCACGACGTAAGGAATCCTAGTGCAGAAGGATAAGTATGTTATAATTTCTATAATTATTTATAATATATATAATGATGAGAAAAACATTTGGTTTCCTTCAACATATTATACAAAATAAAAAGTCCGTGGACGTCGAACTTCTCTTGCAGGATCTATCCGTATCAAAAGCTAAGTAGATAAATAAAATCAGCGAAGCCCGGTTTGCTAAACATTTAAGAGCCGTTTCTATTCGACACCTGTCTTCCATGTTTTTCCCGCCTTTCCTCCATCGATTTCGTTATTTCGAGGAATGATTTCGACTCCTTCATTTCCCGAAGCCGTTTGAGCGATGAATGTCTCCTCGAACGAACCTAATAGCTCTTTTATATCGGCATTCAGTGATAAATGGCCGCTCGTAATATCATCATGTTCACAGCGACCTATAGGGGCCTGTTTGTCGTTGCCCTCGCATCCTATACTACGGCAGGACATAGAAATGATAAGCTTGAGATATTTTTGGAACGAAGATTCTTATTTGTGTGATAAATGATAAACAGTTTTACAGTAAGTACGGTTAACTTTATCATGGACAGTAGCGGATATGTAAGCGGGGTCATTATTGACCGGCACCGGCAAAGCACCAGAGACCACCTTGAGATCCGATATCTAGACCGTATGCTCTTTTATGGAAGAACATAAACATTTTTTATCTCGATTCTATTAAATTATTGTCAGTGATATTTAGTAGGAAAAGAAAAACATTGTACTACCAAATTATTGTTTTGCAGCTATTTTCAAATGTGATATTATTTTTAAAAGCAAAACAGAATTATTTGGCAGCGCTGCAGAGCACCGTTGGCCATTATATACTCGTAGATAAGCAATATTTTTTATATGAACAAAAAGTGCACAGATAATGTATCGGAAAGCGATTTCATCCGACGTTAACCTTGTTCTTTCTGTGTTACTTTTTGCAACGAACGAATTATAGTTCTCACAAAAACGGTAACTTGATAAATTGTTTGCCTTTGCCACGCTCAATTGATTAAAAAAACTGTCATGGCTTTTAATGAACCCCCGTGGAGTAACTATGGCGCCCGATACGATTGTGACCGAATTTAATAATGACGAAGGTTGAGTCTTTACCTGCGTTTTTTTTGAGTCCGGGTGCAGATTTTTTGATGAAAATAACATAAAGTAAAGTGAAACTTTTTGTGGTCAGAGAAGTGCTACGTTCCGGTATGTTAAGACGAGACTTCCATTTATTCCTAGTGTTTTATGTCGTTTCACGAATTCCCAAAGTTACCCCCGTGTGAGCACTTCCGTTCCACGATATTGTTTCGCTTGGCGGGTAATCAATGACAGCAAACAGAACCTCGACTGCAGTTCAAGTTATGTGGGACTAGCTAGTGGCTATAGTTGCTGTTCTGAAGAGCAAATTGGGTACTTTTTAAATTTGTTTAGTAATAAAAATCACTACTCTGGGTGTTTGGCGAAACAAACATACTTAATAAAATTACACTTCTGAGATGACTCCAAGACTCGAGGACTGCTCGGTACTTATTGAACGAGACATGCAAATACGTCAACGCATTTTTTATTTAAGTAACCTGAAACGATTTCAATAAAACGTAAATCCTTGTTTAATTTAAGTGGAAAAATTGCAGAACAACTGTAATTACGTAATTTTAGTGTTTGACCACTTATTGTTAATTGTACACCGATAAATAATTACATCCTTCGCAAGTTCTGCGATAATTAATAAAGTAAATGTGCGGTGCACTAAAGTGTTGTGTAAGATAAAGCGTGGCATAGTTCTTTTCAGTTTGAGAACATTAATATTACCTTCGATACCTGTCAAAATATGGATCCGCTGTTAAAAATCTTATAGAAAACTTAACAAAAGAATGTTGCTGTAGCCGAACCCGTAATCCTGTTATTTGAGAATTTGCCCGTAGTTACAACTCAGAAGGGTTTACGAGATTTTCGATTTTGAACTTTAAGGATTTCACATAAGATTTTCTCATAATACCTTTGTGAAGTGAAACAATGATGAATTTGACACGGCGGTCAGTCGGAGACGCGAGGGTGGAGAACTATTGGAAATGTTGTGTGAAGTGCGTGTTCGTAAGTTGACCATGTTGAGGCAGCCTAATGTAAGGATATACTTATTAAGTGAAATGAAGGGTAAGAGTGGGGCAAGATTTTGGAGCACTAACTATGAATTCCAATTGGCAAAACTTATGAGTAGGGCAAAATCTAAGCCCATTCATAGGTACATACATCATTAGGTACACTAAGCATATTTTAATCATGTAGGTACATATCTTTTAAACTTGTCTTATTTAACTAAGATACATAGTTCTTAAATGTACATGTCCATATACCTACATATTTATCTTAATTGTTAATTGAGAAATATATTTTTAGCTTTTATAGCGTCGTTTTTGAAGTGGGGTTATTAAGAATTTTTTATTCAAATTGCATACTTAAATGCAAACGTGCGAAACCATTTCACGTTCATGTCACATGCTGGCGCGGGCAGGGGAGGTACCCCTATCTGTATTCATTTAGATTTCACAGGTAGATGAACTGCCAGCGGCCCAGTAGGTAGGCCCGGTAAGGGCTGGTTCCAGAAGGTTCATACTCGTACTTAAAGTGAGTCATGTGGCTTGCGAGCAATCCATCTGCCATGTTCAATTACCGAGAAATGTTTGCGCTCCGAGAAATAATTCTCAACAAAAAGTTCACTCGTGTCTGGCCGCTCGCTAATCGTGTCTTACAATTACTACTTATACAGCTTCTCCGTCGAACTGTCGCTCTTTACGGACAGCTCGCTGCCTCTTTATGGAAAAACTGCACTGTCGCTCCCAGCTAACTTCGACGTAACCGATCATCTGAAACCGATATGTTATCTAGCAAGGTCGCCCGTCAGCGTCGCGTCGTCAGGTCGGACTGTCCGACCGACGCCCGCCCGTGGGTTCACCCTTCCCCATTGTTCTTTGTTCAGCACTCGTTAATAAAATTCGTGCGATGTTTGCGCCAGCGCCCCGCCCTGAGCAAACACGGCAGGTAAACACGCCAAATAACGCACTCTGCAGCGCAACGTCTCTTATCACGTCCCAGGAAGGTCGAATATCGCCCGGCGAGGCGTCGAGAAGTTTGTGTAAGCTAACTCGAATCGTGTCCAAGTTGTTAGGGCGCGCTTCAGCTCCGCTGAACTTCGTGGTTCGTATCGATACTAATATGTACTGTCGGCTGGTTGTCCCTGTCCCTGCTGACAACGTCGTATATTATTTTGGTAACATTGATTACATTAATATTGGGTACATCCCCGAATGTATGTTATCAATGTGGTTATTATCAAAACAGTCTCGCCAGTGAGGGTTCGGTTGATACTGTCGAGATATCTTTGCCGTCGCCGATGCTGACACTTTTAATTCACACTGTGAGTGATCCGAATCTATTAGGTGCCGGTTGCTAGATGCTGGAATAAATTGAGACTCAATACATATCCGCCTTATATTTAAATTTAAACTACGTTTGTCGTCTATCCTGAGTAATCCTTGCACTATGCGTATAGAACAGAGATTTGTAAATGAGGTAGAACAGACGGAAGTTCATTCATCACTTCGTCTTAATATCTTGGATTACCTACATGACTTAGGTTTATTACACACGCAGGTTACTTTATTAGTCACCGCTCCTTCTTTAAGACCCTTCCTTATGACGCACTGATTACCACGCCGGCGCTGTTTAAAGGGCCCTGGGTTAAATTCCCAGCGAGGCTGAAATTCGAATGATGAGTTTAAATTGCTGTTGTCGGTTTGGATGCGTGCTCTTTTGTGTGTTGTCCATGACACCAGCAACACATCAAATCATAGTGTAGAGCTATGAGTGTAAAGCGTTTTTAGGTGCTTTCCAATGCATCGATCGTCTAAATAACAATGCTGCTGACGTCATCAGGTTCGTTAACGAGTTAATAAGAACCGTTGGTGATAAGAGCGGCAACTGTAACACGAATGCAGCGCGCGGCGGGCAGAGACTCATAAAGGCGACTTGGCAACACGTGTTGTGCAATCGAGGGCAAACGTGAGCCCGTATGCAGGCGCTCGGCGCTCGTTCCAGCGCTGTGAGCAGTAATGGAATAAAGGTGCATGCATCTATGCATTTATTATTTAATGGGATTAGATCTAGCATGCCGCCCGGGCGAGTGCTCGCTGACTGCCCGAGTGTCTTAATCATTACGCCCGGACGGTGCCTGCATATTGAGTTTTGATTATTTCAGAGAGTTTCTGTTCATAGTACTCAAAAGAATTTAAAAACTGGCGCATGAAGTCACTATGCAAAATGTAGTGATACTGCACACTATGAAATGCAAAAGTGAAGATTTTTTGTAATAATAAATGAATATAAAAATATCAACCTAAACGTACCCAATGCTCACAAGTCAAAGCTCACTAAGAGTTTTCAATTCGAAAATAAGTAGATACATAGGAATACTTTATAGGTTAAAGTATACCTATCTATACTAGAGGATCATATCAATGGCATTGGCATAGCATTACGAGTTCTATCCCGGAACGACGTGACGGGCGGAGTGACAAGCACAATGTGTGTAGGTAATTTGGTGTTGGTTGTGTGTGAGCTCTCATGTGGGCATGTCCATGTTTTACAGACACACAGAATTACAGTGCGGGACCAACTGTTATTATTGCCTTTACTTATCTTGTTTTTTGTTCTTAACTTAATCAACATTTCCAACATAACAAGAACTTGATACCTACATTTAAAATAACTTAACAAAATTAATGTCACAATACATTTTATAAGTACCTGATATTTCTGACACACTTTCTTCATCCGTCACGAAATTAATGATTATTGACATAAGTGGATTGTAAATATAAAATTTCCGTGGTTGGAGCGCGTCTGTTGTAATTATCCTGTCGAATTAAATTAAAGTCGTTCACGTGAGGCGTGTCTGGCGTCCACTTCGCTGGACAGTCGGCGTCACCGTCACGCGTCCAATTTGCGTCAGCGTGTCGAGTGGACGGGACCGTGGAGCTGATTGGAGTCATCAACCAAACCCTCGTGTCTTCACGACACTATATACTACGGTAATGAGGTATTTTTATTGATATTTGTAAAGTTACGAGCATGCGGGCTGCCGGCTGCTCAATGGTCAGTGAAGCTCAAGGAAAATTACTGAAATTACCACTTTGATAATGGATAAAAAAATGTGATTTTATTATTCGTGAATGTACCTATACATAAGTAGGTACATCATTATGTTTATTGTTTTTCTGTTGATGCGACCACTTATATTAAAATCTCATTGAATAATCCCATGTGCCCATGACTATTCACGATTATTACCCCTCCTTAATTAGGTATACTCGTATATTGTAACAAAGATCGATCATCCCTTTACGATATGCAAACATCTTAACTTGGTCAGCGTGGTAGATTACCTGTACTACAGGTACTACCTACCCCTGGGAGGAGATCTGAGCCCAATGGTGGGAAATGTATGGGTTGCAATGATGGACGCGTTCAGTACATTGTTTATAGCAAGCCTAAGTGATTGTCATTACATCACTCTTGTGCGGTGACGGTAATGAGATATTAAACTGCTTAATATTGCACTGAGCACGCAACACATAGGTACAGTTAACAGGCAATTTAATTAAGTAATAATAACTGACCAGCCGCCAATAATTGTAGCGCGGTAGAACGTCTACTTGACGTCAATAAAAATAATTATGTTTAACTTTCGTTTTTATCTTAAACCTATGTTAATTTTGATCTCGGAACGGGTGTCGGAGAATTTTTAAAAGTTGTTACCGCGAATATGATTATACTCGTATAATCTTGCGAATGCTAATAAAATTTAAATAACATCTCGTTTATTTATTTATATCGCTTGTACGGATGTCTGCAACGCCAAAGGCATTATAAACACGTTGGCGGTCAGTGCAGCCTGTGGGTATGTATATTGGATCATTTTCAGAATATCCTTCAATCCAAGCCCTCCTCATCGGCCCGTGATATTATAATATCTTTCATGGGTCCTCGTGGTTTGGCAGGATGCAGGATGTTATATCCTCACGACGACGTTGCAAAACATTACTTAGAAATGTACATAATTACCTTCTTTGGTTACCACATTCGATCCGTAAGTCAACCCTGTCACGTTTACTGAAGTTTTTCGGTAGCAGTTAGCAAGCCAAAACGAAGCCGCTTGCTTCTCAGCCGAAAATGCTTTCAATACTTTTTTAATTCGTTGTAAGAGCTTGTCTACATTCACACCTGACGATACGTGGCACCGTACTAGCGCTGTAAGGTCTTTTGTGGATGACGCTGACTACTGACTTACTATCGTGTCTGTTCGCTTACCAGCAACTATCGGACCGAGATAGCAGACCGAGCTGATTTAAAATAATTAAGACAGACTAGTCGTCCAATATGAACCGATAAATAATCCTCCAAAACTCTTGAAAGCTTCGGCTCGACAAAAACTAGTACCTAAGCTAGGTATGTCACGAAGGTTTTGTGCCACCCTAACATACCACCACCGGGTGCGCGCACGGATCAGTCGGACCACCCGATAATGATTTGAATTTGATTTGGTTTTTAATTTCGATCTCACATCTGATTCCTATTTAATACTGAGCCGTGAGCCGGTGCAGCGCCCGAACCCACGCCTATTGAAAATCAGCCTCGTATTATGT
This sequence comes from Hesperia comma, assembly GCA_905404135.1. NCBI lineage: Eukaryota > Metazoa > Arthropoda > Insecta > Lepidoptera > Hesperiidae > Hesperia > Hesperia comma. The sequence goes on along the minus strand of FR990035.1, from coordinate 14,370,176 downwards.
TGAAATGTAAAGAGAAGTTCATTGCGGGTTTTATTATAGCTAGCAAACGTTATGGCAAATTATATATTTGTTAGTGCACTTCATATACATACCTAGATATTGTGACGGTGCCATCGATTCATTCCGGGGATTTCTGTGGTCCTATTACACTCGGCTGTTGCTAAGCAGTAAGCAAATAAGTAAGAAAATAATATAGATTTAGGAAGTAAGTAAAAATCTAAGTTTAAAACAATGCAAATAAAATGTAACGAAAAGGGTTACTACCAACTGGTCATGGATATCCTCGTATACGTAAACAATGGATGTAAGTACAATATGGACAATACTTACAATAATTTACAAACTTGACCAAACTATTGTCTATTGAATTCTAGAATCATTTAGATCTGAAATAATTTATTTAAGTAATACCAATATGTATATTGCGTTAGTATGAAGTCAATCGGGTAATTACTTTATAAGTTGTGCAGTAAGTTTACGTGTAATGTAAAACTCAATCGAAGTTAGTTCTCCCACTTGTGCGCCGTCGATGGCCGCGAGCTGCCTGCCTGCCTCGGTTGCAACAGTAGGTATTAATTGGAATAAGTTCGTGCCTAATTCGATTCGATTCACAAATCGATCTCACCGCATCGAGTACTGGATACTAATTCTCTCAATTATTTTAGAATCGATTGCGATATGGAGAACTATTAATTTTGAATAGCCGGTAAATTCTTTTAAGATTTTATGGCATGTTATTTCACGGGAAAGTCGTAAAATCTTTCATAAAAATACACAGTAGGATTCCTTTCCATGTGATTGCCATTGGCAACACGAAAATTCCTATCTTAATTTTTGAAGTTCATGACAAAATTATTAAAAAAAATTAAAGATTTTTACGAATGAATGTGTGATTCGTTTAAACATCATCAATAAATTTGACTGGCGTAATTTATTTACTGATCACTTTTATCAGAATACGTTGTCTCTATCGATGTATTTTTATCTGTCGTATCCGATAAGTTCAGTTACGGTTACAGGACACGGCTACACGTGGGCCGAGCGCTGACAGTGATGGATGGCTGGATGGATGGATGGATGGCCGCTAACAAGCCAATATCCAGCAACTGTGTCCACTGTCCGTGTGTGACCAATATCGTATGGAAATGACTTGCTTTTTCATCGGTACTTGCAAGCTGGTTATACCTATCTACTTAGGTACCTACTTAGGTACTACATCGTGTAATTTTGGTGGGAATCTAACTTATGACCCTTCGAATGGCAGTTCGGCATGGTAACAGAAGATTAAGACAAAAACTGTCTAGTGACTAAGAGCTGAGAGAATGAATTGATATTCCAAAATTAAGGTCCAAGATCTAAGCCTGCATGAGACCGCCACTACTACATACCTGGCCACGTGCCGCACTTAGACCTTGGCTCAGTGGATTATCGCGAGAGATTAAATTTTTTAAAATATTTAAATTGCGGATAACTGCTAGCTTTTCATAAAAACCTAAGTAATTTAATTCTTCTTTTCAGTCACGCATGAGCTGAACTGAGATACTTAAGAAGGTACTTAAGAATGTCCGATAAAATATTATTATTTTCATCTAAGTAACGAATTCAATATTGTTAAATTGAAAAGCGTATCTCTATTACCTTTTAAATTGCGCGTATACGCCCATTTGCGGGTTTAAGATCTTCTTTCAGCGTGAATGTTCATAAATGACACACCACGCTAGGCAAGTAGGTACCTATGGGTCGGCAGGCTTCACTCACCGTTCCAAACAACACGAGGAAATCGCAAATACTTACAGAATAGTAGGTACATCTTGAAAATCGGCACGAAATAAAGGCCCCGAATGCAGATTCACTGAAGAGTCTGTCGCCGAGTAAAGCTACCGCGACCATGGGTACCTGTTTAGGCTGTTGTCTGGCCTATTAATATAGTCTACAATAACGATAATAATTATAGTCTACAAGCAATAAAAAAAACTTGACCCAACCTATACGAATCACTTAAAATGTTTGACTTCCAATTAACCTCAAATCGTTTCTGTACAATATTGTTACCAACAGTAAAAGGAATCGTAAACATGCAATTATAAAATTATAAACCTCAAAAGTGTAGCCGCCGGCCGGCAGGGGGCGGGGGCGGGCGCTCGACCTCTGCAGATAAGGTTTATAAATACGCTTTGCTTAACTTTATGATAGAATTTAATTACTTAGGTGATTAAAAACAAAACTATTACAAACAAGTGATAGGTATTATTAAACACTAAATATTGTACTTGTTATAATGGCTTTATTTTATACAACTTTACAATCTTTTCATTGACAACAGCGCGGGAAGTCTAGCGGTCGCGTCCCTAGTGATGTCCACCATCTCGGTATTGCGCATTATCGGCTATTACGATATTCCATCTAACAGTTCGGCCATCCTGGCAATCCTTCGGCCTCGAAGGATACTCTCATTGATGTAAGCAACAACATTGTAGAATCTTATTATGCTTCATGACCGCAACTTCAATTTAGTAACTTCAGCTTCTTGCAATAACAATTCAATTTGCATTATATCATAATTATGTTACTTCATCATCATCATCTCAACCCATCATGGCCCACTATTGAGTACGAATCTCTTGTCAGAATGAGAAGGCTATAATTACCATAGCGTAGATATAATTCACATATAGCATAATATGTGTTACTTAGCTCCACGTGGCTTCATTGTACACATACTCCATGCGATAGTTAATTAGACCCCTTTTCACGGCCAGTTGTAGTTACTCTCTTTTTTTGTTTGTGTCTTTGTTTCTTCCTTTTATTAGTTGTAGGCATTCAAGCCATAGCTTTTTGCAGTTACTGTAAGCATGAGCCCCTTCACGGCATTTCTGCGCATCCTCTCTTAATCGCACTGTAATGAAGAGGTTCTCCTGAACAATATAATGTGCATCTGTAATGGCATTTAATGTCCCATCTCTGTCTGACGTATAAACATGCGTCTCTATCAGCATTTGATACCAAAGTGCCTCTCTAGGCTATTTCAGTGTGTATCCTTAACAATATTTGAAGCCTTGTTCCTCTCTCGGCAACATAATCGTACACTCAAATCAGTAATTGAAACAAAACCATCTATCGGCTGTATAAGTAATGCGCCCCAACCGGCCTTTCAAATCTGATGCCCCTCTCGGCATTTCGGACCAGCAATATCTAGAGCATGGTTCCTCCAATGGCAATATCAGCTATTTGATTCTAATGACATTTGGAATATGGCGCCCCTAACGGCATTCCGGATATTCATCCTTAACGGTTACTGAAATATCAAATCAGGTATTCGCCCCTCACGGCATTTCGTATATTCATCTTTAGCGGTTGATGAAATATCAATTCAGATATTCGGCCTTCAAGGCATTTCAGACAATCGTCCTTAACGGTAACTAAAATATTACTTCAGGTATTCGCCCCTTACGGCATTTCGGATATTCGTCTTTAGCGGTTGATGAAATATCAATTCAGATATTCGCCTATCATGGCATTTCAGATATCCATCCTTAATGGTTAATAAAATACGGTGCCCTCTCGGCATTTCAGACTTACGCCCCTAACGGCAATTCAGATATCTCGCCCCTCACGGCATCTGAAATACGCAGCCCCTCACGGCAGTTCAGATATCTCGCCCCTCACGGCATCTGACATATGGTGCCCCTCAATGCATTTTCAGACATTCGCCCCTCACGGCATCTGAAATACACAGCCCCTCACGGCAATTTTCAGACTTTCGCCCCTCACGGCATCTGAAATACACAGCCCCTCACGGCAATTTTCAGACATTCGCCCCTCACGGCATCTGAAATACACAGCCCCTCACGGCACTCTTCAGACGTTCGCCCCTCACGGCATCTGAAATACACAGCCCCTCACGGCACTCTTCAGACGTTCGCCCCTCACGGCATCTGAAACACACAGCCCCTCACGGCACTCTTCAGACGTTCGCCCCTCACGGCATCTGAAATACACAGCCCCTCACGGCACTCTTCAGACGTTCGCCCCTCACGGCATCTGAAATACACAGCCCCTCACGGCACTCTTCAGACGTTCGCCCCTCACGGCATCTGAAATACACAGCCCCTCACGGCACTCTTCAGACGTTCGCCCCTCACGGCATCTGAAATACACAGCCCCGGATCCGGATATTCGCCCCTCACGGCAGTTCAGATTTCAGCCCCTCACGGCATCTGAATATATTTTAGCCTTTTCGGCAATTGAGGGTAAAGATGCACCATTTATAAGCCCCTTACGGCACCTCAGATTTCAGCCCCTGACGGCATCTGAGCATGTGGCCCCCTTACGGCAACTCAGATTTCGGCCCCTGACGGCATCTGTTATATGTAGCCTTTCACGGCAATTCAGATTTTAGCCCCTCGCGGCATCTGAATATATTTTAGCCTTTTTCGGCAATTGAGGGTTAAAGTGCACCATTTATAAGCCCCTTACGGCAAATCATCGTTTTTCTCGTTTTGTATTTTGTACTTGTTTATATATTTCAACATATTCAATCGACTTGATCGACTATTTTGTCCTTGTCATTTTTCTCGTTTTGTATTTTGTACTTGTTTATTTATTTCGACATATTCAATCGACGTGATCGACTATTTTGTCCTTGTCATTTTTCTCGTTTTGTATTTTGTACTTGTTTATTTATTTCGACATATTCAATCGACTTGATCGACTATTTTGTCTTTGTCTGGTGTGGCCCCACACCCTTCATCCATAATTAATCAGCTCACCTTTCTGAAACACAGTTGAACAACATGTATAAGTAAACATTACACACACCAAGTGGCCTTAAGCCACACAGTAATTGTAAAAATGGATATGGAAGTCCCATTGATTCATTTTAAATGCAACTCGTAGAATCAATTAAAGCTTAAAATGATGTGATCTATCCACACATGTTGCGTTCCATAAATGCTTCATAAGCAGTGTTGTTTTAATTATTAATTCTTTAAAATTGTGAGCTTAGCACTTTTTATATTCATCAGTCATCTAAATACTCGCTGAAAATAAGAACTTTGAGAACACATCAATAATTTCAAGTCATTATGCTATTGCTTTTTTTTTCCATCCTTGATGATCCACCATAGTGTGTAGTGGATGATAACCTTTATGTTTTAGTTATACTTTAACAAGCTACATGCCTTTTTTTTATACTGAATGATTTTACTTTTGCCATCAATAGGTACTCTATTTTCATAGCCTCTATGAACATTTAGTTCCCAAATAAACACAACAACTTCAACTCAACACATTCAACTACAACAATTTGAGCAACCAATCATACAACTTAGATGCTGAATACTACAGTGTGTACTTTTCAAAATGATAACATTAATTTGGTTTCTGTCACTAAAACTTGAATTGCCCTCACCATTTTATTTACATTATTTCCTATTTATTTACATATTTTCATATATATTTTTTTTATCAATTATATGATTATTATTTTTCTACAGGTAGACCCCATATGATAACACAATCAAAACATTCATTAATAAAAGAAACTAGAACTTCATTCATGGCTCTTCAAAACATTGTATTTGTGTTGGCTACCAACTTTGAGAACCCTTGCATGGTCAAGACTTTAATATTAACTTAATGTCATTTCTAAATAATAATTATACTATCAACCAATCTTATAAATTGCAAATATCAAAATAACCAATGAGGATATCATTACTTCTCCGTTATCTTATTAAACGCTCTATAGTGTAAGCATATACAATGATTTCCTGTCTTAAAAGCATGGAACTTGTATGTGAGAAATAGATTTTCCAAATATCCCTTTATATAAATCATCTATACTTATAATAAATCTGTAGAGAGGTCAATTCTGTACATTAAATATATTTCCAAAATAACTATCAGGAGGTGATTAGGGATCGATACTGATGCCAAAAATGCAATCAGTAAAATTTTTGTCTGTCTGTCTGTCTGTCTGTCTGTCTGTCTGTCTGTCTGTCTGTCTGTCTGTCTGTCTGTCGGATGTATAACCGTTATAGAAACAAAAACTACTCGACGGATTTTAACGAAACTTGGTACAATTATTTTTCATACTCCCGCGCTGGTTATAGTATACTTTTTATCACGCTACAATCAATAGGAGCAGATCAGTGAAGGGAAATGTTGGGGAAACGGGAGAAGTTACTCCATTTTTTAAGCTTCCGTCGCGTGTGCAACCTTAATGGTTAAAGCTACACAGAAATCATGTATGACGGAAATGTTCTCCTTAAAATTATATAAAAAATATTCCACGACAGCATATGTCTATCTTTTATGGTTGACTCACAATAACACGTGTAACTCCCGATAGCTTAGCAGTTCGAAGCTTTCTGATTAAGTATAGGTACCTATATTTTATCTACTCTTACGTTTATGACACTTAAGTGGGTGAAATAAAGGGGTAAAGTTTAAACGAAATTCACGCGGGCGAAGCCGCTGGCAAAAGCTAGTTTTAAATAAAATTATGAAATTTTAAATAAATTTATCTCTTTGTTATTATCTTATTATTTTGTAATATAATTGTTTTGTTCCTCTATGGCTTGTAACATATGTATTCCCTTATATTAAATGTTAATTAGCCATATTTACATTTATATTCTAAAATCTCCTGCTCTATATTTCACTAAAGAAAATATAACAAAAGGCAACGACAATAAGTCCACCATTCAATATGACTAAACACTATATCAATAACTATCACCACCATAAACCTGTTATACATTTTATATAATGTTTTATATCATTTATATCATGAAATATAATTACACCCAGTGACCAAATGAAAGCACTACATTTCATTTAATTGCCTTAGCTAACTCAGCCTATGTCAACCATTCCAGTCCTATTCATCCATATTTTTTTTTATCCTTAAAATTGAATATAAATTCCAGAATTAGTTCCTTAAAATTGATGAACATTATACTATATAAGTTTATAGCTTAGTTAAACTTCTACATCTCAAGCCCCTTTATTTATCAACTTATATTTGCTACTCTGGGTTACCTAGAGCTAGAACAAATCACTTTAGTGATCCCCCGTTGTTAATACTAGGTGTATTTTTTTTTTGTAATTCAAGTTTTACTAAACATACTGTTAAAACGGTATGCAATAAAGAGTTATTGTATTGCCCATCACGCCTATGTTCAAAACATTTAATAGCTTTATTTACACTGGTCTTTATTGCCCCAGTGTGCCAATGATACATTAAGCTAAGTTTATTATAATAGAACTCTATAGGATTTTCACTTGTGTAACTTTTTGCTATTCAAAGGATATAAGAAAAGCCCAACTTATCTTATATGATGATTGCTGCTCATATCAAACCTTGCCATCACTCCATAACTTAGAAGTGTAGTTGCATTTTAATATTATACTTATCCCATCCATGCATTTTAGATATGCCTTCCCAATTTTAATCCAATGCTCTATAGAGCTAAATGCTATATCCAATTTCCAATCAGACTTTTTTTTTGTGTCTATTTTCATAAAATACAGTTAGCTCCCTCACAAGACTTTCCGATGCTTCAATATGTCTATCTATAATTTCTTTTGAACTGTTTTCTATAATTGGGAAATATTGGGTTCAACGTTAACGTGCTTTGCCATTTGGTATTTAATATCAGGTAAAATCGCAGTGACGACGAAACTTAAAAAAGATAAAAAAAGTGCGATATGGAATTCTGGACACCTCGTAATGTTAGCACATTAGGTACTGCTGAAAAAAAAACAACGGGTCTGAAACGAGCCCTGCCACGGCCGCGCGATCGCCCTTGCGACGTATTACAACAGCTTTGTCATAAATTATTATAACACGTCGTTTTGAAGCTCAGCTTTCAGGTTTACAAAATGTTGACACGGTATGCCGCGACACCACATTACTCGGGAAGTATCGCCGCCCCCGCAATCACACCTCCGCCGCTGATAACATTGCGTTAATTTATTTATTAATACGACCTGCCGCTATCCGCCAGGTTAGTTTTTGGTTGATTAATTATTCCATGCATAATTTGGTCGGGAGCTATCGCCATGTTCGCGGCATGTAAATTAAATACGTGGGCCGATTATCTGCGCCCATAAAGAATAAACCTGTTTCGGTGTAGGTACGTGAAAGCGTAACCCCCGTTCTCATTTCCCCCTTTATGCGATTTATTCGCACGGATTGGAAACCAATAATGTTAGAATTAATTTATCTTCTCTAGAGCTTTACTGCGCATAAGTAGCCGATTTATAATAAGTAAAAATAGGGGCTTTAAGTTTCTATGTGTCTGTAGCGCTTCATTTTTAAACAGCTTGACGTACCTACCTATATTATGTTTAACAATAACACCACACGATTTAGACCTTTAAAGATCAGTCTACTCTGTAACAAAAGAATTCCAACAAAAGGTAAGTTAGTATAAATTTTTCTCTCCATATAAGAACCTCCCATACATCACTATCCCTATAGTATCCCTGGCAATAGGTTCTCGTCAGTCCGGGCTCGATGGTCCAGTCCCAGGTACGGCCGCGCCCGCAATAAATACCGCCCGATAAACAGTGGCCCGTAATCCGCACTATCCGACATAAATATTGCAATTATGCCTCTGACGCGATTTAATCTATGAATAATGCGATTTGTATACTTTTTGTTGCATATCACTACTCTATTCATCTCTATCTACGTCGTGAAATGAACTCTGCTTGCACAACATACAGTCCATTTTTCAATGCACCACAACTTTAAAATGTTTTCGTTCATTACCCTGTAGGCTTTATTTGGAAAGGAATAAGGTTGAAAGTGGTTATTGAGTTTGTTACGGCTTATCCCCAGCCCAATTTATTCATTGTTCGTAGCTTTGTGAGGATTCTTCCCGCTGAGTAAACGTGAGAATCATTGTAATTATTGTATGGAGTTTTTGGAAATAATAAATCTCCAACATTTTTACTTTGACAAAAAATGTAGGGCGTTCGACACGAGGGCTTCGGAAAGTGCTTTAATGCATCACAAAGGAATTCGATAAATTAAAAGTAAATAAAAAAGCATATCAGATATATTTTTTGGCCTAAGGGCTTATTGCAACAGAAACGCGCCAAAAACATTTCGCAGTCGATTTTAGGAAGAGGGTGGCTGCTCAAAAAAACTCAAACTCAAAACAAATGATTTATACAAAACAATTATTTCAGGTGCGCACACTTATGAACGTTATTTTTATATATCAGATGAGACAAAGTTAAATCCTACTCTTATAGGTTTTAAAGTTGTGTATGTGTATTGTGTAACGATCATTTGTAATTCTTTATTTCGACCCGTACTTATTATGGCGCTATGTTTCCGATCCGAACAACTATTCAAAGGGTGCTAGGTTCGATTCCCAGCGAGGCGAAAATATGAACATTTAGTTTTGCTTCTGGTCTGGGTAAGTGTGTTCTGGTCTTTGTGTTTTTCAACGGCACTTACGACACAAGGAACGTAGCTCTGTCGTTACTCGATTCTAGTGTGATGCGATTGTCTCATTTCAAACACTTTGAATGTGAGGTTCATATTTATCGTATATAATGCGTAGGTAGTTCATGAATTTTGTAAACCCTATTAGATATGGAGCGTACAAGCCATGTCTTCAGTACGTGAAGCAATTTGAGAACGCGACGTGCAGCCGCGATACGGTGAGCGCAGCAGCACGCGCCCCGTTTCTAAACATGATCAAACTTAAACTGGAATACTTTATTGGATGTACGTATTTATCAACTACGAACCTATTTATATTCTGAACATATTGGGGTGGCCTAGAATACTGGCCCTAATTCCATTCAGGCACACTAAAGCATCACATGAGATGGCAGAAGCCATGCATCCCCCGTACAGTGCTGGCTTAAGATGACTGACTAATATTCTTTGGCGGGAAGTTGTTGTATTCGAGTTGGACACTTGAGAGCCAGTAGGTAGGTAAATACTTAATATCTATCAACGTCCTTCTTTCTTGACCGCGGGTCCCATGGATGACCATCAAGTAGCTCATCGGCTAATGAGGTAAATAAAAACATTATAAACATCTTTTTTGCATTTATCGTCTCAACGAAAAATGCTTTAAACCCCTTGCGTTAATGAACAATACGTAAACGTAGTTGGTTGTCATGGAAACGGCGCCGTGCGCTGCCTAAAATCGAATTGAATACCACCTCCACTCGAATATTAGCTCGCTACTCGCTACAGATCCAACCTTGCGAATGCGTTCCATCGTAATATATAATGGTAATTCAACAATCGCTTAAAATATGAAATCTCCATTTTCATCCCCGTATTCAAAGTTATAAATCTGTCCATTCAAGTCTAACTCTTTAAAGGTTAGAGCTAAATTGAAATCGTTCCAAATCTGGACCAACAAATGGAGATGACGTTTAAATATTCATGCAAATTGCTATTTCCATAAAGGTAAAGAAGTTTAATAGACTTTATCTAACTGTTACAGTAATACTCATGCAGACGAATATTTTCGAGTAACAATCTTTAAGTGAACAAAACTACGGAACAGCGATAGTTCTGCTCTCCCATAATAAGTGTCCATCCAAAGCTATTTTCAATGTCCCCCACACTTCAAAGACCCGTATAGTTCTATAATAGATATTGATTGAATTTGAACTCATTGTCTCAAGTCTTTCAATAACGTTCTGAAAGGTATTATAGAAAACTTAATCATACGGCGGCGGAGCGCGGGCGGTGCGCCCTGGTAGGGTTGCCATCCGTGCGTTATTACTTATTATCGTATTGTGTTTTAGCCGTTCGTACTACATAATAGAAAAATTTTACAGTAAAAAATTCTATATTTACATCGCTAATTCAACCGCCGCGCATTTTTATATTTAGTGTGACTGGAAGGCACCCTCATAAGACACGAGAAATTTCGCCAAGTCGACAGACGGTAACTGGTTATTTGTCGATGAAACTTAATTGTGTTAAATATATGTAAAAAACTGTATACATTCAAAAGAAGGTGGCAGCCATATGATAGCCATTGTGGTATGTCCGATACGAAATACTTATTTAATAATTCCATGAAGTAGGAGCCAATAAACCGCGTACATTCTAACTGGCACAATCTACACAAAGGTAGCAAATAAATTCCGATCCGCTTACGGCTGAGCCCTGTTTAAATATTGCACTCGTTCGTTTTATCGCTCGCAGTTGTTCAAATACTTAGCTAGGTGGGTAGGTACCTAGGTTAAATAAACTTTTAAAATATTTTTTTCGTTACTTTATTACAAAGTTGATAAGTTCTTGGTAACGAATTTCAGATTGATCAAATAGCAACTCAGTGGAAGTGATATTAAACGTGAACAGATTACTAAAATGATACGTAGGTGGTACCTACATGACACAACTACACAATTCGCGGTTTTTAAACATAGCGCACCTTCGGTGCAACAAAGTCGCAAGTAGCCAAAATTGCAAAATTGAGTTGAGTATGCCGAATTGTCTGTTAACCATGCCTTCGTCTGAGGAAACGAAGACACCCGCGGAAATAAAACAAAATCCTACTAGATAGCGCAAGTGCCTTTGTGGTTCTTGGTGATTTTACCCTGAATTATGGTTCAACAAAGTCTTAACGGCCAGTAGTGCATCCGCTCCCGCGAATGTTTAACGTATGTTGGAGCTACAAGCACACAAAATGTATTTATGACCATCTTTATTCTCACTAATTGGAGCAATAAAGACGCATCTACATAGGTCTGTAAACTAAATACCTAAATCCTGGTGCAACATGGTCACAATTCAGGACACATTTTTTGTTAAGCCTTTTATTAGTATTTCTTTAATAATTTAAAAAAGCATTTTACGTGAAACTGTTGCAATATGTGTAAACCATTAATAGTATAAATATTTTTAACCTACTACAGATAGTAATCCAGTCATGAGGAAATATGTAAATGCGAAAAAAATCTTAAAAGTCCTCTCCTGTAAAATTACAAAACGTGCTGTTGCGACTTTGTTGCACCGAAGGTGCGATTATTTATTATTAGGTACTCCGCATTCTTTCGATATGGAATTCGTTTTAATAGCAACCCACACCATTGAAGCGTTCCGATCCTGTAATTAAGGTTATTTGTAGAGTGACGGCTATTCCACATCCTCGGCGACCCAAGTGTGGGGCAATAAAAATGTGATTGGAACCTAGCGTTTGTCTATTGCGCAGGGGTTCCCGATAAAATGTACGTCGTGCCGACAGATCCACATACTACACAAATAAATTATTTGCTTCATCACACAAAAAGTAGTTGGTAGCCGTTTTAAAAAATAAAAAGGGGTCCGTGAAAAATGCTTGAGTAGCCCTGACTTAAATATAAATTCTACACGACGTTGGCCCCTTTATGCTAAACCATTGTAGTATCAGATAATGTTTTATTTACGACCCTAAAGTAATATTTTCGATAACGTACGTACAGCCTAATCTAAAAACTCTTTTTATACTTCAGTCTCAATCAATATAATATTTTTCACAAGCATAAATAGCATAGATTCTGGAAGCATGAAAATAAAAAAACAACAGGGTCGGTATAATGTGTTACAAGGTGGATATCAAAATCGAAATCATTCGCTTGGTCGATCAATTGTTCCGATATTAAAATTAATCGTTGCTCGTAATTGACGCCTCTTTTGAATCTCACGAACGCAGTAACATAATATTTGACACAATGGCTCGAAAGAGAATTGGCCCTTTGTCCCGGGGCAAATGTGTACCATTACCACGTCTGCTGCTTCTACCGTCAGACATAATTCTGTTCATTTGATATGACGCCAACTACCTATCCTGTTTACATTACAATCATACACGAGTTAACACAGTACCTACTACATCCGTGTCAATAATAATCTTAAGTTAATTTTCTCTCTCGCTTGCCTTTAATACTTTCCGAGCTTGCTTACTCCTTTACACATGGGAGAGTCCGTAGACCAAGCGAGGATCATCCTTTTCACAAGTGATGCATTATTGATAGGGCTGGGTGTGACGTGCTCGCTCCACAGCATCGATAGTGGATAGCACGCCGCGGCCGCACCATAGAGATAATACACTAGAGAGCAGAAGCCAGGCTTCAGAGCGTACCTCGGATAAAAAGAGACGAAATCTTTAATAATCACCTTTCTCTTTCTGGCGAGGCTTCAGAGCGTACCTAGGATAAAAAGAGACGAAATCTTTAGTAGTCACCTTTTTCTTTCTGGCTCATCGGGATCGGAGAGAGATAGGTACTTACCGTTATCGTTGTTTCTCTTTCTAACCGGGGGCGATTGCAATGTATGGGCAGCCGTATGGCTCACCCACTCTAGTGTATTATCTCTATGGTCCGCACGCTCTCATTAGTTGCGATTGGAGTCGACAGAGCGCGCTGTCCTTTGATTACCTCGCCCCCCCCCCCTCGCCCGCTCCCCGCGGCCCCCGATAATCATCTGGTACGTCCCTCATTACTGGAGCATGATTTTTAACTATAAGCTCCGAGATAAGTAGTTTATTAAAGGCATATTGGAACGGAAAAGACGCGACGTTTTAATGGTTGACGTGAATTTAACTAACGTGGAAGAAATTTCTGTTGCATGTATCAAACGACCAATCTGAAAGTTTTGTCTGTGGTGTAGATTAAATGATGTATTTTCTAGATTTAATGCTTCTGGTATCACACTATGTACATAAGATTTAGTTCTTGATAAGATCTGAAATTTTTCAACGACGAAAGCGTGAGAAGTTTGTAAATGTTGCAATCTTCCTTAATATGGACTATTGTTGGGACTTTACTTCAAGGCACTTTCCAAAACTCTAATAAAGTGTTGAGAAAGCATCTCCACCTACAAATCGATTCAGCTATAGCCGTTGGCCTACCGCACAGTCCCGTAGGCTGTGGCGCACGTATTATCGTTATTCAAATAAACTATTCAAGCCGTAATCAAATAAACTCGTTAAAATTAATACCGAAATAAAATTTTCAATTAGTATTAATGAGTTTTAATTTATAACGTCAATTTAAACACTGAGCCGTATGAATTAATTTACACAGGTACGGGCGGCGCAGCTGATGCTAGGAAGTGTCGGGACAACTTAGAATGTTGTTCGAATACATTTTAATCTGTTTATGTTAATGGGAGTTTGAGCCACATTCGAATCATTCTGCAAATGACGAAACAGTGATAGTCAAGTACATAAAACATTGGACAACCGAATGCGGATGCCGGACTAAATTATATCGAGTTAAAATATTGTAGAGTTAGGTATTGTCATAATTACTTTTAGGTAGCCTAATATTTAGAGGTGCCACATAGATACTTCACATCATCATCATCTCAAACCATAACTGTCCCACTGCTGGGCTTCGGCCCCACGAGCTGAAGTGGGGTTGGTCTGGTCATTCCGTGTAACGCGATAACTCTCTACGAAACCGCGTTGTGTTTAAACTTGCAAAGATAGATGTCAATAATCCTACTTCCTACTAATATTATTAATGCGAAAGTTTGTAAAGATTGTATGTGAGTGTGTTTGTGGGTTTGTTACTCTCTCATGCAAAAACTACTGAACGGATTTTCATGAAACTTTGCAGTAATATAGCTTAGACATAATTTGTTAAAATTTATAGAGATTTTTGAAGTGACTGGTTTCCCGAAGCGAAGCGAGGGCGGATTTACTAGTAAATATAAATCGTATCTACTAATTACACTAGATCTATCGTATGGAATTGATAACTACAGTAAGAGAGCCGTGCCTACAGGTCAGAGATCAGTAATAGGTAGGCTGCACGGAGATATCGTGTAAAACTCTGTACATGCCTGCCAACACTGAGCTGCGTGTCGGATTATCAATGAAAGGTATCGACCGTCCATGTATGCTGTTTAGCAAGCTTGGCACTACCTAGTCTGCTCAATAAAATGGTAAAGGTGACTGACCGACAGACAATAAACTGTTTTTTTGCGTCACAGAGGTTTTGACTTCACTTCCTAAGGAACCCTACTAATATTATAAATGTGAAAGTTTGTGTATTTGTTTGTTACTCCTTCACGCAAAAACTACTGAACCGATTTTCATGAAATTTGGCACACACATAGAGGGCAACTTAGACTAACATATAGGATATTTTTTATCCCAGAAATCCCGCGGGATCGGAATTTACGCGGGAAAACCTTCTTCGCGTATGGGGTATAAATAGCTTCTAAACAAACATTAATATAAAACTAACAAGTCTGTCTTCCCGGAAATCCCGCGGGATCTTCCTACTAATATTATAAATGTGAAAGTTGTGTATTTGTTTGTTTGTTTATTTGTTTGTTTGTTTGTTACTCCTTCACGCAAAAACTACTGAACCGATTTTCATTTTTTATCCCAGAAATCCCGCGGGATCGGAATTTACGCGGGAAAACCTTCTTCGCGTATGGGGTATAAATAGCTTCTAAACAAACATTAATATAAAACTAACAAGTCTGTCTTCCCGGAAATCCCGCGGGATCTGGAGTTACGCGGAATAAACTCCTGCGCGTACGAAGTAGCGGGTTCAGCTACTAGGAATTTAATAGTTTTCTCTAAGGAACAAAATGGAACAACTAAACGGAATGAACCTCCTGCACTAATCTCCCTTTCACTCTGTGTAGTGCATATATTGTGTTCCTGAGTTTAGTGTGAGTTTAGTTCATAAAACTTTTCCCAATACTTTAAACATCAAGTCCTGCAGCTATTTATCCCTGCATCCAAAATGTATCATTTGGGAAACAACTCGGGCCCACGCGGGCAACGCCGCGGGTAAAAGCTATTAATATCTATATATCGGGATATATCTATATATCGCGAATCGAACCGGCTCTTTTTCTCATGATCAACTTTATGTTGCTTTTTCGAGGGTCAGCATCGCTTCAACTGGTCTTTATGTTTTGGCACCCGAATGAAAAACTACCAATGTAGTTTAAAAATATAATAGTTTGGAATGAAAAAACCTCGAAGTTTATATCTTAAAGTCTTTTTATCGATTTTCTCAAGATCTACATAACGGATTTTTGTACGGTATGACTAAAACGTAGTAAAAAATCTACTGTTCTTAAGATGTGGGGAGTGTGTCTTAATATGTGTGGGGTCGGGATTAACGCAGGAATAACTTTGTGACACACTGAGTACCACGCGGGCGGAGCCGCGGGCAACAGCTAGTTTAAGTTATAAAAGTTAGTAGTTGTTAAACTAATTTTGTCCTAATTATTTGAAGGCCGTTCTTAACTGAATAATAAGAATTATAAAAACGTTTTAAGGAATTTACGAAACTTTGGAAACACATAAGGTAATACGTAAAATTTTGTGTAAGTATGAAACGACGTCGCGGGCACATACTAGTAAACAAATAAAACAAAAAATGGAACTCTCATTCAAACATGACGCACTGCCAGCTGCCAAATATACTTAATGACCGACATTCGACCTTATGTAAAGCGCTGTAGAGTTTAATTTGGGCTACGCGCCAGTTCTATTAACTACAGTGCTTGCCTCTAGACGTGGGTCTTTAGTGCCATTAGGAATTAACGACAATTACAGCTTTAGGCCTTTAAAAAGAAACCCTTAAACTTAAAAGGAAGCTTGTAGTTGCACGAACTGAGGATAATGTCTCATCTTTTACGTTTTATGGATTTTTAAGCACGGCTTCATAACGTACGAATGTAATACGACGCTTACTGCGCAGTGGTTACGTTCCAGACTATCATTCTAAGGGTCCTGGGTTTGATACCTAGTGAGAGGAAAATTTCGACGATGAGTTAGTTGCCTACCTCTTCAATTAGGTACCTAGTACACCTACCCGACTCTGGTGAATCTTCCTTTGTATGTTCCTAAGTATGTTGGGCAAAAAATAACAAAGGGGCCGACTTCTGTCATAGTGTCATCTGATTCTCTTTGAACACCGGTGTGCATAGGGTAGACTTCGGTAGTCTAGGCTGTCCCAAAGCCACTAGGCCCACTAGTGTATAATTGTAAGTCGTCTTACCTCTGACAAACAGTTACAAGACGTGGGTGACGTCACACTCGTACGATAGATGGCATGCGATGCGAGAACGAGCCGTGGGCGGAGGTATGTCTCCGAGACGGGTTGTACGCGTTTGGTCAAATCTGATACGATCTCGTACACACGTCGCCGGAGTTATGTTCACCTATGGGTACTACAAGCATTGGATGTATAAACACGGTGGTAAGACAAGTCATATTATTAGCTTAAAAACGACATAGTACTAAGTAAAAATGCCGTTAATAACCGTGATCGGTTCGTAGGTATTAGATATACCTATCGGAAGCTTCGAAATGACCTAAAGTAAGGCCATTTTAATAGGCCACATTTGACAACTGTTTGTCTTTGCTTTATAGTGAGGGTAACCTGCTGAAAAACATCGATTCATTTAATTAATCGATGAGGACTTCAAACATCTGTAAATTGAATGTGATTGTTATAAAAACTATTTTAATGACAGCACAGTTCAAACAATGACTAAAAAAACGACAAAAATAATGCGTCTAATAATGGCGCGAAATGAAATCATGACTTTTTTGTAACATTTCACGTTTCTGGATACTGGCTTTTGAGCCAGACGTTATATATTTAAATGAATGATTACAAATTTTTGGCCTAAAATGTAAGAAAATTAATTCTGTTCCCATTAAAATATATTTTATTTTGTAATCGTGAAATACTTTTTGACGATTAGTTCGACTTCTCGAATTCAACTTATCTACTGATCTGTTTCTTTTGGTACCATCCCTCATGTTTAAAAAGAAAAAGAGTTCACTGACGTAACTTTGTAACGACGTCAGTTCTTTACTTAAAAGTTGAAATTTTTTTAACAATATCTAGTAGGGAATATTAAATAATATGGAGTGTCTCCCTTACAAGGTTACTTTGTAAAATTTTGACGAACTGTCAAATGTGGCCTATTAAAATGGCCCTACTATACGGTCTTTTCGTTTCAATTTCGAAACTCTAGACTAGAATGCGGAGCGCTTTGGGAAAGCTATGTTGTTGAAATAGCGGAAATAGACGTGGAACATTGAAAAAAAGGAGGGTCCAATTTGTTCGAATATTTTTCCTCTCTAAATTTCTAGATTGCGAAGACTTGTACGGTGGTATGGTGTCACTCGAATGGGCTTCGATTTCCAGCGAGCGGATTGAATTGATGTTGAGTGAAAATTTCATTTCTCGGTATGGAAGTGTGTTGCCTTTGTGCCTAATTGTTGCATTGATTATTCGCTATGTAAGATACCATTGTAGCATTCGGTGTGCACGTGTATACCCAGATAGTTGGCTGTCCACGAGCGTTTAGCAGGCGCCCAAGCCGGCGAAGCATCCGGCCGCAGCGCCGCGCCGCCAACAGACGAGCGATGGTCGGCGCTGCCAAATACTTCTTCCGAACCAACCGGCTGTAAATAGATACATTACAGTGTGTTTTAAATGATTTGCTACGTGATACAACCTTCGCAAAGTACTGAGCAGATAACAACATTACTTAGGTACTTGTCGGCCTGCTTATTCCTGCTAAAGACACATCAAGCCATATTTACAAGAAACCTACGAATCCTGAAAAGTTTATTGTTCAGAGAGCGCAGGACAGTCCGACATTAATGTAATATCCGCCAGCAAGTGCTCTCAGAGAAATGGATATCTGATGATCTGAATTGGAGCAGGACATTGAAAAACAATGTAGAAAAAGTAAAATACATAGTTGCCTTTTCCCAAGCGGACTTCGTCTACTACGTTGTATTTAAGTGCTGCCAGGGTAGTGGACTCTGAGAATTGAATTGAAAGGCTTCTCAGTAAGTTGATGATGTCTTAAAACTGATTCAGACTGAGCGGCGTGTGTTCATGTTGGTTCATTTGTGGCGCTCTGCTGCAGACGAAACTCACGTTAGTCGATTTGGACTGTAATTTGGACTGTTATAGAATGCAATATGAATGAATAAATATGAGTCCGCCCTTTGTTAAACCTAGTCTTAGTATGAAAGAAAGAAAGAAAGACAAAAAATGTTTTTTTCAACAACCAGAATGTATTGTGTTATAGAAAATATAATTATAGTCGAGGAACTCTATGTTTCGATTTGAAACTACAACGATTTATATCACGTCGCATCGTTCATTTAACTTTTCGATACTAATTACGTAGTTAAGTTGGATGTTTATCTTCCTACTCGATTCAAAATAGTGCAGGTAGGTACTGAAGCCCCGGTCGGTACGATAGCGCGACGGGTAATGACAATACGTGTAATTAATTTGGCGCTCGTTAACCGCGGCCAATGCAATAATTATAGATAGTCGGATCGATTCATCCGCGTCACCGCTCATAATCCGCAACCAATTATAATCATTACTAGCTTTCCGCCCGCGGCTCCGCCCGCGTGGAATTTTGTTAGGTATATAGCGTATTTTTACTGAACTCGACAGTGCTTTTCTTTAGACTTATTTTAGAAAAAAAGATTTTTCAGGCTGAAATCTTATTACAACTTCAATTTAATATCGAACAAAATCGCCCATGTAGTTTAATATTTGCTGCTTTCCCTTCATAAGAAAGTCCAACTCGCTCTTGGCTTGGAAGTTATTTTTCAGGAATTTGCATTTTACGATCCCGTGGAAATGTCCTAAGTAAATTTCCCGTCTCGTATAAATATTTGGAGTACTAAATCTCTATTTAATTTTACACCTACCTATATATTTTTAAGGTGATATTGAAAAAATACTGAAGCACATTTTTTAATTTTAACAAAGAGACTGGACATTCATTTTCAAGTCCCCTTGGAAACTAACGAAAAAAACACAAATTTTCACCCCGTATTTTTAGGGGTTGGAGGGTTAATTCGAAAAAACACTTGATTTTTTATTTACAACAAAGAGTATTTACCTATTTTCAGCTTTCTATCTTGAAAATTTTATTAAGTCCCATACAATCTTTCACCCCCCTTTTAAAGGGGTTGAGGGTTAATTATCAAAAAAATCTGATACACGTATTCATTAATTTGAAGTAAGCAACCAAAATTCAAATTTCCAAGTCACTAACTTCAATGTTGTAGAATTTTCATATAATAGTTTTCACCCCTTTCATCCCCTTCAGAGTGGAATTTCCAAAAATCCTCTCTTGGTCCCCTACACTCCCCAAGGAACATACAATACATGGCAAATTTCATGTTTCTAACTTAGAAAATGACGGACTTCCATACAAACTTTCAACCCCTATTTTACCCCCTTAGGGGTAGAATTTCCAGAAACGCTTAAATACGTATCTATTAATTTTTAATCAGTTTTTCAGGAATTTGCATTTTACGATCCCGTGGAAATGTCCTAAGTAAATTTCCCGTCTCGTATAAATATTTGGAGTACTAAATCTCTATTTAATTTTACACCTACCTATATATTTTTAAGGTGATATTGAAAAAATACTGAAGCACATTTTTTAATTTTAACAAAGAGACTGGACATTCATTTTCAAGTCCCTAACTTGGAAACTAACGAAAAAAACACAAATTTTCACCCCGTATTTTTAGGGGTTGGAGGGTTAATTCGAAAAAACACTTGATTTTTTATTTACAACAAAGAGTATTTACCTATTTTCAGCTTTCTATCTTGAAAATTTTATTAAGTCCCATACAATCTTTCACCCCCCTTTTAAAGGGGTTGAGGGTTAATTATCAAAAAAATCTGATACACGTATTCATTAATTTGAAGTAAGCAACCAAAATTCAAATTTCCAAGTCACTAACTTCAATGTTGTAGAATTTTCATATAATAGTTTTCACCCCTTTCATCCCCTTCGGAGTGGAATTTCCAAAAATCCTCTCTTGGTCCCCTACACTCCCCAAGGAACATACAATACATGGCAAATTTCATGTTTCTAACTTAGAAAATGACGGACTTCCATACAAACTTTCAACCCCTATTATACCCCCTTAGGGGTAGAATTTCCAGAAACGCTTAAATACGTATCTATTAATTTTTAATCAGTAGCCCAAAAATAAAGTTTCATGTTTCTAACTTAAAAAATGACAGTCTTCCATACAAACTTTCAACCCCTATTTCACCCCTTTAGAGGTTGAATTTCATAAAATCCCGTCTTAGTGAACACTTACATCCTTAAAAGAACCCGCATGCAAAATTTCACACTCCTAGCACTTGTAGTTTCTGAGATTTCGTGATGAGTCAGTGAGTCAGTGACCTTTCGCTTTTATATATATAGATATACGAGTTCGCAAACACTCAACGGAAATAATGAAGTTAGTGTATTGTTTTACCTACTTAATAGGTATACTTCTCCTTCACCGGTAAATTCAGTTTATTTCAGTGTTTCGGAATGGTACCTACTACTTTTAGATGGACCGAAGGTCCTGTTGACTTTTATTGAAAAAAAAAAAAACTAGTTTCATCCGCGGATTTGCCCGCGTTGGAGTCAGAAAAGGTAATAATGGCAGCTGTATGCGGAGACAGCAACTATCAGTATGGTTGATGGTAGGGTTTCACGTAAGGATTAAGTAGGTACAAGTATATGTACGGTATCAGTGATATTATCTATAACTAGTAAATCCGCCCTCGTTTCGCTTCGGGGCACCAGTCCCTTCAAAAATTTCTATAAATTTTAACAAATTATGTCTAAGCTACATATATTACTGCAAAGTTTCATGAAATTCCGTTCAGTAGTTTTTGCGTGAAAGAGTAACAAACCACACACACACTCACTAAATCACATACATCCTTACAAACTTTCGCATTTATAATATTAGTAGGAAGTAGGATTTAATTTAATAATCGACAAGATTGCTTCCATCTAGCTCGTAACCGCCCGCCACCGATTCGTAGTTTCTTATTTCTTTGCCGGCAACGTATCACTGATTATTTTAATGTAAGTAGGTAGGTGCTGTCTGTGACAACTGACCATCAGGTGGCTATTTAGTACCTACTATTGTCGACCACATACATTTTATTTACTTTTACTTGTCTTTGGATGATAGGTAATGCAAGTTACCTTAATCTATATTAATGAGTTATTAAGTAAACCGATAACAGCTCTTAAGATACCAACAGTCACATCAGCAATTATGTAGCGGCAGACCTAAGGAACCCAATATCTCTGATCGCCCGCCATTTCTATACTGTAGTATTGTATTGTAGCGGAGTAACAATATGGGCTCACTAACAATGGCGGTATAATGATGATGTATATAATTCGGCGCACAATGCCTGTTTGATGAGATTGTGAGGACGTCATTGTGCGAATAATCAATTTTGAATTATCATAGATAAGAACAACAAATGATGTTGTTCGCTATTGCTTTTATTGTCCCAGTGGAAGTAGGACGTCATAACATTTAGTCAATAGTTGATCAATACGTAACACGGTTCAGCATAATAATTGCGATGTGAGAGGTCCCTCGTGCTACGCTATGTAGCAACGCAGTATTGCGATCATTTCGCTATTGTAGAGACTGTGGCGCTCGAAAAATCTCTATTAAGGGTCAACGACAACGGAAAAAACAATTAAGCTGTGTAAAAAGCTGCTGAACCCTTTACATGTCAGTTTAGTTCCGACAACTTAAAATACCGCTTCACTATCGTTTCCACTTGGAGAATCCTTAAGCGTTTCGGTAGCAGGGCTCAAGGACTTTTTTCAATGCGTTGCAGTTTCCATGCGTAGAGTCAGTAGAGTCGTTTGTAGATTTTGATTTGATCAATATCTGTATCAGGAATCCTGTCAAGTTCTCGATGGGAAGAAGAGTTGGACCAGTTTCTGAGTGATGTCAAAGTGCCGCTTTTTCTTCTTTTCATAAAATAAAAACAATAAATTGTATTTACTTAAGAAGTTCACTAACTGTTATTTAACAGCTCAAAATTAATTAAATTTGCCACTGTAACACTGTTGGACAAGTTGAGTTTATAACCTCTCCAATCAATAAACAATATTTTACTTTCTGTTAATATCAACAAGGTTATCATTGAATCTACTAATGTGCTCCGGGCAAATATCGGAAACGGGTATTTGAATCGTAATGTCGTGCCGGTTATCGCCCGATCGGAAATTTCACTCAGCGCCCGTAATGTCGAATGCAACCAGCCTGACATTCCCTAATGAATGTCAGTTACTGTCATTTGGAAATTCGGTTATTAAATAATTGACGAATAAGGGCAGATGAGGTAAATTGAATGTTGACTGAGTTCAAAGTAATAGGTCATAAGGTCATAACTATAACTTTCATGCCAACGTTATAACGTTACGTTATTTTAAATGTTAACAAACCATGCGAGGCAAAAACGTAGGTGCGATTTAACACGAGGTAAATAGTATTACGATCGCCAACAGTATTGGTATATAGAGAAGAAAGTGTTGTATGTCAGAGCTGGGTAGATAAGAGTACTTCTGGATATTGGGTTCCAAGAAAACGACTAATTTAATTAATTATTCAAAATCCCAATTAATTTATATTTTCAAACATTATTATTAAATATTATTTACTTTGAACACCTGCTCAATGTCTAGGTCACGATGTCACGGCTTGACTTAGCTAATGAGGAGAATACATAAAATGAATTAGGTACTTATGTGCAAATTAGTTTGTTTCGATTCATGTTGTAGACTAACCATAATGTTGCATATTTAAGCAAATCATTGATTAATGTTTAGCTTATTCTATTCTATTGAACATGGATTGTAAGAAATAATTCCAAGCAAAACTGTTCTTGCACCAAACATGAAAACAAAACCTCGTACGATTCCTCCTCAGCATTGGGGACGCTTCGATACGGAGTTTTTTTAAGATCGTCTAAACTTTTCATGTAGAACTCCACTGCGCTTCGGCTACCGAATTACAAACTCTCCACTCTCAAAGCCTTTACAAGATAAAAATTAGAAACAAAAAAAATTACCTCATCATCCAACTTGCTCTTGCTAAGAATCAAACCCAGGACCTACGACTGTCCGGTATGGAAACCACTGCGCCCTCCGGCACATAACCCCGCGCCTGGTTGATATCAAGTCGAGCTCCGTAGAGCGCGTACATTACACATTACACAGTAAACACACATCAGAACGTTTTTATTTACTTCACAGAAAAGCATCAGTCTTCGTCTGCCATTAGGGCGTGCTATCTTGTTTAACCTCCATGTTTATGTATA
Organism: Hesperia comma; assembly: GCA_905404135.1. Lineage (NCBI taxonomy): Eukaryota > Metazoa > Arthropoda > Insecta > Lepidoptera > Hesperiidae > Hesperia > Hesperia comma. The sequence continues at coordinate 14,346,017 of FR990035.1, read as the reverse complement.
GCTGTGGATTCCGCGACGTACGCTTTCAGCCGCTACACTACCTGGTAATACATTCCACACCATGTTAGAAAAATTTAATATGAGTTATCGGTATCCCTCATGATATTATTGTAAATTATAACCGTACGTATTACTTTACATGGCTTCACAGCCCGACGCGAACCATCCTGTTATTTATCATGAACATTGATATATTAAAAAAATAGTTATCCCTATCATTTTGTTTTATTTCGTTTATATTTTAATGATATACAATGATATTCGGATAATGATGTATTATAATATTTATAATACTAACTAATACAAGGAAATAGTTACCATAAAAGTATAATGCGGTGTAGTTATCAATTTTATGAGTCAAATCTTAAATTCATAGCTCGCCATAAAATACAAGTAATCCCAAATAAACCATTCACGTAGAAACATACAGTATACAGTATACAGTTATACACAACGCAGTCAATAACATTAAAATATCCAATATCATACACGAATTTATAGCTATCCTCGTAAACAATTTTATATTCAAATATTTACCATACAGCTCCGTTCGCCGTCATGTTTTATTGATCACCCGAGTTCCTCGACCGATACCATTAGATATACAAACATACATGCATATTGTATTATCTATACATTATACATGACGTACGCAAAAGTGGGTTTACAGTAACGCAAACAGTTTTTGTTGGCGTACTCGTAAGAGCGCTTGTAGACGTCCGTTTTTTTCACCGGATAACGGACCGTCAATAAACGGCTATCCTTGTATACATATTTTTTTTACCGGATAGATGGAGTGCCGTCTATATGCGTTAGTTTTGAACTGGTAGTCAGAGATTACACACGTGTGAAATGTCGAATAATAGGAAAAAAAAACTCGTATTGGCCTACTATTTGTACAAGAAGAAACAAAAAGAAATAGAAAAACGTAAAAGGTCATCGTGGGTGCATCCTATATTATTGGAAAGGGAAAAATATGGTGCATTTCAAACTCTTTTTACGCAGTTGGAAGAAGATGAAACTAAATTTTACAATTATTTTCGGATGAAGAAAGAAACCTTTCAACTATTATTAACAGCCATATATGATAAAATAAGACACGAGGATACTGACATGCGTAAATCTATTTCCCCGGCAGAGAGATTAGCCGTTACGATAAGGTATGTTAAAGAGATGTTCAATTTCAAATTATAGAAAAGGGGATTGATTACCTGTATTAATTAAAACAAAATTTAGTAGGTAGTAATGGTTTTATTATACTCAAAAAATAAATTAAGGAGTTTTAGAAAAATCGAAATCGTAATCAGGCGATGTGATTGAACTTAATTCAGTAATAATTGAAGATTGGGAATCATCTTGCTGCATGAGTTCTTGAGGCATCCTGGATGTGGATGGAATGAGTTGTGTTGGCTGATATTCATAGGGCATCCTGGATGTCGATGGAATGGGTTGTGTTGGTTGATATTCGTGTATCCTGTAGTCGGGTGTAGCCGTAGTGTAGCCTCGATTAATATTGTAATTGTAATTTTGCTGCTTCATGGACGCTTGATATCTCCGAGTTAAATTTCTCATAACTTTAATGACTTCATATTGGAATTCAACATAATCGTCATCACTATACTTGTCTACAATCGGAGCAATACCTTTGAAAAAACACATACTCTTACTCTTGTCTTCATCTTCAACTGATTTAATTAAAGTAAGCATTTGTCGATCAACTTTGCTACAGTCTGTCTTTCTCTTCTTGCTTGTTTTTGTTAAATCGGTAGTATTGGCTGGTGCGGTAGGGTCATTATTGGTTTGTGAGTCAGTTTCTCTGTTGTGAGATTGTGTGATGTTTTTTTCTGATGTAATACTTGCTTCCGTTGTTCGGCGAGTCACAATTTTACACAAAAAGAGCATTTGATCGTAGAATTTATATTTTCGTAGACTTTTTGCACCAGAGCCGGATTTACATTCCTTAACTTTTTTGTGATATTTCATCCAGTTATCTCTTGCATTGTTCCATTTTTTTATGATATCTTTGCCTAAAAAAGAAAAAATTGTTACAGATATTTAGCTGCAGGGAACACATTTAGTGATCTACATTACAGTTTCAGAATGGGTATAAAAACTATCAGCTGTATTGTACAAGAAGTATTTGAAGCATTGTGAGAAACCCTTTCTCCAATTTATATGAAACTACCACCGGAAGACGAATGGTTAACAATAGCAAAAAATTTCGAGACGAATGCAAATTTTCCTCATTGCTTGGGAGCCATTGACGGCAAACATATTAGAATCATCAAGCCAGAAGAAAGTGGATCAATGTTTTTCAACTACAAGCACTATTTCTCAATAGTATTAATGGCCGTGGTAGACACAAACTATAATTTTGTTTTTATTGATGTTGGAGCCTACGGCAAAGAATGCGATTCAGCAGTATTTAAAGAAACAGAATTTTGGAAAAGAATAGTAGGCGATAAATTAAATATTCCTCGACCTAAGCAGTTGCCAGGTGCAGGCAGTGAGTTACCTTATGTATTTGTTGCTGATGAAGCTTTCGCTTTACATCAACACGTACTTCGTCCTTACGGTGGGCATCAACTTGACTCAATAAAAAAAAAATTCAATTATCGTCTCACAAGAGCGCGACGCTACGTCGAATGCGCATTTGGTATTTTATCCAATAAATGGAGGATTTTGCATAGACCATTAAATGTTTCAACAGATACTGCTGTTAACATTGTAAAAACATGCTGCTTATTACAAAACATAATTCATAAAGTAGAGGGTATTGCTAATAATGCTACTGACAATGCTAGTTCACACATGGTGTCTACTCTATGCCATTTGCCTCGTTCCCATTCAACACGAGGTAATGTAACAGCAAATATGATTCGTAACAAATATGCAGAGTATTTCATGTCACCAGTAGGGCGAGTACCATGGCAAAATCAACATGCATAAAAATAATGAAAATAAAATGTTACTTACCAAAATCATTTTTTTCTTTCTCGGACATCGTTTCAAAACCTTCATTTAACGCAAGACAAATTTCTCTCCAAGCGGCAAAACTCGACTGTCTATTTTTATAGCACTCTTGGGTTTTGTCCCACAGTACAGGCCTATTTTCAACCAAACTTATTAACAATTCCATGTCAATATCACCCATTTTTAAAAGAACGCAGGTAGACGGCACTCAATTAACAGAAAACAGGCAATACGTCCGGCAGCGTCAACACGCACCAATACACTGGCGTGGATGACCGCCATTTCTTACACCGGACCGGTGTCCGTCGCGCCGAGGGGAAGGGGTGGTGCATCCGGCGTAAATTGTTCGCCGGACCGATGTCCGGTGCATGTACACACATTCATTATAATTCATACACCACCGCGAATCCGGCAAAAAACACGGTCCGTTATCCGGTGAAAAAAATGGACGTCTACAAGCGCTCTAAGTGGTCGCACCGTCCACCAGCCGACGCGTTATTAAATATTGTGGTCTGTATTATTCCCTTCTTTATACTAAGCAATGGATTATTGTTCTTCTTAAGGTTGAAAGGATACTGTTTGTTTCAGCGAACAAAGAATTGTTTGAGGTTTCCAGCTGACATACATAGACTTTTTCAATTAGAAATTAATTAAATATCATTTGCTTCGGTGAAGAAAAACAGTCAGGTTATCTGCTTACCTATGAGTTCCCGATAATGTTCTCAAGGTATGTGAAGTCTGTCAGTCTGTCACTCCGTTCTTAGCTAGGGCGGTGCCTTATGGCCTGTGCCCATGGTGAGTAGAGAGCCGATTCCAACTGTGAGACATTTGCAGGGAACGATGACGATTATTTAATAAGATTTATTGGTTTTTCTCGAAAACTCATTCATATGTCAAAAAAAACTTATTTATGAAGTGATTTGGGATATGAATAGTTATGGTAAGTAGGTATACATCACATATTATTGTACAGATTTTTTAACAATATACCTAAAGGTAAGATAATTGTTCAAAAGTTTCCAATACCGTAGATTCCACTAGTATACCCATGTTAGTTGAGAAAATAATATAATTCAATTAAATTTAAACATTTCCATAACATCTTCAAGAACCTCTAGGTGTAGTAGATACTGTGTCAAATCAGATAGTGTGTGTGACTGATATCTGAACTGAAGTCTGGCTGTAGCTATTTGTCGTGTGCAAGTACTTACATTGTAATGTAAGTACAATAGTACTGTGCACGTAGGTATTGTATATCGGGAGAAGTATCGATATGGAAATGAAAACACTTACATATTTCGTGACAAGTTTTCACATCTGTGCACGCTACATTGCTCTGTTGTTCTTATTATAGTATAGTTTAAACTATAAAACTTGTAAGATTCAATATTATTATTATATTTGTAATACGTATTACCTACTATAGGTCGTGTTAGATAGTGAGAGTCGAAAACTGACTCTATCTCCATAAAATATTCCAAGGGTAAAGTATTATCGAGAACTAGCCTGTTTCTTACGGATTTCAAATGAGGTATGTTTAGATCTATACTAAACCTTTCATTTAAATTAAAGAAGTTGATTTTGACATTCTCGGACACGTGGAGCATGAATTGGGGAGCGGTATAATGCATTGTGAGTCACGGGAGACAATGGTCGCAGCTGGACGTTTCAATACAATACACGGTGACGTATCAATGGCGCACGCGCACCTGATGGTTAGCTTTGCGACTGCAGGCTCCGTGAATATTCCGCGACGTATCAAACTCGCGGCGTGAGCGGAACCTTAATTTGGGTATCGTGGACAGAGGCTACAACGACGTTCATTCAGCGCCAGGTCATATTCGGTCGACTGATTAAGTAACTCAAAACTGCTCAATAACAAAAACTCTGTAAATGTAAGATAGAAACTCCTTGGAAGTTTCTTGCCGTTTCTTCTACCAATGCACGGAAGGGATTTGTTTGAAGCGTTGGTGTGGTTTGACTTCAGTGTTCGTAAAAATCAATTCGAATATAAATAATTTCATTCATTCAGACACGGCTCTGATTCAGCTCACAGGAAAACATTCAATTAGCTTTGTATCGTGCAACTTATGGTTGATTTTTGGAGCGAACCCGAGTTGGCCGTAGGGCGATCATTTCTTTTCGACAAATGTTGAAAATTCAACCGTAGGCTTGAAGCCGTAACGAATGCTTCGGTTACGCCGAAGGCTTTACAGACGCCAGGCAAGGTGCTGCCTCGATAAGAAAATCATGCATAACCTGGACACCTACCATTATAAAATCTTAAACAGTCTATAAATAGTATCAAACTCATCATCAACCATAACTGTCCACTAGTTGCGGGATGAGGAACTCGGGGCTCCAAACGAGCTGGATTAAACCTCACAAAGATACAAGTATTTACTTATACGTAGCACAATTTTAAGAACATTTCCTAAAAAATAATTATATTGTTTTATGAGGATATATTTTTTTACAAATTACATGTATACAATGTTAAGCTGTTTTTTCAATCTATCTCTTAGATCTTTTGATTAAAGGACAAGACGTCTTGTTGTTTATAGTGAAAGAAGCCCAGATCAAACATAAACGGTTCTGCATCACTGTAGTCGTGTCCGTAGTTCCCGAGTCGACCCCCCCTTCCCCCTCCCCCCCGCCGCCCGCCGCCCCCGCCGCCCACGGCCGCGATAACCGATAAAAATACAGACTAGATAAAGTCAGATGCAAACCTCTGCGCTAAGGGCTATGTCGGGATAACTACATTTTACAATACATTAATCTATACCGCAGATAAGTAAGAATAAACATCTTGACACATACCTACATCCATAGTAGGATTCTCTGTGTCACGGGTGATATGGGCAACACGAATACGTCACAAATACCGACGACCCGGGAATAATTAGATACGTATTTATCTTTCACGTGGTTTGTTTTAGGTTTTACCCGGAAATTGAACCCACGACTTCCCGCTTCGTAGGCAAAGCGATTACAGACTACCTACAACAGCAGTAGTATCAGTAGGTACATAGTACGGATTGCCTTAGTCGGGTAAGCGCTATAATTAATAATGAGAACATTGAAACTGTGTACATTCTGGGTGACTTTAATGCTCATCCGAATGAGCCCTTTTATACGGAGTTGACTTGTTTTTGTGACGAAGCAGACTGGTTATGTGCTGATATAAATATGCTAGGGTTAAATTCTAATACGTACAGTTTTATTAGTGAAACAAACGATGCTAGACGTTGGTTAGACCACTGTGTAGTTACTAAGGCGGCTATGCAAACTTTAATGTATGTGTGTGTAAAATATGATGTTTTGTGGTCGGATCATTTTCCGTTAGTAGTTAAATGTAACTTGGATGTAATCAAACCTAAGCAGCTAAGTAACACTATTAATATACCTTGTAACAGAATACGATGGGGTGACCGAAGTAGTAAACAAATTGAAAAATATAGTAAATTATGTAATGAGCAATTAAGATTAATTACAATTCCTTCTAATGTTTGTGACTGTTGTTATTATGTGTGTGACCAAATTGACCATAGGAATATTATTGATAATTTATATACAGATCTTGTTAATATTTTAAGCCAAGCAGCTTACGATAGCTACCCTTATAGGAAAAAACCTACTGATAATAGAAAGAAGCCTATAATCGGCTGGAACAGGCATGTGAGTGCTGCACACATGGAAGCCAGGGATAAATTTAAACTGTGGCTATGGTGTGGAAAACCAGCTTCGGGTCAAGTTTGGACCGAAATGCAAGAAAGTCGAAAAATTTTTAAGTCGCGTCTAAAATGGTGCCAGAACCACCGCGAACAAATAAAAATGGACATTCTTGCATCACAGCACTCTAAGCACGACTTTCGTAGCTTTTGGAAGTCAACAAATAAACTTAATAATAAGCCGGGCTTGCCAGTAAGTGTCAATGGCGTAAGTGAACCAAAAGGCATAGCTGACTTGTTTAAGGAGCAGTTCACTGTGACATCACCTCTAGGACCATCACGAGTAGGGGTAAATTGTGACCGCAAACGTCGGGAGCTCGTGGCTAGATTTACGGCCAATGATGTACGGCAGATAATAAGATCGATGTCGAGGGGCAAGTCACCAGGTCACGATGAGTTGAGCATTGAACATCTAAAACATGCCGGTGTTCACCTGCCCCGTGTGTTGGCGATGCTCTTTAACCTATGTGTGGGACACTCGTATTTGCCTGCAAACATGATGAGGACGGTGGTGGTGCCAATAGTGAAAAGTAAAACTGGTGACATTAGTGATACAAGCAACTATAGACCGATCTCGCTTGCCACTATAATATCAAAGGTGCTTGACAGTCTGCTTAATACGCATCTTGACAAACACCTCGAGATACATGATAACCAGTTTGGTTTCAAAACTGGTTTATCCACTGAAACAGCTGTCTTGTGTTTAAAGCAGACGGTTAAGTACTATACGGATAGGAAAACACCAGTCTTTGCTTGTTTCCTGGACCTCTCAAAAGCTTTCGATCTGGTTTGCTATGACACTTTATGGCAAAAGCTGCTGTCCACCTCGATGCCAGTCGAATTAATAAATATTTTTCAGTTTTGGTATCAAAACCAAGTGAATGTTGTGCGATGGTCGGGTGCCTACTCGGCCCCGTATAGGTTGGAATGTGGGGTGAGACAAGGAGGGTTGACCTCGCCCAAGCTTTTCAAGCTTTTCAACCTGTACATTAACGACTTGATCCAGGAGTTGAGTATGACGCATGTCGGCTGCCATATTGACGGAACCTGTGTCAACAACATTAGCTATGCTGACGACATGGTGCTCCTCAGCGCCTCGGTCTGCGGTTTGTCAAAACTTATAGGCATCTGCGAGAAGTATGCTCTCAGTCATGGTCTCCTCTATAACACCAAGAAGAGTGAGTGCATGGTGTTTCGGGTCCGAGGAAGATGTCCAAGTAACACACCACCCATCAAGTTGAATGGCGTATCGCTAATACAGGTTGATAAATTTAAATACCTTGGACATTGGGTAACCTCGGACCTGAAAGACGATGTGGACATGGAACGGGAGCGTAGGGCGCTGTCTGTAAGGGCCAATATGATCGCCCGCAGGTTCGCGCGTTGTTCAAGTGAAGTCAAGATCACTCTTTTCAGGGCCTTTTGTACATCGTTCTACACGTGTAGCCTGTGGGTGGATTATACGCATAAACAGTACAGCGCCCTACGCATCCAATATAATAATGCTTTCAGGATCTTGTTGGGGCTGCCTCGTTTCTGCAGTGCATCAGGGATGTTCGCCGAATCGCGAGTAGACTGTTTTTTCACGCTCATGCGAAAAAGGTGCACGTCCTTGTTGTCCAGGGTTCGGGTCAGCCCTAACAGGATCTTGAGGGTATTTTATGAGAGGTACGACTCGGTGTATATAAATCACTGTTTTAGGATACACAGTTTGCCAAATAAATATAAATAGATGCTAATATTTTAAAATTTTAATTTAATTAATCCAATAATTTTATGACATTTAAATTTTATTTTTTGATGACATTATAGGTTATTTATTTATTTTGAATTATTTTTAGTTTAATTTAATGTTATTTTTCATTTGTAAATTTAAAATTTTAGTATGCAATTGTTTTTAATTTTTAATTATTGTTTTTAATTTATAATGTAATAAATGAAATTGATGTATGTTTTTGTAAAATGAGCCCATGTAGCCCGAAATAAAGATTATTATTATTATTATTATTATTATAGTGTCAAATACATACTAATTTTGGGTAGCGTTGCAGTAGCGTATCTCATGAATAGCGTTGTGTGAGAAGTACCTTATAATTACACTTAGTGAAAAAAAATACTTTTCATCACACCTATTCGAAAAAGACGACTTGGTTCGGACTTACGGGGTTCCAAAGTTGCTGTTTTCTATTCAGCGGGCGGGAATGAATTTTCATACAACTTTTCCTGCCGGCTACATCTTTTCCGTCCTATTTTGAATTTAGAACATTTTAGTATTTTGCGCTAAAGAAATCGAACGCAAATATTGTTTGAATAAAGAATGTCTGGTACGACGCGAGGGCCCCGCCAGCTGAATAATAAAAAAAGAAATCAAATTAAGATTTCGTTTTCAAATTAAAATTAAATTCGGGATTCTACTAAAGAATCCCTCGCTACGCTCGGGATTCTACTCTAGAATCCCTCACTTCGCTCTGGATTCAAAAAACGCCCTCGCCGAAAAAATATTACTTTGCACCCTTGTCATACAATCTACTATTGATCGTTCATGAATTTAAGCACATTGGTGAAATAAATTCAGCAATCTGGTGGTAGTGGGTGGTCCCATATACTAAATCCGATCCCGCACTGACAGACCAGGATATCGTAAAAGGAGAAAGATGTCGCGGTTCCTAGCTTTAATTTATGAAGGTCTGTTTGGGCGTTTCATAATCAACAGCTCATTAGAGGATTTGTTCAGTGGGCGAGTTTAAATTTATACTTTAGGTACAAGTTTAAAATTCAATCTGCTCTATCTAATCTTATTGTATTATTTATTTGAATTCGACGACCCTGTAGCCTAGTTGGTAGCAACCCTGCCTGCGACGCGAGGGGTCCCGGGTTCGATTCCCGGCCGGGCCAGATATTTATGTGGCAGTTAAATATTTGTACTCGGGTCATGGGTGTAATTGTAATGTGTTATATGTGTAGTCCATGCCACCCGCGACACAGGTGCCTAGTAACCTACTGCGGGGGTATGAGTGTGTTAGCGTTTATTTATTTATTATTTATTTATTACTAGAGAACCGCCCGCGCCCGCTTCGCTTCGGTACCCGTAGGTAACAGCCGCGTAGGTCCCACTCCCGTAGGAATCTCTGCTAAAAAGTAGTCTGTAACATTTGCCTATGACTTAAGTAAATTACATGTAGTATTTGATAGCGTGATTCAAAACTTGCAAATGAATTTTACTAACGCCATCTATTAACAACTCCGGAAATAAATATCTACATCGATCTTCCCATGAGAATGAGATGTTTTTCCGCGGTAAAAAGTAGCCTACGGCACTCTCCATCCTCCTAACAATCCCCACACAAATAAACCATACCATTTAATAGCCATGTTGCGACTTGAAAGAGTCACAAACAAACACACTTTCACATTTATAATATTAGTATGGATTTATTTATTATTTTATTTTCTGCAGACTGCCACCCCTGGGCCCAGGTTGGAAGGCTGCGCTCGCCTACGCCGAGGCCCGGAGCCGCCATGCGCCGCCATGCGTCGATCGTGTGCGGAAACGTTCGCCGACAGCCGACATTCGACAGCTGTTCCCCGTACATTGCTGATAACGATCGCATGCAATACAATACACTTTATTGTACACACTCACCAAACGTCTCAATTTATGATACATGGGCAGATACGGGCGACCGAGGTGACATCGCCTGACGAGGTGGGTAGAGCGGTGGCGGCGGAAGTGTTAGTTATGACCGCTAAAGACCACACTATGCGTGACTTTACTTTATCATGTTGACAAGATCCGTTTAACAACAATGTTAAGACTGGCTTCTGGTCAAGATTGGCAATGATAAAATACAATGAACAAGTACCTTCCTAGGTTATCTTTAAACTTTAAACAAAGGTATGAACCGGGCTTGTTAGTGTGCACGCTGCTACCTTATCGTATAATTACGGAGCTGTGAACGCACTCAAAGATTTTCGTTGGAGGCCTGAGAACGATACAGAGAAGATATACGAATACACCATTGAAACGCATGTAATAAGGCGCGCCGACACCAACAGTTCTGAAAAAAATCTCTTCGTTATTTACATCGGCGGTGATTATTTCTATAACCCGCGTTATAACCTTGTACCTAATTATCTTACAGTTATTACTTATAAGTTAGCTAGTAATTACATTAAAATCGATATAGTTCTCCGCCGAGACTATGTCGGCTTAATATAATAATTAGTACCGCGCTCTCCGGCCGCCATGCGCCAGCTAAAGCGTCGCCGCCGCGGGGGAGCACTTCGAACTTCGAGTTCTTCCACAGCCCACAGCCCACATCTGCACTCCTAATAACCATACTTCATAGTCGCCTGTAATAGTTCACATACTTCATTATAGCTTGTGTAAATACACATATTTCAGCTTACGTTTCAAGGCGTGTTCAAATAAATTAGACTTAAAACAACAATATAAGTGATAATGACATAAGTGATACATTAAATACAGATTTATACAGTCTTAGTCGTACACTCCTGGTTAGTAGACGTCGTCTGGGAAAGTACAATCCAGACAGTTGGATATGTCTGCTGCGAGCCTTTTTTATTTCTTCTAATCATGACAGGTTTACTAACATTCGTTGTTAAATACCCTATAACTAGGAACTATTAACTTGCTTTCCCCTCCCTTCCTTCGAGATCGGTGTCACACGCCTTTTGTGCTGCTGATGTCCACAGTCCACCACTTTATATTTATCACCTACTGAGCAGTCTGTTGGTATGTCGGTTAGTGCATTAAAAATCATATCAACCCTAAATCACATATTTACAGTACTTTACACTAATATCAGTATTCAGTATGTTACAGTGAATCAGCAGATACATAGTTTTTTTAAGCAAATAGTTTTTTAACCATAATAGGCAAATCCACTGAGCCTGTAATGGGATGCGACGAGGTAATCCCGCGGCCGCATGCCGCCGCATGACGCCGCATGACGCCGAACCATTCCATTTCATTTTGATTAACGAGATAGAAGCTGGTGACTAATCGATTGGCCTCGAACACTAAATCTAGTTTCCAATTAGTTCTGCGAGAGAATTAGGCGTCGCCGCGGCTCGGTGATCTATCACAATTTCAACTAACGAGATTATGTTGCTCGTCAACTCGATCATCTTCAAAAATACTTATCACTCTTACACTTAAGATACTCTGACACTTAAGATAAGGGATCCTGTTCAATAATAGTGTTTGACGGATTAAAATATATAAAAACTGTATTCATAATTATGTTCTTTTAAATTGCATACCTAATAGCAAAAAACTGATAGCATCATACTAGGATTCCCCGATTCGTGGATGCCATAGATGACGAAGACAAAAACACCCGTATTCAACAGAAATTCTCATCATTCGCCATCTTGCTGAGAATCAAACACCTTCAACCTAGTTTGACATAGTATTTATTGCACCATACTGGCATATAACCAAGCAAATGCTTCAGAGAAACCGCACTTTAAAATGTTGCTACAACAAAAAAAACACTTAAGGTTAAAGGAATAACAGGAAACATGAATTTATTTACATTACATTCCAAACATGTGTTTCGGGGCACAGGACTATAATGTCTGCCCGCATCGGCGGCCGTGGCTTACAAAATAAATATTAAATCCACGTTTCGGTTCCTATAATTGAGTTGCTTCAAATTTAAATCACGAACATAACTGTTTTTGACAGAGAGGAGTAAGGTCGCGCTTACTGGAAAATGACTTTACAATTGATTTTCAGCAACTAGGTATATGCATATGGTTTAAAGGTATTATCGATTCCTTAGCTGAGTTGATTGCTTTAATGGGAGATGCGTGATATCTTTAGGGAAAAAAACCCTTCCACCCAATTTGCTCTACACTATAATTCTGTGTGTGCGCCATGTGTGGATGCCATGAACAATAGACAATCACAAGAACAGACATTCAGACCGAGAACAGTGGAACTTATAATTAAGATTTCCACATTGAATGGCAGGCCGGCACTGTAACCATTGCGGCATACAGCTCCAAAAATGTACTAAAAATGAACACTGCAAAGAATTTAAATACAGTTACGTGTATAGACGTACGTAACAGGTGTTCCAAACAGAATCCAAAGAACAGTTGTTGTAGCGTGTACCTGTAGTTACGCCGCGTTTTTATTGTCGTCGAGAAAGGTAGTATCTATTTCGTGAATGTAGTCAGTAGTTAGCCGATGTCAGTTAATTGGTAATTCGAGCGAACAGTCACGCTTGGCTGTCGGCGCCGCGCAGGCGTAAATCACCTCTATGTTACGGAGATAAGGGTTATATTATCGCGACGAAGAGTAATGGTTTCCGTAGCAAATGACGCGGTTCGTCACGACCAAGTGACAGGCTCAAACTCGTGAATACGGTCAGCAACAATGTAACGGCCGCGGCAGGAAATGCACTGCGGTTTGAGCAAAGTACTGGATGCATATAAATTAAAAAACGACATAACTGAAAGTAGGAAACTCTGTGGTTATACTTCTTTCCCCGGCACACGTGAGCCATTATGACAGGCCGTAAAATACGAAAAGACACTGTGTTCTATTTTTATTGATTACTTGTACATTAATCAGTGTGTTGATCGACTGAGGGGATAGGAAATGAACTCTACATTATATGCACACCGTCACACTAAGATTCAATGAGTCTCAGGCAGGGTGGACACTGGACACACATTAATCCTACTAATATTATAAATGCGAAAGTTTGTAAGGATGTATGTGAGTGAGTGAGTGAGTGAGTGTGTGTGTGTGTTTGTTGCTCTTTCACGCAAAAACTACTAAACGGATTTTCATGAAACTTTGCAGTAATATAGCTTAGACATTGGAATAACATAATTTGTTAAAATTTATGCTGATTTTTGAAGGGACTGGTTCCCCGAAGCGAAGCGAGGGCGGATTTACTAGTAAAGATATAACACAGGAAAACCGAGCACACAATTCAATTAAATAGTCAATGTACATAGTCAATCATCATCCTTTTTAAGATATTTTGAAAGATTTTTACGTGTTTCAATCGCATTGCCGCATAACCAGTACATTCCAATTCGTTTGCCGTTTACGGATGGCTTTGGTAGGTATAATTTGCTGATGATCACGCACAATGGTGGATCATTAAAACACAGTCACTTTCGCTTCCGACATTACTCAACTTGTAAGGAAATATAACTTAATTTAAATGTAAGCAAATTTATTATAATCCGATTACGATTGCACAACTGTAATTAAATTGTAACATGTATGTATTTTTGTTTTATTTTAAGCTAACTTATGTAATGTAAACTGGAAATAATGTTGCTGCAGTCAGTACCTACTTTCATGGGTCATCAGGCTTGAAGTATGATTACAACGTTAGTGTGGACGTGGCCCAATGTTGACATGTCGCGACCCGCCGCACGCCACCCGCTTGTGACTTGCGCGGAGCGGACATCGCTCGTCTATAATTGGATCACGAAACATACTGTCAATGCCAATGTATGTAAATTCGCAAACAAGTGGCCTTATAAGGTCGATCACATACACTTTATTTTTGATAGACGTCAAAAAAAGGAAAAGTTTTTCAATTCGACTGTACTTTTTATGTGTTAATGATAACTCGATTTTGATAATTCTTTTTATATTCGAAAGCTCGTGTTATTTGTGTGGTCCCATTTAAATGAAATTTTTTAAATTTATAACATGTTGATGTTGAAATGTACATTATATTTTACTTTTGTTACGCTTACCGCTACCGCTTGAAGGCAAAGCAAATGTGCTTGCGTTGCAGCCTTGCAGCTACTGGCCGTCAGGACAGCGTATGTAACCACAACCTCGACCATTGTTTCTACAAATGTAGCTAGTGCGGTATTGTCTCTTGCTAGTATATTGTGTAGTTTGTAAGTTCCATTACCGTTTTTAATACGATGTTAACGCTCCGTAAAGCAGGCGTTAGCTCAGTTCAGAGGAATTCCATAGGGTTGTTCACGCATAATAAATATTAAATGCATGGCGACTCGCATTTACTATTTCAAATGGCGGCGGGCCATATTGAAAGGATTCGATCCACGGCGCATATTTGGTGTTTAATTAATTTTCTGCTGTCAGTGTCACCCAATGTTCCCTAAAGTACAAGTTCTTACGCTTTCCAAATTTAGATATAGATGTAGCTTAGTCGTCAAAGCCGTACCGCGCACAATTAATTAGGAGCAGAGCCCAATTAGCATGGCTATCGGTATCGCTATCAGCATCGCATCGCCGCTCGCCGATACCATCGTCGTGACGTCGGGCGGCTGTCTGGGATGCATTCATTGCTCGCTGCGATTGATACGTTTGTCATGCTGTCACGACCATACATTTACAATTACATGTACAATGTTCAACTCTTGATTTGCGGCTTTGCGCGGTTTGTAAGATATATAGGTACGAACATACGCCGATAAGTCGTACTTAGAAGTTGTGCCGTTTCGTCGAAGGTCAAAGAAATTTCCGACAGTAGTCTTACCCACTACCGCATGCCGCATTACATCAATTAAGTGCATCTCTCCCTAGGTCTTTTAAATGACGAGAAGAAACCTTTGCGCTATCCGCTTAATCTCCTGTGGACTGAAATAAATAATATATAATCTACTTTAATACATAGAATACCTACATGGAAGATCCAGCTTCTGTATGCTTTAAGACTCTCCGAAGCATTCACTAAGGAAGTAAGGAATTCATTGTAATATAAGTTTTAATACAGCTTTGTGTTCCTATTCTATTCGCTGTGGCGGAGTGAGAGATTGCTGCCCCGATAGAGTCTCCTGTTTACTGTTGTTTTGCTTTGTTAGTGGGTCGGCCATTGATTGGAAGTTCCTGCACATTCTGTGGTCACCTCGCATTGCTTTGAAACTCTTCCTCCACAGCGGCGTGGTCTGCTTCATTATCAAACGAGTACCTACCTACTTCTTATTGTTTAAGTTTAAAATTATTTACAATTGGTAAAAATATTATTATCTCTTTTTCTTAGTAATGAACATACTGTAGTGTTACGGAAAATCTTATAAAACGTAGTAGCGACATGTTATTTTAATTAACGATAATCAGCAATTATGTATTTAGTGATACAATGTTGCGTTAATTAAAACATTCTGATGTAGTATGATTACAACAAACCATTAATGTAAAAGAGGAACGAAGAAAATGTAGGTAGAATATTCGGAATAGTGTTACGCATAATTAAAAGTCAATCATGGCGATATATACATATATGTACCTAAGCCCACCAGAGCTGGGCAAAATATAACCATGATTACAGATTACATCTGGAGGCCTCTCGAAAAAAGATAATTACACCGTCTTGGCAGGGGCATCTCCTGTGCCTCCAGGTGTTATCGTAAACTGTAGGCCTGATTATACTTTGCCTATTTGTGATACCTATCTACAGTCTACAGCAAATAACAATAAGGAATATAATAATGAAGAGTGTATTGGTGGCGTGGTCGTGGTCGGATTCGCGCCGCCCGTCACTGTCGCCGTGATGGAGTTTAAGGCTGCGTCCATAGTAGGCAAACTGTTCGCCGCCGACTAAGTGAGTCGCAAAGAAATTCGAGTCAGCTGCGAACTCAGATCAATTTGCAGACGTCTCAAGCATACTGTTCTGAGCTCTGCTACTGTCTGCCGCTCACTGAGATAGTCGGCGCGCGTAACGCTGCAAACTGCGAAGAGTGAGCGCAAAACTAACAAACTGTGAACACTCCATTTCAAATACTTACTTATGTGAAGTGCGTACTAAACCGATACGCAGCTAAATCAGTCGGCGGAAAACAGTTTGCCTACTGTGGACGCAGCCTAAATTGTGCGCCGAGAGCCTAAACAGAGGCCGCTACCTCCAGTACTGGTGTGCACGAAACTCACTCTCTTGTGTATGAGCACCAGTTAATTTATCGTCACTGACGCATTTAAATCCCCTAAATCGTAGATTTTTACAATTCAAAAAAGTTTTTTATGTTAGTGCCTTAGTGCGCTTAAATATCTAAAACTAAATACCGTCACTTACAACTAGGACGGCGCGTCAGTCTCCCCTCAAAAATTAGAAGACCCAACAAACGGTTAACCGCTGAAAACAACCAACGCGATTTGTTTAATTTGTTCCTACTTAGATAGTTATGAAACTGAATATTTGAAATATCTTTTTGTAGCACTTAATAAAAAAAAAATTGTTCCAGCTTTGATGTCGAAGTTCTTACAAAAATTAGTATGTAGCTATATTATACTTTCCTCCACATGTAACATAGCGTTTTGGCTTAAAGGTGCATAATATTTTTCTCAAATTACCTCACGTTTGGAAATAGTCAAGGCTAATGGATCTCCTTAGAATACCTAAGTATGTAACAAACATAAATCTCAATAACGATAAGTACTAAAATAGCGTCGTTACTGCTGTAAGTGAATATATTAAAACGACGCAACGACTTGTGCCGCCGACTGTACGCCGTCAGCTCCTATTGAACTAGTAATTCATGTTTTCTTAATGCGAAAAACATCTGTGGGACGTCCCATGTCTTTATCGAAGCACATGTGACCCTACGACGTTGTAATAGGGTTCACTATTGACGCGTTAAGATCAAAAAATGTTGGAAGATTACGTTCGTCTGTTGGAAATGTGCACATTCTCCTTACATTTGATACTGTAAGGGCGTATCCTCACCGCGGGCGTTTACGATTTATAATGGTACTGTACGAAATTTTGTTATAACTTTTGTTATTATGGTTTTTGTTTAATTCCTTCGTTAATGGTTTTAGGGTACTTTGTATTTTTTATTAACAACTGTAGGCGATAATTTTTACTTCGTATTTAAGAATGCATGGTTTAGTTTGATTTTGGTCGCCGCTGCGTTTATGTGTTGTCGCCACGGAACTACTTATGATTGTCGATTTGAAGTGATATTAGTGAAGAAGACGCACTTTATGTAAATGTTTTTAGAACATTTGAAGACGAATTTGAAGCTACTTATTATTAGGTATTAAACCATTTCAATGCCTGTGTAAGCTACCGACTTAACCGGCTGGTTTAGTTGGTTAACCTAACCTGACAATACTGGTTTAATTTTAATGATAAATTTCACAATCTAAATCTGTATAAATCTTAATGCATGAGGTTGAAGAAAGACAAGCTATAATGCATGATAATATTAGGTATTTATAGCATAAGACATCAATGTTTCATAGGTTCTGCGGCGACCGCTGTACCAGATGCATTTCAAATGGGAATCGAACAAAATACAAACTTCACAACGTTCTATATAGGTAATGATCGTCCCTGATACTTACTGGCCTTACTGCTTCAATACTTACGAAAGTGGATACGCAGTTTTCATCGTATTAAAAAATCGATCGCTTAGAAGAATAAGAACCTTAGTAAGGTTCATTTTATCATGTTCCATGAAGTAATTGAAATGTAATTTTAAGAAGTAAATGATAATAAATGATCGCTAGCAGTGTGAACACACCTTAACACGAAGGCCCTCAGATATCAAATGACCAAATATGATAAGTTTTCTCTTAGCTGCTTCATCCTGTTTGCGTGTACGTGTGTATGTGTGTGTGTGTGTGAACACTTGGTAAGAGGATATCTTAAAAGTCACGACGCTTTTAAGTCGTCTTTGGATTTCTTCTCATTGAATTACATTTTGCTGTTTGTATTGAAATGACATAGTAACATGGCAGGACCTGTGAAGAGGGGCGCGGTTTAGATTCGTTTTAAATGAGCTATTATTCATGCAGTTGGTGGAGTCCGACAACATTATAATGCCCAAGTTGTAAAGAATATGGTAAAAACATTATTACACAAGTGTTTATTAGAGTATTTAAATTGACCTTAATGTACCTAACATAATTTAAGAAGATTGCTAAAGTAATTTCCGAACAATTTTATACTTGAGTCGCCTAGAATAAGGAAATCTGACATTTGTGTAGGATGCAATAATGACGAACACGAACGCAGTATACATCACTACAACTAACTCCTCTCTGTTTACCTCCGAGCGCTGTAATATCGTAGTTTAGCAAAGTTGGGCAGACGCGACTCATATTACTTCATAAGGCACTCGATGGGTGTAGTGGCTACGATGCCGTGTAGTCTGTACTCGTGGAGTGCTCTCGAGAACCCGTCGCTACACCGTACACCGTACACCGTACACCGTACGACGGCATCCAATAACAACTCGGAGGGTCGATCGGCAATTACGCTAATTGAATACGGTGCTGTAATCGCCCCGATGATGCCGCGATGGTAATTAAAAACCAACGTGTGTGAAATTTAAAATCGAGAACCGCCCGCCGGCCTAGAGCAACGCTTTGAGAGGTATCTAGGTGTGATAATTGATTTGTATTGAACTGATTGTATGGCGTACTTTGGTGAATATTCCATTGTTTGGTTTTTCTCTTGGGTTGGCCCCTAATCTTACACTAATCTCCACTGCAGCAGCATGATGGAGTACCTATGCTCGAGGTCTCGATAGGTATAAGGAGGAGATGCTGTGCTTTAATAAATAGACGATTGATGAGTTGCAGCAATTACATAGTTTATAAGTAGACTCAAGTACTTAATCAGTTTTCCTTGAGGTGCTGTTACTATGGTTACCAAATTAAGTCGACTACTGCTCTTGTTCCCTCCTCGCTGAACAATGGATGAGAATGGAAGCAGTTTCACTTCTTGTAAATGTGGCTGAGCACGTATAATATCCGCGTCTTTACTGAGAAATCGAGGAATACTTTTAACACTGTAAGGGAATAGTGTATTTCTTGTTTTATTTTCCTCGTCTACTGTGCAAACTTTTAACGGCAAACTGGGCTTAGACGTCGCTTGAATTTTCTTATCTGGGACTTTATTATGAGATATAACGTACAATATGTACCAACTGGTTAGCGCTAGTCAAGCTACCTCACTTGGTATAACCAGCCAGGCGTGGCTGCAATGTCTCCATGTTAGACCACGACATACGTAATACAGGATACAACTATGGCTTTCACGAAAATCGTGGCAGCAACAATAACAGCGTGCAAAATTAATCGTTTAGTTTCACCGAAATTTCGTGATAGTTGGAGCCATAAATTACGAGTCAAGGGTGTGATTATTGATGACCGGCGAAACTCATCGTTTGCTAGTGTCGTGTCGTGACGTGACTCACACGTGGGTCCCCGCGGGGCGGCGGCGGGGGGCGGGGCGGCCGCTTAATGGATGGTGCCAGCTAATAGATGGTTTGCTTATTCTTGCCTCGGGCACATGAGCAAAAAGACCGCAGAGAGAAATCTTCATACAAGACTCTTATGACGACCCAGTGCACGGCGCGGCGGCCTCGGCGTATCGTGTGGACCGTATTTAATTCATTCACACGCTACGGGTACGTGATGACACATATATTATAGCTGTGTTAGTAGTACTGAGAACTTACAGAACCGAAATCTTATATAGGGAGCTTACTCCCTCTAAACTCGATTACAACTTCCTTTCGACAAATCTACTGTAGGTATGCGTGGCAGTGACTCAGGAGCGAGGCTAACATGGGCATTGGTTGGAGAAGTAGTACTCGTAAATGTATTTATCTTGGTCTCTATACGATGCTTTACTCGTGTGTTTCGAGTGTTGCGAGATGCAGGCATCTCCTGGCAAGCACAAGCTGAGAGTAAATAAGATCAAATAGAATGGCTGCGTCTCATATGCGGCCACGGCAGGGCAGGGATAGCTTCTAGCAATGAAGCGGCTAAGAGCATTACCTAGCTATCACTACGATGGAAACTTCGTGTTTTTTAAGTTAATGATCGACAAATGAGCAAACAAGCCACCTTAAGGTAAGCGTCAACCGTGGAAATTAGTCAAAGGTATCGCCGATGCGTCATCGGCCAAGAAAGAAGATAAACGCTAACACACTCATACCCCCGCAGTAGGTTACCAGGTACCTGTGTCGCGGGTGGCATGGACTACTCATATAACACATCACAATTACACCCATGACCCGAGTACAAATATTTATCTGCCACATAAATATCTGCCCCGGCCGGGAATCGAACCCGGGACCCTTCGCGTCGCAGGCAGGGTCGCTACCAACTAGGCTACAGGGGTAATAACATTAAATTACACTACACGCTCATAACCCCATAAGATTCCCTGTGGGGGCCATGGACAAGACACAGGATAAGGACACACACCCAGACCAAGCACGTAAAGGAGGAAATTTAAACTAATCAATTCACATTTCCTTCTCGCTGGGAATCAAACCAAGACTGTTGGAACGGTGATGCAGTATATTAGCCATTGCGTCATTTGAGGCAGTAAGAAGATTTATAGAGAAGAAAGAAAATCTGAGATCAAAATCCCTCCATACGCCTAAAAACTGTCGAAATTGGACGATATAAAGTCCTACTACAACCTCTGTAACGTTAAAAACGTTAAAATTTTAACCTGCAACCAACTGATTATCGCATTTAATTATATTTACCTTAGTTTTTTCGGTAGATACATAAATTAATAAGGTTTTTGCATATGAGAAACAGGGGTAGAAGCAAAAAATGAAGATCATAAGGCAATACTCGCATTACAATTTGAAATTGAAGGCGCAAAAATCTTCTTAATTTACTTAGAGCTGAATCAATAAATTATCTACACTATCATCTACTCGAATAGCATCCATACATTGTAAGATGTAATCACATCGAATCCCAGCAGTGACGTAAGACGTTAACGCGACGCAAAAACGCGACGCAAAAACGCGATTGTCGTGCGACACGATTAGTCAATCCATCATTGTGCTTTGTCGGGTTTTTGTGCGCCACTCGGCATCGGCGCGGCGTGCGGCATGCGGCGTGCGGCGTGCGGCATGCGGCACCGATCGGGAACGAGGCCTCGCCAGAATTACAATCGACATGGGAATTTTGTGCGCCATTCAGCCTCGGTATGGGATGATTGACGTGTCGCGTTATGAAGTCGCTCCTTGTACGGCATTTTAATGCGTCGCGAACAATTAATGCTGGGACCAGTTTTTGTGCCGGTAATACACGTTGTTAGTTTCAGTGATAGGTACCCTAGAAGTTAGATCGACGGTATTAGTTATTACTGATGTGAACCGGAATCGTTTCCACATGTATCAAGTTTTTCCACCTGTACATGGTATAGGTACTATAATAGGTCGTCACATTGGTAAACTAAACCATAGCCACGTTGCAGACTTTAGCGCAATGTAGTAAAAGTTATTGAAATTGAGCATCCCTGCGGATGTTTTAGAATACAGTGTACCTACCTAGCTACCTAGTCCTTGCCGTACCACTAGTTCGCAGAGCCAATGCTACAACAAAGCATTGTCATTCCTCCTAGTCTACCCAAAAACTTTCAAATCGGAAATAGAGAAATGTACTGAATTGTTTTTAAAAGTGTTTTCTCTTACTCGATGAACTTTTATATTGCTGAAGTTCAGATGACAATACAATTTTATGACAAGCAAGACAGGATTACGCGCAGGATTGATGCCGGAAAGAAAACTCCTCCCTCGTCGATTAAAGTAAAGTACAGTACCTACATAAGTTTACTGTTTTTCATTTATTATTCACTTAACAATAAAAAACCTTATATTTACTTTTTCAAACTAAAACCTTTTGTTTTTCTTTTCATACTTACCTACTTGATTTATATACCACATATAGATATGACATGTATAAATCAGTGGTATCCAGCAACTATACATTACCTACACTCCTACAAGCAAACTCTTACAAAATTGTTATTGGCTGAGTGAATTACAAATATCTACGAGTGCCTCCTCACGACCAACAGAGAGCTTGCTTTAAGTCACTTTGTGTAAATTTTAAGTTGTTCAGTGGCTATACTGCATTAATGTAAATATAAGCAGTAAAGCAAACACTTTGTGTAATGAAGTAAAAATAGAAATAGGTACTTACACCAAAAATAGGACAGTTCAAAGACGTGTGCGTCATGACGCGGGTGATTCAAGTTAGGTTGTAGAGGCGGCGCGGGGGGCGGCGCGGGGGGCGGGGCGATGCGGCGGCGTCGTTGTTGAAGCCTCTGATGTCTTCATCAATCATCAGTCAGCAGTCACTTTATCTTCCCTGGAGGATATCTCGAAAACATCCAAAAAACGTTCATGGGGATATTGTTGTCTTAATCCTTCCTTCTTACTAATATTATAAATGCGAAAGTTTGTAAGGATGTATGTGAGTGAGTGAGTGAGTGTGTGTGTGTGTGTTTGTTGCTCTTTCACGCAAAAACTACTGAACGGATTTCATGAAACTTTGCAGTAATATAGCTTAGACATCGGAATAACATAATTTGTTAAAATTTATAGAGATTTTTGAAGGGACTGGTTTCCCGAAGCGAAGCGAGGGCGGATTTACTAGTTAATCATAATTTCAAAAAGTCGATTAATTCCAAAATATTCGTACAAAATACTGACACCTGCCCTCGAAATCACATAACAGTCTTTCGCTTGGAATGTCGCGAATCTCGGAATATTATTTGTTCTGTATATTTTATGATGGCTGAAGAAAGGAAATAACTACAGCGATTGGCACAGGTATAGGTACGCGCTACAGAGTATCGGTCCGTCGAGTTACTCGAGGATAACTTCCGAGAAATGTGATTTGATAGCCTTACGGGTTACGGACCAGTGAGAGGTTACTGTGAAACTTTGATAACGACTTTACCGAAACACGAGCGTCCGAAGCTCTCGTGTTTACCCTAATCTAACGTTTTATTAACTAACATTATTACGAAGTCGAAGCTTCTTTACGTCATACAGTTAGGTTTAAATTAAATGTTCCGCTTTTATTAAAAGGCGAGGCTTGTCCATTTCTATGTGACTCACGTTGTGGAAATGAGGATTTCCAAATGAAAACATTAGTCTTTCCCTACACACCGAATCATACAAATAAATCAAGAATTAGTAGGTTTAGTAGATAACATATTTACGACTATTATAGTCACTTATCGCTAAAACTAATTTATTACTTTTATTCAGCTTTGTAAACAAAATTTATTCAAGAGATTTTAAATTCTCAACTTCAACCTACAATGAACCTGTGTAGTTTCACAGGAGTGAAAAGCTGACATTTGTTTCAAATAAAACGAATCCAAATCGAAAGCAACCGGAGTATAGACAACAATACGGCGGAACGTATTGGTACTGATTCAAACGATACCAATTTGGAACACGAGATAACCGTTACAAAGTTTTCACCCTCGCTCGAAGATCATGAGATAGACCACGAGGGCGGTACAAGAGAATAATATACGACCGCCTCGACACAGCGAAACTAAAGCTGGCTTCACTTTCTTGCTTAACCATCGCTGACTGCTATTGAATTTCAAAAGGAATATGATTTCAAAAATGAAAATAAGACAATACGGTGTCGTTTCAAAAGCGGAAAAATCAGAAAATTCTCTTTCAGAAAGAAAATAGAACAAGGTGACAGATAGCTAAATTATTAACTAGAATATACGAGTAGGTTGTAATTTAATTCAGGATTTTTAATAACTCTTAATGTATAAACGTACCTATATCAAAACAGCGTGACAATGACACAGTGACTGTGTCGAACGACTGGTGCGCAAAAATATCGTGGTAGGTACTTCACGATTGGCATACGAGACTGCCATTGCGTACGACGTTCGTCTGGTACAGACATTTGTTATGTGCAGATAGGAAACATCAATGATCGAGGAGCTGGTAGGAATGTTTGACAAACGCTCGCATTTTTAACTTCCATAGTTAGTAATTAATATGGGGAATCTTCTGACCAATTCCAAGCCGACATAAAGTATAAAATCGAAATTCAAATGTAAAGATTACAATACATAATATAATTGAATGCTTTCGTTAAATTGGTTCGTTGTCGGGTCTCACTGTGCGCAGTCCTTAAGCGATCCAATAAAAAGACTCTCATAGCGAAGGGTACCTATGCACCAACTGTCTGCTTAGGATCATGTATTAATTACTTAGGAATTAGGTACTTGTTGCCTTATGCAATCCTCTGACATTATTAGGATGAGATATACCATCGACTACACGTGTGTATTTAAGAATCCAATATAACCAAGAGCGTGGGTAGTAAACAAGTTTATTTACGGCAACATGTTACTTATTAAAACATGTAACAAGAACGACATTAGACTTGAAACGATACAACCAGATGTTGCGGCGCGACGCAAGGCGAACATCATCGGAATTACAATTCGATAGTGTTCATAACAACATGTAGGTACGCTGAATTTTAAATCAGCTCGAATTCATTAGTAGACTTTCATGAGTCCTGCATAATTGAACAGCTGTTTAGAATCGCCGCGCCTACCTCTCGTCTCTCCGCTCCGGCGAGAACCATATCTGTGTGCCTGCTTGTGTTTGCGTGCGTTTAGTGGTCATTGGCCTCATTGGTCATTGGTAAACGATTTTGTGTGATGACAATACAAATAGATCATATTTATCAGTAGGTTGAGTATGGGTGTCGTAACGACAGTATGTTAAAAAAGGAAATAAAAAGGTACATAGGTTTTTCGAGCTCAAGTCTTTCATGTGAGCAATCGTGTAGTTGTAGAGAGGAAAGCGTCTTGGGTGGTAGACTGCAATTGATTGATTTGGAGATTTCACTATTTCAAAGACGGAACAACAATTCTGACAACGTATTCCAGTCCCTCGCAGTAGGTAATATAATAAACGACAACCCAAAGCGCGGTCCAATTTTGGTTTTCGCTTCTATTTGACACTACGTCTCGAGTACACAACGTCTTTCTTTAACTCAAACCTATGATAAAATCAGTGATGTCGGTAGGGCAATCGCATCGTGCCTAAGCTTATCTTAAGCGTGAGACCCCTAGTTTTCTGCTTTCGTTTTTTCTTGGTCAACAAACCTTCGGTGATGCCTTTTGGTTCTGCTGTCCATGGGCAATGGTGACCCCTCCAAATAAGCTCGTCTAATTTTTTATCGAAAAAATGGTTCAGCTGTGATCCATACAGAGAGTTATAATCACCTCTTTAGTCATTACCAACTATACAAATTTAAGATAGGTATTATTAGATAATTTATTATAATCAATATCTGGTACAGACAGCTTAACAAGCGCCCCTTCTCCCCACTGACCTCAGCGCTCCCAAATTATCGTAATACACGGTAATTCAATGTTAATTAACAGTAATCAAACAGCTCGTAGTGTTGCGGCAACACGGCGCGCACCGAGTATGGTAATTTGTTCTAATTAAAGCCGCGTGTCCAGTGTCCCGACATGCGTCGCCCGCTGTATCCCACCTGACGTACGGTATTTTAAGATCCTTGTTCGACTGTCGCACTCGGTCAGCGGATTTAATGCAGCTTGATTGAGGATTGTATACTTACATGTCGTATTTGTGCCGTAAGGTTTTGGACGGTGGAGGCGTGACCTAGATTACTGTGGAAGGTTGCAAAAGGAATTCAGGATCAAACCATGACGAATGCTTCGTTGGTACTGTTAATTAATGTGTTAAACATACAATTTACAGTCTTCCAATGTAGGCTTACACGCCAGAATTAATAGATGTAACTAAACAATAATTACACTACAATTGACCCAATCTCATGCAGACCAATGTGAGGAGACAAAAGTTAATCTCTCGGCTGGCATAAAGATTGTATCATTAAGTAATTTATAATTTAATTAACACCGAAATTCAATCTTTATTTAGTCAATATGACTGCAAAAAAATCGATATAATGTAATGTACAGATGCCCATTTCACAAATAACTTACAGAATGTAAGTCTGTAAGGTAAATAATATGAATTTATAACTACACACTTTTCACGTTTTCACAGCGCCGTGAAACGTGAGTTTGGTAACCTTCGGGAATGGTGCATGTTCGTGGAATTTATAGCAGACGCCCAAAAACCCATAAACGAATGTATAGCCATATAGATCCAGGAAATGCATACCTACATAATGCATATGTCTGTATGCTCGATTCTTCGCATACAACGCTAACTGTGCTATGGTACGATTATTGCCAAATAATTAACGATATCTCACACTAACGAGTCAATGCTCCCGTTCCAGGAAAAGTTTCATTCATAATCGGATCACCGGACGTACATCCTTTAAACACATCTGTGAGTATAACTTATAATTTATTCCGCGGTATATAACAGTTCGTTTATCACCAGGAAATCTGGCCCCCAATACAAACACTAGCCTATCCGCGCTTCGCTTCGGGGAACCAACGCTACACTCGAAAAAACGTTTAGACGGGAATTGACGGGCTTCTTAAACAGACACAACTTTTTTATTTGCGATCCGATTGGAATAAAACTGACACTAAATGTTACCCCAAGGCTAAAAATACAATACACAACCGGATAGTGGGAACATAGGCGCTGACAAAGATACAAAAAATGTAGTTAGTAACTGTATGTGCCTACTAACTGTAGTGGGATATACTTACCTAGTGCCGCAAATAAATATGGGGAATTTATCTGTGGTTTTTGTTTAATTATCACCGATGTATAAACAACGATCGAAGATAAATGTTACTTGTAGGTACGATTATGCTCCATAAATATTAGTTAAAGCGGATGTATCGTGCCTTGCGCGGAGGTGGTCGCGGCGAGACGGCCTGCACTCTACACGTTGGCGTTGCACAGTACCTACGTACACAATAACATACTGTAACATACTTGCTCCAGTGTGTACCAAGTATAGCGATCTACTATGCGATTAATCCAAAAGTGAGACACATCAAACCAACGAAATCTAAATCAATTTTAACACATTACACATTTCCAGCGGAAATGGGATGTTACAGTTAGTTGGTACGACTTTTTTACCGGAACGTACCAGTGAATTAAATGATATTCTAGATATTTTCAGTTCGGATGTTTCGGTAGTGGATAATTTGTACCGGTAAGGAATTAAATATGAAATTCTTATTGAAGTATTTAAGTATATACGAGTATGTATCGTTTTTAATGGTAAGACTATTAATTACCTACGTTTAATATAATCAAATCAACAACACATACTGCACACTGCAAGGTGTCCGTAAATGGGCTGATGATAGATGACTGACTGACGGACTGTTGTTGTTGTCGCTTCGCCGACAAACGGGGACTGACGACCGGGGACACAGAATAATATTTATATGTTGGACAAGTAAGTATTACTCCAAAATACCTACTCAAAATCATATTTAAAGAAGAAACGCATTGAGAATCTTGACATAGGTATTTTGGCCGATACTTCAAAAGCAAATGCAGGAAATTTCGCCGTGGCCACAATGGATGTTTTGTAAGTAAATCTGGATATCACAATTTAAAATTTAGCCAACAATTATAATCAAGGTTGCCTTTGATGTTACTCACGTTTGTGTGTAACGACGACAATTTAAATCATCAGATGAGTCGCGGCGACTACCTGGTAACATTTAGAATTACACAATTTACAAAAACATGCCAAGTGTAATTTTCCAGTGTAATTTTCTTTTTAAAATAATCTTATTGTATTTGTATAGTAATCTTATTGTATTATGTCGCCAAACAATAAGCGGGATTACGCTGTGTACAAGCCAGTATAATCCCTGCCGACCATCCCCGAGGATACCAGCCATACTGCATATGCCAGC
Source organism: Hesperia comma (assembly GCA_905404135.1). Classification (NCBI taxonomy): domain Eukaryota; kingdom Metazoa; phylum Arthropoda; class Insecta; order Lepidoptera; family Hesperiidae; genus Hesperia; species Hesperia comma. Next base: position 14,317,675 of record FR990035.1, on the reverse strand, counting down.
TGATACACTAGATTGCAAAATTCAACCATGAATTTTTTTATCCCTGTTTCACGACATCACGACATCAAAAAAGTATTCCATCGCATTAAGATAAGTTGTTCTGAATTTATTTACATGACTGTACAAGTACAACCTGTATGGTATAAAACATGCGACCGATGTGGGCGTAAGCCATTGCAATATTATTAAACATTATCAAACTATAATAGAAGTAATTAATTGTTTATGGGCTTATATTACCTGTTTATGTTCAATAACAATCCACGAGTGTTCTAATGATAGATTTAATTTGAATCATAATCACAAATTGCAGTAGGTATGCGTAACCGCCCATATACTACTAGCGAGTGTTTAATAATATTGACGCTAACATCTCATGATTACATTAGTCAATGTTATTGGCATTAATTGAGAGTAATGTTTAACATTAGTGCCCAGATTAGATACCGTTCTTAGTTGAGGTTCGTTACACTTTTTCAGAGGCGACCATCTTAATCCTCAAGAATAGTAACGCATCTGTGACCGTATTATAATGTGACTCTGTTACTAAGGATTAACTGGCCTAACCATTCTAGTTCGCATTAGAGTCTTGCTCTAGGTCGGTCAAAGTTGTTCAGGTCACAGATGGAACAGCCTGCCCGCTCGTTTGTTGCTTTAATTCCATGAAAAAAAAGCTCCAGGACTTCTTACTAATGGCAATTAATAACAAATTCTGCCAAATTGTGATGTCGCTAGAATCACAGACACACCTTCATTTCAATAATAGATATACATAAATACCAATAAACTATAGACGGAGCGCCGAAACAAAAGAGTGAAGCTGGCAAAAGTAAGCCGAAAACCCACATCGAAACCAATAGAATGCCCTATAGTTTGAACTAGAACAAATTTAAACTTTATTTTTTGGAACACAAAGCTTCATTCATTTTTTATTATTTAGAACACAAAAATCGTTTTGGTGTGAGTGCCGCCGTATGTATTACAAGGCTAGGCTGACTTTTTGCTGGTTTTACTCTTTTTTTCCCCGGCGTTCCGTCTATAGTTTAATGGTCTGAGTTGTTACCTATTGTTTTCATTTCGAGAAAAATTATAGCAGTAGAGAAACATACTTTTTTCCGTCGTTGCTTATTAGTTATTACACCCAATTTTTCCATCGACCTTACTGTATCCAAACCAAAGTGTTCTCAGCTTTCAAGCCAAACTGGCTTAACGAGAACGTTGGTTCGGCTCCGCACATGTTGTACCCGCTGGAGCGGCAACGCATCCGATCCGATAATTCGGGATTGGATTCGGACGTTAATGGCGTTCGCTTTGACGACGTAAAAAGTTGCAACGAGATTAATGCCGTCCGCCCGTCCACCGCTCACTGACGGAGAAAAGCTGACAGCCAGCCGCCCCGCACCGAGTATTGGATTACGTTTTGGAAGGAGATTAGATAACGTTCTGTTACTTTGTTTTTGCTTTGATCGTGTGAGGGTTTCGGGCACTCGAGGGCAAAAACATGCCGGGAAAAGGAAACCCTTTTGAGACATAATAATAAATTGTCCTGGTTTAACAAGATCTGCTGAAATTCTACACTCTCTTTCAACATTTTCGTTCTGAAAATTGTATACTTGTTAGCAATTTTTGTGACTTATTTGGGTATTTGTGTACATCGTTCGATCATTTCCAGGGTTCAGAGTAAGGTCACAAACAATTGAAAAACTCAAAGTACCTATTCACGGAACCATACAAAGATCTAATGTAGTAAATAAGTAGGTAGGTACATCTATTTTCGGTTGACCTGGATCGTCGTTCCTCGGTAAAGACTGTAATTATGCAGCTACGTAAACACAGACAAACTGTCGCATGATACAAAGGCATAAACAGGCCGCGTGATCCACCGGTCGGCAGGAACAAAGCAAAGTGATACACTGGCGAGTGGCGACGCGGCGGGGACGCGGCGGCAACGCGAGGGCGACGCGGGGGCGATCGGCCACACAAAGCTCCCGTTGAAATGTTCGCTCGTTGTCATGCGATTGCCGCTTCCTGTCACGCACCTTTGTACTCGAGCTGCTTCGTAATGATTATGACACATCATGGCTTACAGGTGTCGTCCTTGTTGATAGTAGAGACAGCTATGTCAGACTACTCTGCGAACAAAAGGAATAACGGGTCCTAGAGCACGTGAATTGTTTGGTATTTTGATATCACATACGTCCATATTTGTGACAACGAATACGTACAGCAATTCAAATCGTTTTGCATATTTAACGTTTGATGGATACATTAACAGATTATTATTAAAACCAAAAAAATCCTTCACACTAAAAAGCTTAGTTGTACGATACCCTTAACTTAAAATTGAATTTAAATTTAAGTAATTAATAATTGTGAACAAATTTGCATCAGGATGACGTCTAATAACAAGTAGGAGACAACACACAGACAATCACAAGCACAACACATATTGTGTACAATCACAAATTAAATATACATAGATGACGAACGAATGACAAAAATAATTATCACAAAGAGCACAGTATATACGTCTTCACAAGCGTAGCGAAAATATATTGAGATCATCATTAAATAGGCATGTAAGAACGACATCAACACTAATTGTTGTAAAAAACTCCATCAAATAATTGCTACATCCCAAAGCAGATATCATTATGTGACGACATTGTTATGGAAATGAACGTCGCCGCCCGCTCGCATATTTTTACTTTTAGATCTGGAAATGGATATTTTTAGGGTTCCGTACCCAAAGGGTAAAACGGGACCCTATTACTGAGACTTCGCTGTCCGTCCGTCCGTCTGTCACCAGGCTGTATCTCATGAACCGTAATAGTTACACAGTTGAAATTTTCACAGATGATGTATTTCTGTTGCCGCTACAACAACAGATACTAAAAAACAGAATAAAATAAATACTTAAGTAGTGTAAGATAGTTTAGTTACCTTTCGGTCCAAGAGATGGCGTTGTGGCTAATATGTGGCTACAATAAAACAATTAAATATTTAAGTGAGGCTTTCATACAACAGACCAGATTTTTTGGCGTTTTTATACATAATGGTACGGAACCCTTTGTGTGCGAGTCCGACTCGCACTTGGCCAGTTTTGTCAAGTAGGTTAGACGCCGCTTTATTGCGGCAACTATAACATCCAGATAATTATTTTTCCTGCGCTCGCGACGACAGATACCTATTATTGAAGTCGTTCCTGTGACAAATATTAAATTTCTTGCTGATGTGTTCATAATACATTTATGCCGGTGACTGTATATACTGAATAATACATGATGAATATTGTTTTCACTCTTAGTAATACCTATTGTAAATTATCTCGTGTTGTTGCATGTGATGTTCATACCGTCACTGCAGGAAGCTAATAAAACTTTAAGGTTTTTTATTACACAGCGGAGGAACATGTTTTCTTGTTAATCACAGCACTGGTCTTTTTGGACCTTCTTTTGTTATGAGTGATGACAAATATTAACATCACGTAGGATGACGTCACGCGTGATAAAGCTCTATCTGCTTACGAAAAAGTCGTCAAGACTTGCTATGCAAGGACGACGGTATGTGTGGCCGCATACCGTTGTAAGGCGCTGGCAAGCGACGGGGCATTTGTCCCTCGCGGGAAGAGCCCGAACAAAAGGGCGCCGCGCTTGGAGGACTCCGGTTGTGTTCCTTACGGAGATCCCGGGGTTCGGGGTTTTCCACAAGTGCTGAGGTAGGCCAGGGGGGGGGTTTTAGTGGGTAAAAATCCCACATTACCCTGTGTCGCTCCCACGGCACCGGGTACCTTTTGAAGGTTTCCCCCTCGTCAAAAAAAAAAAAAAAAAAAAAAAAAAAAGGTCTACCTCATTCTATTTCCAACTAAAAGCGATGACAAAGAAGGAGCCAACTAGTTTTATCGGCTCTATATCAAAGTTATCGAGTTTCCACGATGACAAACGTAAAAAGTTTTTCTTCTCCTGTTAGCGAGACTAGGAAATATAAGAGCTTGATCAATCTTAATAAACAAGTGATAGACAACGTAAATATCTTTGTTACTGTCAAAACTACTGTTAATGTAGAAACCCATATCTCTGTATTGGTGCGTTACTAAATGCTGTTACGATATGAAACAAGAACATTGTTAACTTTTGAAAATAAAAAATGCAAGTTAATTTAAAGTCAATCAATTAAAAGTTTAGCGGCCCACCGGACACCGTCGAGACAGACTTCTACCTAAGGCTTATTGTCGTAAGTTCAAAAGCGTAATTAGTTAACATCAGAACATCCAGCGCTTAGAGCATCGAGCGCTAAACTACATAGGTAAGATGGTTTTATTTCCCCGCAGCGCGAAACTAGACACAACTCACGCGCGGACGTTTAGGGGCTATAAAGTCAAAACTCAACTAAAAATGTAATTCACAGTCAGAACAGTTGTTTGTACGTAAATCGTCAGGCAAGGGCGCCGACGAAATACCTAATATAATGCTAGTAAGCGCTTTCGCTTTGAGAATCTTGTAAGGTTAAAATAGAACAAACACACTCTACATTCAAATGGGTTAAACTGTTTTTGAGAATAACGTGCACAAATGCAATGATAAATAAACACTGAATCTAATAATCATTGTTTGGGTTAAGTTGCGTCCATAAATTACCTCAGTAATAGTTTTTCTCAACATCTTTAGACTTTTTACCAGATATTTGTACGATTTGCGTGTACAACATCGTGAGAACCTACCTGAGAGTTATAAATAAATACTGTCTGTAACAATAGTGTTCAAAATACGTGCCATCGTTATTAAATCGTATCTATCGTACTTGCACAGAAATCTAGGACTCGCAAGGAACGGCCCGTCTGTTTGTTTGTTGATCGTTTGTAACGGAATGTAATGTAGATGATGATGGATTGATGCCGGATGGATTACAGCTGCTGCTATCCAAGATACATTAGTACACCCGATGCTGTGTGCAAAGCTGAGGTCACGGGTTTGATTTCCGCTCGTAACAACCACATTTGATGATTTGACAGATAAAGGTTATTCTCGGGATGTGAGAGACGTGGTATTTGGAGATAAATATTATAGTCCATACCACTCGCGACACAATGAAATTCTAGGGCGGGGTATGAGTATACATTATACACGTTTATTTAATTGTATTGGGACAACAGTGAGTATCTAATAAATATAATTTATCGCTGAGATTGGGACAACAGTGAGTATCTAATAAACATAATTTATCGCGGAATCTATGATCTCGTAGCACAGCTCGTAGCCCCGCTTCTTGTATCGTCGCTTTCGCGGTATCGGGTTCAATCCCCGGGCCGGATGTACACGTGTCAAGTACACTGTAAGTAGAGTCATATTATCCGTGACACCTGCGATCGCTATTCCCTGCTGTACCCGGGTAGCCAATACTTTATTTGTGCCACGATTACATCGCGATCGCGATAGTTGCAATAGTTATAGATACAAACATGTTTACCTGCCATATTAATAATTGTAGTGCTTATTTTGATCGATATACGACCAAAACTCAGACATATTTAAATAGTAAAAAAATCTGATTATTATTACAAAAGAAGTAAAAATTACATTCTTACGAGTATTATAATGTCTACTTAATGATATCTCAAATCGGTTACAGACGTGTTAGTAATTCTGGTACTACCGCTCGACGACAACTAAATAAAGAAAGCAACATTCCCAAAACAAGTGCGCTCGTTTACAAAACAATGGCGTCCCGCGCGCCCCCTTATCACGTGCATCGCTTGTTTACTTTTAAAAGCCTCGCTCAGACGGAAAATAAAAATAGAGCAGCGAGTTACATCGCACGCGGCCGCGCTTTCATTGCGTTGCGCTACACGGCTGGCGCGCGGCGCCGCCTGGTGTGTGCTCTGTGCGGCTGTGGCACATCGAACTTCCATTAGAGCGCCGCGCGGCCCAGCTCCGTGGGGGGTTTCTGCTAATGAAACCACCGCATTGCTCACTAACGCATACATCGCTGGTTTATCACCTCCGCCAACCACCACGGTTACCTCACAGCTAGCAATGGATATCGCACTAACGTTATCGTTTCACGAGGTGACTGACCCCCTGAAGTGTTTGATTGACGCTCGAACCGCAGCTAAAGTGATTAGAGCTACATCGCTGGCTCCGAACGAGTAGATGGATGGCGCATTAAGGTCCGACGGTAATGTACTGTGTTATCGCGTTGTCGCTGTCGATGCCAGCATCCGGCGGGCTCCAATCGATAGCTGTTCCCGCGTGTTCCCCGACTAACTTTCAGTTACCGATAGGGTTGACACTTGACACTTCTTTAATATTTTGTTATACGTTTTAGACCTTATTTTTTCGAAAGTGGATCTCTTTCAGTAGATTTAATTGTCTGCTTCAATATACTTACATATTCAAAGAAACGTCTTACTTTGTGATAAATAAATGAAAATGAATAAATTTCAAGGCGTCTCGCCGCGTCGATATTAAAAATCGGCTAGTAGACCGTACAGTCCGGCAACAGCGTACGTCGTAGTGTTAAACCGGATCCTACGACTGGGCAATTTGAGCGGATAGCGAGCACTCATTAGCACGTTTCACGGCCCTGCGCGAACTGCTCTTCGCTTTATAATTTCGATAAGTGGCTGCGGTTTAGCGCGCAGCGGACCAGCGCTGTGTTACTTTAGTCGAGATATATAGTACATAGATATATGTTCGACGGTAATAGAAGTCCAGGGATATCAGGGACTCTTTAAATCTTATACAGAAGATAATAGTTTGAAAGCTTTACAATTCGTTATTTTATAGGAGACAACGTCATCTTACTATGGAGATTTTTCAAAAATCTTCTTATCGAAATGGTATTAACAACGTGTAAGCGCAAGAACGTGCCTATAGTATCTCCCTATGGATGCAAACTAATGCCGATGTAAAGATGTAACTATTGGTTCCTCCATGGCCGCCGGACACATATTTCCTCTCTATAAATTGTTATGCAAATAGAGTGTGACAGGAACGTACAGTCATTAGCGTAGCCAGAGGTTCCGGGTTTAACCGGATAATTCTTTGAGAAATTAAATCATTGTTTAAGATTTTACTGACGAACATTTTTTGAGTGGGTCACTGCATCTATCACGACCTATCTTAAAGATTGTTATAAGGGAACAATCGAATTGAGAAATTGATGTCAATACAAAGTGGATGCATACCTTTTTAGTAACGTATAGCCCGGACATTGCGACACAATGCCTCGTGATTAGTTCCAAGCGGTCACTTCACGGTATACTTGTTACTTGTAGGCGGATTTCTACATTTATAACAGTTAATTATATAAGCCAACTAGCGGCCCGCCCGCGGTTTCACCCGCGTGGATCCCGTTCTCGTAGGAATATATGCATGTATTATACATAAAAACCTTCCTCTTGAATCACTCTACCTATTACAAAAAACCGCATCAAAATCCGTTGCGTAATTTTAAAGATTTAAGCATACAGACAAACAGACAAACAGACAAACAAACAAACAGACGGACAAAAATAGCGACTTTGTTTTATACTATGTAGTGATAACAATTAACAGATACTCGTATTACATCATGTTCTGTGAAATAAACAAAAACAAGGTGCCGATCGCAGGTATGACACAGCTCGTATAGCTACACGATAACGTGAGTAATACGATCGTAAAGTTTTATAGCGGCCGGCAGACGACATTTGGCACACTGTTTCAGTGGAATTAATAACATTAGTTGCGCATACTCCGAGTATCGCGTCGCCTCGACTAGTCATTCCGAGTGACCTCCGTTTTTCTTAGTGGAAACCCTAAGAAGCTCACGAGTACTACACGGAATACGCTAAGTGGGACGGCATTTACGGGTTGCATTGGCATTCAGCTGCGCTACTTCAATCTATGTTGAAAAGTTAAAGAATTCTTCCCTATTGATTAAACGTGACATTTTGAAAACAACTTGACATAAGTAGGTATACCTAGAGACTTTTGGCAGCGAAGTAATTTATGAGTAGCTACGAGGAGGAGTTAGGAGAGGCTTTGCCACATTCCTCCCTTAAAATAGTTAAATAAGAACTTAAATTTATTTCTAAAATCAATTAAAAGGGCATGCTCAATAAAAAGTATCCAATGGAACGGTAGAGCTTTCCTCGATGTTAATAAAGTTTTATTGTAAATTACATCTAAATAGAGACCTGCACGAAACAAATAATATTGCCCGCGTAAACTTTGAGTAAGCGGGTTTTCATCTACTCCTATAATAAAATCCGATTACTACTTACCACATAAGTACCTACGGAACCACGCGGCGAGGGCCGGCCTCGCGCTTGCTGGCATCTTCCGCTGCCATTCCGCGTATCCGACAATGGCACGACGCTTCCTACTACGACAAGGAAAGCTGCCCATTGTGCCATTCGCGGAGAATAAGCAATTTTGGGCATAATGGAAGCACGCGTGGCATTGTGTGGGCGAACCGGGTCAGGAGCGGCCACGCGGGCCAATCAACGCGTTGTTATTGTTTTTTTGTTAGCGAAACTTCTTTGATGTCAGGGCCTCGACTGAAACGGGCTTAGGTACAACAATACCCTAATTGTTTGGACGAAGCGTTTGAAATTAAAAGCCTGACTTTGATTTTATGATACGACGAGCCATTACAACTTATTGTTTGAATTTTTAATCAATCGTTCCTTTTGAGGTTTTTTGTTCGCACGACGCAACTAGATGAGTTTATTTCTCGTAAGGCCTTTACATTACTTTACACTACTTTACTGGACTCTACATACACGGTCGAATTTGAGAGAAAAATCCAATGTAAGTAACATTCTAAGGAAGAGACTTAAAGAGGTTTTAGTATCTTCCAGGTTTCTACGTAAACAATAAGTGCCTCATTATTTTGATAATCACTTACGATGTAGTCATTTGTAGTATATATACATTATCATGCTGAATTTTGACTGCGCTCCAAGAACATGTTGGTTGTATTACGGCGACCCATTTGGCGCAATGGTCACCATGGGAAACTGCTGCTCATGGATCCCGGGTTCGATTCCCAACAAGGTGGAAATTTGGGTTCGGGTTCAAATTTCTTTTCTGGGTCTGAACGTGTGTCGTTGTTTGTTTTGTTATCTCTGGCGATATAGGGAACTATCATAATGTAGGGTGTATGGCGCGTTAAATTAAATACTCGTACACAAAAGTACATTTCGCTGGTTCATCTTCACAAGCATTTGTTCATAGTGATTCGTAGAACACCAAATTACGTGCATAATGACGTGTAGTGTATGTATCGAACGAATAATAAGTCTTTAATTAGGAACATGGAGTTAGTTTATTAATGTCTGTTCTTGGGAGTCGGTTGAGCGTGATGTCATAATTATATTTCAAGTGCTGCCGGCTTCGTATGGAATACTAATTACACGAGGGTGTGACTGTATGAACGTTTATGTTAATTTACGAAACAATTAACAGCTATTTTATGCTGACTAATTATACTTAATCCTTAACGTTAATTTTAAAAAAGTTTGTTGATGTTTGACCGATGAAGGTCGTTAGTTAAACCGTTTGTGATGTGCAGGCGAATTTTAAACTTGTACCTAGTCATGATAAATGATTATGAATATTATGAGTAATTTATTTAAATAGGTACATTTACATAATACATAACTCAAAATAATAAATTAAACGTGATAAATGTCATCATTCAGTTGCATTTCTGTAACCCTCTATACCGCTTACAGTGTTTATTAAGTTGTTCTAATATTATGTTACTCCCGTCCCGTACAGCGAGATGTATGAACACTGTCAGTCTTGCTAACATGTAATACCGAAGTAGAACAGCGAGTTATGACTGCAATAAACCGAGCTTCCACTCCCGCGGATACCTAACGGTTTACGAATTAGGAGCAAAAGGTATCGGCGGTTACAAAAATAGCGAACGGTGTCAGCTTCGCCAACAACCAGTCGATATTGTCCCCCGAGTGCCGATGACGACGACTCGCAGAATACAGCCTAACTTACTTCCAGAAACAGCTTTACATAGAGACATAGAGAGTATAGAGACTGTAAAACAAAGACTATAAATGTTTGGGTATTTTATTTAGTTTAAAGTTGGTGCTTGAAAATCTAAACGTCCAACTAGAAACAAATTAAAAATGAATACCATTCATATCAGTAATTATGATACTTTTACAAAGAAACACGAAATATTGCTCAAATTGATTGCCTAGAATCAATCAGGCAATCAATTGAACCACTAGTTCGCTGCGTGCGGATTTTCCTTCGCATACCTATTACGAGTATTACTGTGGCGAACAATGTGTCAATGAGGGTAAAGGCGTGTGAATTCGCCGCTAGAGGCGCTAGTGTAGAGTGAGGTCTGGCTGTCAGTGCCACAAACTTATCTGACCCAGTAAGAAGGGCGCTACTGTCTTTGTCTTTGTCTGACAACAGTATAACATTTGCATTAGTTCCAATTTTGGCCACCGGGTCAGATAAGTTTGTGGCACTGTCGCTTCTCACTTGTCTGAATATCACTTGTCACTGTTTATGTATGGTGGTGACTGGTGGAAACTGGTGAGTACAAAAACGGCGACCCTCATTGTATAGACTGACAGCAGGCCGAACGTGTCTACTGTCTGCTAGGCGACTAACGAGAGCATGCATGTCTTCCACACCTCGTTTATAATGTTTCAGTGAAACGCACCCGTCGTGATGGACTGACGGCGCACGAGCTCGTAAAACAAATTGACGATCCCATTTTTACTTACACCATTATTTTTAACTGTTCCTTTTGTTTTATGCGTTCTGACGGCGATGTCTCCTATGCGATAGGCAAGTACAGTGTACACTCTATTCTCTCAATTCTATTTAGATGTGGAAGCTCTTAGATCTTTAACGAGTCGTCATTTTATCGCGAGTGGGATGAACATCACACATAACACATCACTAAAGTCTACCTTCTGAGAACAAACATTTTTGTGTCACATAAAAGTTTGTCTTAAGGATTGAGAATCGAACCCGGGACTCCTCACTTCGCAGTTTGGGACATCGGCTAAGATGTTTTTGTTTCAATCTCCCACTATTTATTCAGTGGGATTCTTGATTAGAATTTTCCATAGATGTAAAGGAGGAATTTTCCCAATAGGTATTTCGAACTGTAACTCGCTAGAAGCAACGCACAGTTAAGTAATTTCGACAGAATGTATGTGAATAGGTTGTTTATTACCTACTTCCACATACCCGCTCGTAGCTTAAGCTACTAGTCACGATAATAAATTATCACTTGCTTCAGTAAATGAAAACATCGTGAGAGTTTTTCATTATGTTTACAAACACGTGTGAAAACATTCAATTCGTAAGTACGTGGGCACGATGGACCTGATATTAGCTGTAAGTGGAAGCCTCTCTCTGAAACGAAATACACAGCACTCAGCAGTAGGTAGGTACCTCTCACAATGCGGCATGTCGTGGCGCTCACGTCATAACCACATAAGTGCAGCGGCGACATAACTCGGCCGCGCTAGAAACGCGTCCGCAATAAAGACATTTGAATGGCCACAGCCGCCTCTAATGCCTTATCGGTGCGGCGGCCGTCGGTGCCGCATGATGTCACTCGGCGGCAATTTCGCTCCATTTCCATATTTTCCATATTTCTTCGTCAGCTGCTGCGGTCCGTTAAAACCCCATTTGGTAAAGCCGGAGAGAGGCTCATTATGCCCCCGCACGGCGCACGCACGCCTTAATGTAGTTTTTGTTCGTCAGTTTTTGCCGGAGCCGCGCGCATCTGGGAATGAGCTGCGTACCTAATAGTTCGGAATACCGAGGGGCTACGTGCTCGGCCCGCCACTATAATTTATTTGAACACGACCCTCTCTTTTCCGCACCGCGTCTACGTCTAGGGAGGAAAGGGACGCAGGCGAGCATAGGCGTGGTGTTATCGTGCGAGAATGCTGTCGGAACTGGGATCCAAATAAAGTAAGATAAGTCGCACACTGTTGCCGTAGAAGCGCCACGTTCGGGAAAAAGTGGGCTGATATTGTCCGTATTCATTATAAGTTGTAAAGAGGGTGAGACAGTCGCGACTCGCCGCAAAAAGTTTGCCCGTCCAACCCCAATGCAGCGATTTAGCTCCGCACTAAATTTATTTGGCAATTATCACTACAGCGCTCTTTTCATGTAACTTTATTTTTTATTTGCGACCCCAGAGCTGGCAGCTGTCTCGCTCGGCGTATAAGCATTGCTGTGCAGAGAGAAAATGCTGCCAGCATCTTAAGTAGGTACTGCACCGCAGGGACTTAGCAATTTACTTTAAATTTACTTTAGTTCATAGTTTTCCTTACCTCATTTATTTTTATGGTTTTAGTAAGCAGCTATAGCCGAACGGTTTGAACGTCGAATACTAAACCGAGGGGCCTGAGTTTAAATCGTATCTTTTACGAATGCCCGTGCTTCCTAAACTGATATCTTTGCGTACAATTAGTGGCTATGAAATAATTCTGCCTATTTTTCATCACGACTATCCACATGTCCCTAAAGTCGTAAAAGTAGCAGACAAACATAATACGAACAGAACACCCTATTAATAATAACTTGTACACAAACAAGACCTGTTTATCAGACACATTAAACCCATACAAAGTCGACTCAAGATCACGCACGCGGTATCACGGTGCTAATCACGTCGTGTACCGCCAGAAAATCCATGCTGTTTTAATCTGCCAATAAAATGAAAACTACAATTTTGTGTTACCTAATAAATATTTGGAGCTTTGAAATAAAGCGAGCCAACGAAATACATCGCATCAATCATTTTAATTAAACTGTTCAAAATTAAAACTACTGTTCAAAAATTCTATTGTTGACTTTTGACTGATTGCAGAATTGTTTACGTAAAACAAACAGTTATAATAAAACAATGGAATGATAACTTTTAAATACACAATATAATAAATTGTTCGAATGGAAGCAATTAAATACGTATTGCTACACAGCAGATGTCATAGCCTCGTTTCAGGCTCGAAGTTTTTATATGACGATCAGATAGAATCCCGCATCATTATGGTGTGCCCGGGATCGCCTACATTAACCTAAATCACGAGGCCACTCAAATGAGATTAAGGGTTCGATAAGACTCCACCAATCCCCAGTCTCCAGTCCCAGCTACGACGAAGCAATTACAGTTAATTTTCCCAACCACTGGGCCGTCCTTTGAGACTGGCCGACGGACAGCCTAACAATTTTCACTCGTATACTATCTAGCCGTACCTAATAGCAGAGGCAACGACTTTTCACGCCGGTCATGTTCTCGGGTTCGATTCTCCGTCGGGAATGAATATTACTGTGTCGGATACGCTTCGAGACTACGATATAGACGATAATAAACTTTATTCACCAGGTTTTAAAGCTCAGTACTGAGAGTCACACCCATTTGCTCGCACTGCCGTGGAACAAATTAATTTTAACACTTACAAGGGGTTTCTGTATCTATCTGTGTTAGCAATTCTAGAATGGCAGTGACCATTTAAAAGCATTGCTGCGTTCGGTCGCAACTTTCTAGACTAAAACGTATTTAAAATCTAAGTAGGTATAATAACTACACATTACCATCACTGGTAAAGAATTCTAAGGGGCTCTTAGGATTCTTTATTATCATCTTTAACTGTTTTGCAGCAAAAGTGGCAGTAAAGTCAGACGAGTCATATGTAAGTCTTGTACACGACACAACGCTAGTAACCCTATAGAATCCGAATCGTGTGGCAGAGAATGGTTAACATGGTACAGATATATCAAACTACGCCGATGGTGCAATTCAGAGGATCTACCAACTCTCGAACAATTACGCAATATTAAACTTTATATCCATCACCTAGAGGCGATTATTGAACGAGTATTGTAACATTGTAAGAGCTCTCCAGTGCTGCGTTGGACCCTTAAGTGGGAATGATAAGGGCAATTTGTCTTGTGCTATTAGGGGCCCGATACCGAAGGCCGTAACATAAAACATAACTGGCGGCTCGCCGGTCACACGGTATGTCGAGGCACGTCGGCCATTTCGCCAAAACATCACCAATTATCGTTTTACTGACGATAATTACACGCAAAACACAGTTGCTTGCCTGGGAGTGGTGTGTAGGTACTAGCTGCAGTTATATTCTCAGAGTTTTAACGGTCTACTTACCCACTTACAGGTACGCGAAGTTGGATCTCTTAATGTTTCGAAACTTGCTATCTACATCTTCTTAAATGGCAAGTTATTTACAAACGACTAGATAGGTAGGTCCTTGTGTACCTAACTGATTATAGGTAGGTACTTACTTAGGTTTGGCCACAACAGTTGTTTTCTCCAAAACTGTAAATATATTCATTAGATACAAATTATTTAGTTATGTTAGTACATTAATTTACAGTCAGTTTCGAGTGAAGTTTGTTCGACCGACCTCAAGTCCTCGACATTAATATAGAACGAATCAACAACGAATAGATGTAATAAATCATCGCGTAGACGTTCGTGTGTAGATAATATGCGTCGTGACATCGTGAGCTCGGTTCTGGATAGTCATGGTTCCATGTGTACAGTGTACTCACACGACGATGCGTGTCGACGGCTGGCGAGCGTGTCTGCGCTGCATCGTCTGTAGTCGCCCAATGTGTACTTACACCGGGATTTGCATAATTAGATGGATTCACGATAAAAATGCCATGCATATGTATCTGCCGATCGATACGGCCAATAGTATGGCTGACGCGATGCACGTTAGGCCACTGATACATGGTTCTCTTCTGTCTTTGAAAGTGAATGCAACTAACAAATCCTCTGGTGATTAAAATTATTTGTTACTTCAGAGCTTAAATTTTTTTGTAAGTACATACAATGTTAACATTTGAACATAAAACATTTTGAGCTGAACAATCGGGGTCTAGGAATAAGATTTAGGTATTTGTAATACCTACCTAGATTTAACTTGATAGGGCATACCAGAGCATACTTAGGTACATTTTGCAGACCCAGTTTTGATAATGATCATGCTTGAAAAGCGAGAGGTCCCGAGTTCGATTGTCGGCTAGCGAATTGTATCAGTGTCTGATGAATGTTTCTTATCGGGCCCAGTGTAATAATTATAACACGTTATTTGTGCCACCTGCTACACACACACACACGTGGGAATATGAGTGTGGAACATTTTCTCACCATTTAATATTGTGGTTTACCGATTCAGATGTAATGTATTCCCAGATCCTTCAAGAAGGAGACAGCCTTCCTCGCTACAACTCTGATTATCGATTGGCTGAGGTGAGATCGTTGGAATGGCTGTCACGTCTCAACTGCTGTGTTGTTTGGCTGAGCCGTGTTTCGGAGGCATTATGTTGCTCAGCGTGTTCCCATTGGACGATGGCCAGCGGGGAGCAGGCATCGTTTGGCTGGTAGCGGGCCTTTGCCGAGCCCTTCCACTAAGACACTAGTATACTACATGTCACTCTCATGACTCATCGAGTGTTGTCTATAAATTATTTTATTATGTTTACAAGGCCTCTAACTAGAATGTCAGTAAAACTAGTAGCTATACCCCTTCAACAGATAAACTGAGGTTCGTGTCAGCAATGTGCACAAATCAGGTGTTCCATCTTAGTCCAGAGAGTCACCTCAGTTATGAAAGAGAGCCATGCGTTCGCATGCAAATATCCAAATCAGAGTGGATAATATCGTGATTATAGCTGGTTAGTATCCCCATGAGGCCACAGCAACCATCATTAACATTAGGTTCACTAACTTTTAATGTAATTAGGTACATGTACTTACATACGTACTCATAATTGATGCAATTAATATAAAAATCTCATTATAACTGGGAATATAAAATTGGTAATCTTTTATTGTTCTAAACTACAGTCATCAAAGCTTCTGCACATTTACTAAGAAGACGGGTAAAGCGATTCAAAGTACCTAAGTCCTTGAGAGTATACGGCCGCTCTAGAACAAGTTCACAGGAAAAGACAAGTCGGACACCCGACACGACATGTGATAGCGTCGTCCGCTGCTATTCACAAAAACCGAACGCGCGCCGCTTCCTGTACGCTGGCGGCTGGCGACGACACTCCATAAATGCTCGACTAAAAACAGTGATGCGCTACTATGTACTCCACCGCGTTCGATCCAAACTGATGCAAAGTGGAGCAACGATAGCGGTTTACGTATGCACACGATTTTAATAGTTTCTGTGAAGTGATCGTGACTTATAATCCTCCTTCTCTTTGCTTTGATTATGCCCTGCCTATAACACGTGTTCGAAACATGATTGAATGAATGATTAAAGGCGTGCGACCTATGATCCCTCAATAAGTAGTCACGCTCACGAGTAATAGCAGACAAGTAAGACAAGTCCAATGGGTAAGCGGATCCATCTGATATTATGGACGTCAATGCCTAATACTGAAAGTAGAACCATATCCCGTCGAAGATTGCCTGTCAAACAAGAGGTGAGGGGCTCGGTTGTCTCTGATTCTCTGACGCTGCTTCTGAAACACGTAAAAACATTACAGTCGATTTTAGAAGGTAAGATAAGCTAACCAGATGGGCAAAAATCCATAACTCTATGCATGAGCACTGTCAAGATTAACCTGGGTCGTAGAGAAAGCCTATATACGTTTAGTAATTTGGGCGAAATATAGTTGATTGGATGACCGTTTGTGGCAAAAGTTCTTGAGCGCTCCCAAGCTTCGGAGCGCACTTAAAGCAAGTCCCGATTATCATTAGATGGCTGGGTCACTTTTGTTAGTCGTTAACCCGTGTCCTGTAGCGGGCTATTAATGGGTTGAAGCCAAGCAACAACACAGTAATAAGTAAGTGGCTAAAGCAGTTTGTACAAGTACAGCTGAGAGTCATTTGTTTGAGACCCGTGGTGTTACGTGGGCCGTTGACGTATTGCAACAATAACCTGGACAAGTAAAGGCTCTCTCTTTTGTGTCTCTTCAAATTTATATACACACCTACAATACATTAGAATTGTAACTTAGTTTTTATACATCATGATATTTGAAAAATTGGTAGATAACGACATATTGGCTCCTTAACAATAGTTTTAAAGCCTTTTGTTTGCGACGGAAGCCGGAAGTGTGGTGTTTTTACTGATGTGTAGTTGTTATCTTGGATAACATTTAGGCTTTGGATTTATTTTACCAGCTCACAAATAAAAATATAAGCAGGTTCGTCGATGACATACATTTCTAGTTAAGACAACTGACATCCTTCGTATAAACATTTTTTTCATTCACATGTTAACTAACAAACCTTTACATACAAGTAACACTCGATACTTTATTTCCTTTCCGTTCCACCGATAACATTTCATAAAGTTAATAAGTATTTATATCAATTGTGTACAATGTGAAGCACATGGCAGCAATCTCTTCCTGTATTGCGATCGCGTTCGGAATGTAATTCGATTAAAGTCACCAGAATCCAATTACTGATTGACACGAGATACTCTGAGAATCTTAAATAGCTGAATATCATAAATAGTGGAGTGGAATGGGCGAGGCTGCAAGCGACGGAGCAGTCGAAGATTGTGGGAATTCACTTGGTAATGGTATTCCGAGCATCTTCCCTCAGTTATGTGTCCAAGTTAATTAAACTGTAGAACTAAATCAAATTCATATTGAAATGGATCTTGAAGCCGCACTAATTTGAAGTTCTAACTAATAGATAGTCATTAAAGGGAATATTACTGTATAACTAGATCTAAAGACTTCAAGTAACTGGGAGTAGGAAAAGAAATCTTGTGGTGTTCTTACCGCTTCTTTTCCAAAACCACTAACAGTAGGGTTTTGTCGAAACGTTGGCGTTGTTTGACTTTAAAAAAATGTATAAAGTAAAAACAAAATTCGAATAAAATTCATTTCATATCACAATTCGTAAGCCGTAGAATTTAGCCCAATAATATTACGTCCAGTACTGAACAAAAATATTGGATCACTCAGCGTTTAATATCTAATATTGATTTGAACATGATTGATGGTTGATTTGGATTTAGATGCAGAAGGGCTCGTCAGTGTAGTTAAATTATTGGCGAACCTACCTTGAATTATGACCTGAATGACCTCGTATGACATCGTATGACCTCGTATGACTAGTCAAGGTGATCTGGGCCACCGACACCAATCGAATTTAATTATCTTGCCGAGATTTTCACTATTTTTGACTACTGAGTTCCTACGCCTTAGTCGTACCTTCCTTACCTTACATCTCAATTCTCCTCAATTAGACTAAAAAAATACAAAATACCGTAACGACTATTGTTTATGTATTTTATTGTTCTTCAGCGCGATTTGTAACTGTCCACTGCCGGACTCGAGTCTCCTTACAATACGAGGTGTAAGTACCTACATACATGCTGGCCACCACGCTGGCGGATTGCAGATTGACGGCTTAACATACCTTTAAGAACATTACGGAAAACTGTCAAGTGCGCAGGTTTCCTTGCGATGTTATCCTTCACCGTAGCAATTGGTACCCACATAGTTCTTGACAAGAATTATGTGCGTGTTTCGCACCCGGAGCTCAATCCGGAAATTTAGCGTTCAAAGCACATATTCCTCTGCTGTTGATGACAATCTTCATAATTAGGTATTATATCAGCATTTAGTAACGTAACGTTTTAACACAAAGCACAATAAAGCTAGAACGTTAATTAAATTTAATTAGATCATAGGTAGACCTAAATATCCATGTTGGGAACACAATAGCTCCATTATGATCGTTACTGCCGCGAAATAAACGGTCGGAGCGTTATAAAATGCTATCGGCAGCAATAAAATTGGCAATACGGAGCAATAAGAGATGGCGGGCGGTCGGCCGGTAATGTGGCTGATGTCCTTGTTGTAAGTGGTCTATTCTGGGGCGATGTGGGTTGGAGCGGTCGTTAGTGCGAGGTCGTCGGTCGGAGCGTCCCAACTCGCAGCTCCCATGCTGTCCCTGCTGGCGAGGTCCGGGTGGACGGGTTAAGGCCACTCGTGCCACGTGCCAACTACGGGTTGACGGCGCTGGCACGTTCCACGCATGCTTCAAATAAACATAAACAGGAACGCTGAAACGGAAGTTTCCATTTTCCTCAAGATAGGAATTAATTGTACAGCCTAGCGTGTCATGTGTATATTCGCAAAAAAAATGTATGGCGCAATAGGTACTATGCGGG
Organism: Hesperia comma; assembly: GCA_905404135.1. Classification (NCBI taxonomy): domain Eukaryota; kingdom Metazoa; phylum Arthropoda; class Insecta; order Lepidoptera; family Hesperiidae; genus Hesperia; species Hesperia comma. The sequence continues at coordinate 14,298,504 of FR990035.1, read as the reverse complement.
ACTTAGAACGAATAGAGGACAAAGTTTCTTTGTGTAGGTATCATCTGCGAAACCTATGACGCACGGACTCTCAATGAGTGGTTATAAAAGCACAGTATTACATTACATTTACTTAACCACACAAAGTAACTTTTTACGTAGTAAACAGAAGTTTGACGATTAATACATAAGTGTGTATAGATACCACTTCAGTTTCCTAAAGTTGAACGCTGTGATTTCTTGACGACCCGAATGGCGCAATGGTTAACACGCCGGATCGCTGTTCCGAGGGTCCTGGGTTCGATTCCCAGCGAGGCGGCAATTTGAATGATTTGAGTTTAAATTTCCGCTCTTGGTCTGGGTGTGTGTCCTTGTCTTGTGTGTTGTCCAAGGTACCCACGACACAGGGAATCCTAGTGTGGGGCTTTGAGTGTGTAGCGTTATTTATTTATTTATTTATTCTTAGGTGGCAAATGCCTCAAGACATCTCTATTGTTGCCTACCACGCCCTCCAGACAACCTGGATGCCGCGGATGGGCGCGGCTGTGGCCATCAGCGCCACCGGTTCAGAACTCACGTGGGTGTCTGCTCACGTCACCAGATTTCACCACGAGACAAACCACTTAACATAATGCTAATTAATGGTCACTGCATTCATATTATTCCGTTAATAAACATAGGACAAGTTTTTTGTGGGTCAACCATTAGGACATTTCCGAATGACTGTCCCATACCTGTACTGTGCTGTCACGTGCGACCGACTGCTTCACCGCTAGCGAAGTGGCGATAAGCGACTACATTTTTATAATTAGGTACTATTAAAGAGCGCTGACAGCCTAGTGATTTAAATATTGGACTCTACCACCGGGAATGTAGCGTTCGAATCCTATTGAACCTTCCGAAGCAGAGGGCCTAGATAACTGGCCGAATCAGATACATATTTATGTAACAGACAATAGTGTCGTTAGAGTCGTTAATTTGTGTTGTTTGTGTTAGCCCAAACCGAAAATATATAAATGAATAATTAACGCGGTTACAAATTATACGGCTGCTGCTTTTAATTTTTCCTCATCTCTCGTCGCTACCTACGCTGGGTTGTGCTGCACCCGTTAATTAACACCCAACAAAAAATACTTTCAACAAGGAAATAAATTCGTTTGTCAATATTATAGAGAACGCCTTAATGACTCATTATTTAATTTATTTTTTTATACTTGCTTTAACATTTAACTCGTTTTTAACTAGGCCACTCACTGCATCCGAATTTTTACTTAAATAAGCAAACACTTTACCATTCAAAGACTATGTGTAATTTACCATCAGATAGAATTGTATTTGATAATCCTACTATCCTACTTCCTTCCTACTAATATTATAAATGCGAAAGTTTGTAAGGATGTATGTGAGTGAGTGAGTGTGTGTGTGTGTTTGTTGCTCTTTCACGCACAAACTACTGAACGGATTTTCATGAAACTTTGCAGTAATATAGCTTAGACATTGGAATAACATAATTTGTTAAAATTTATAGAGATTTTTGAAGGGACTGGTTTCCCGAAGCGAAGCGAGGGCGGATTTACTAGTTAACTTATAAATTAGAAAAGCGTGAAGTTTCGTTATTTATTTCCGACTAGTAAACCTGCCCTCACTTCACTTCGGGAAACTTACCAAGCGACCGACCAAGTTCATATCACTAAAATTAGCTCCAAGGGGTTCTAATGAGGAGCTACGTCCTCTAACACCTCCATATCATTGCCGCGATATGAGAACACGCAGCACCGCGCCTGCACTGAGCCGCCGCCGCGCCGACCTCACGACACGACATGACTCACGCTGCAGTATCAAAACAGCGAATAAATGTTTTTTCTTTCTTTCCTCTTTCTTTCTTTCAATCACGAGTAGGTAGTACGTATCCGAACATAAAAAAAGTTGTCGGATGTTAATTGTTTATAAACGTGACGAATGATGGCAGCTACTCTGCTGTGCCAAATTATAATGAACGGCGCGCGAAGCTTCCCATTCTCGTGGGAACATCCGATTAGGCTGGTTGTACGAAGTGTGGTCAATGTTATACTCAGCCTGTGAACCACAAGTATACCAATTTTTTAATTGACTAAAGCCTTGGGTTACCAGTACGACGCAAGTTCGACGCATCCCGCGCCGCACGTCGAGTAGATAACACGACTCAATCAATCATAGATAGCCCGAATTACTTACATATCCACATGAAGGAATAAAAATAGAACATATTATTTTTCGTCTACATCGATATGTTATATTTGATTACGTCGAAGCCAAAAGGGGTTCATGATATTCGTCCAGATGTTGTGTATCTTATTATAATAATTATGTCAAAGCGAAAGGTCACTCACTTATCACGAAGTATCGAAAACTGCTGGATATATAAACATTACATTTGACAGGGAGGTAGTTCCTTGTGAGTAGACATTCGCTAAGAACGGATTTGGTCATATTTAACACATAGAGGAATAAAATAGGGGTTGACAGTTTGTTTAAAAGTCAGTAAAAGTACTTCGAATTGGTCTAAGACGCGGGTAAAAGCTAATATCTACATACTGGAACATAAATTGAACTGTTCCAGAAAAGTTCCAAATTACTTATATGATTCGACAATTAGAAGCAGCATATCTGCTACTTCTTAATAACGTATAGGCTATTAAAACACATCAAATTAAATATCAATTTAATTAAAACTCATAATTTTATTCAATTAACGTTCGAATAATGTATAATTAATACTATAACCTCGTCGATCAATAAATATAATTACAATTATGTCCTCATAGAGTATTGTTATTTGCACGATATAGTTAAATAAGGTTTACTTAAAGTATCTACTTGTTCTGTGGTTGTTGACTCATACGTTGAGTAACTGTCAATATAATATATTATTTTTAGTAATAAATGGAAATTGGCTAAAACCCTTAAATTCAAATTCAAAACACAATAACGAACACAAAATCTCATATTCCAATACTTTCTTTAAGTTGATATAGACCAAGGCCTAACGAGTCGACGAAAGTCGTTTTTCACACGATTTCCAATTCTACATGCACACAGAATTTTTAAAATGTGTTTATTATCTAGAATAGCAGTAGTTTTCCATAACGTTACATGCTTTTCATACGTAATAATTCGCTTAGAAAGAGAGATCAGAAACACGGCAGTTATAGTTATGGCCTGGGATTGTAATGCTAGTACCTTCGTTCGTTTCCCTTTAGAAGTAGCCGACCGACGGCCTGCCTATCAAACTTCTATTTGAGGCCCAATTGTAGAGCACTTCTAAAGTTGGCTGAAGGTAAATTAGTCGAAGCTGGTGTAGTTGTTTTGTAGTAGTTAATTCTATAATTAGTTGATACGGGTTGTCTGTGGCGAGCGGGGGAGGCGGGCGGGGCGGGGGAAGGGGTGATGGGCAGGAAGGAAGCCCTAATTGTGAACGTAAAACCAATGTACTGCGGGCCGCAGGAAGTCGCAGCGGCCTGATAAAGCCTTTTGTTTGTTTTCCCTCTAGTGCACCGGCCAGCATGGGTGACGTAGGTTGCTATAGCGGTTATGTTTACAAAGTTGCGTGATTATTGTAACGTTCAACCAGGGCTGCCACACGTTCGGACTCATCCGGACTTTTGGCCTTCTGTCCGTCTTATAGATAATCCATACTAATATTATAAATGCGAAAGTCTGTCTGTCTGTCTGTGACGTTTTCACGGCTAAACCACCGGTGCGATTTGGATGAAATTCGGAATGAAAATAGTTGAAGACCCAGAGTCACATATAGGCTACTTTTTTTTTCAAAAATCAACCCCTAAAGACTTGAAATAGGGGATGAAAGTTTGTATGAAAAATCTAAACCGCCTGACCGATTTCGATGAATTTTCCCAGGAAGATAGTTGATGATGTACCTTCTTCCCCACTTCCCCGGTTCGCGATATAAACGAATTCCACGCGGGCGAAGCCGCGGGCAAAAGCTAGTTCCATATATAAAAAAAAACAATATAATTAGCTACCTAAACAATCTTAATAATGAAATGTGATAGATGTTTTTATTAAAACAACAAAAAATAGGATTGCTGGAACAATAACACAGAACTAGTAGTACCTAGTAGTAACTTATTTACATGTCAATAGTATGGGTTGTTACAGAAGCACAAGTACAGAGGGTCGCCTAGCCGCCTAGTCAATGACCACCTAACTGCTAGCGAGTCGTGCTTCGAAGGGCACATAAAGATTCCGGTCATGAACAGTAGGATGCCCAAATGAACAGTACTATATACATTTTCCCCCGACTCTATAAGCAATCGTCCTCTACATTGTTGAATGCTAACACAATTAATCGTTGTTCGATTACAGCTGATCAGTATGCGTGTCGTTTTTAACTAGAAATCATTTAATGAACAGTTTTTGTCGCCGAGCACGCAGCGGCGCGCGGCGCGCGACGGCCGCGCGGTGGAAGCTGATGTGATTGCATTATTTATACCGCACAGCACACTGTCACACAGCACACTGTCACAGTGACCGGCCCTAGCTTTGTTGCACAAACATTCATTTATTTACGCCTGAAAATAGTTTTTTGTTCTTCAAACAACAATATCACATAATATAATATCCTTAAAAGAATCCTGAAAATAAACAGTTATAAAAGTCGACACTCGTATTACAATTTTATTAATACTTACTGTCTGACTAGTTGATTCCCGTAGCCTTGCTTTCGTGGTGGAAGGTACTTGTAAATGGCTTTTAAACAAATTTTCGTTTGTTCCTTTATAGGTGGTCTCCTATTTTATCGCATCGTGTTAAAATAGTTCCTTAACAATACCTACTCGGTTCGCGTCCGATATATTATGCAATTCGATTTAATGGCTACTCGCTAAAGTGCAAAATCATGGATAAAAGTGGTCATAAAAGTGGAAAAAGATCCATTAATGGATTTTTTCAATGGGTTTATATGGATATTGCGAACTCCCGCCGATATAAGGGTTCAGTACCTGTAGATTAACGGCGAGAAATTAAAATGTTTTTACTAAAATTTGCTTAAAATATAAATTGAACTGTGAGCACAATATTAAAAAACCTTATTCGTAAAACGATACAAAATAAAAAAAAATGCTAATATCCGTGTATCTAAGTCCAACCAGCAGTTTAATTTGTTAATTTAATTAGTAGGTACTACAATCACAAGAAGAAACGTTCTCCAGCAAAACAAGAAACATTTATAACAGCGTTTGTTCGTAATAAAATCTCTGCATTCGTAATATTGCATGTTCCGTGCAAATTGATTTAAAATGTATAATTTTTTACGGCTGGCCATACCGCCCGGCTGGCGACCGTCGACCGTACATAACGCCGCGAATAGCTAGCGTTCCAGCCCTACTTCGCTTATCTTAATCACTTTTTATACCCACATCTAATGGCATAATTTTATTGAAGGAAAAAGCTGTAATATAGTTCAAACTGCGGAATGACTAGGCCACCTACGTGTAGGTATCTTTTGGTATTTGTTCAGCATCGAGAGGAAGTAGATAGATACTCGGAATCTGAACCAGTTTGAAAGAACGACGTTCTTCAGGTGAAAGACAGGTGAAAGAAAGACGATTTCCGTGAAATCCACAGCCGTTTGGGTGGGTACTAGTCCAGTTTTGATCTACATACCTACTTACTTACTCATCGTGGGTTAGTAAATAAGAGGAAAAATAGGTTTTTGAACTTCTTAGTGTACTTTTCTATACCACATTTCACTATACCACATTTTCATTATCACAAAAACAAAAAAAAAAATAAAAAACAAAAAACAATTACATATTTCCTTTTGTCACCACTGGCCCATTTTTCTTTTTGTAATTTTCTCCTGTACGCAAGGTTGCCTGGAAGAAATCGCTGCTTAGCGATAAGGCCGCCTTTTTTGTATACACATTTGTATTTTAATTTCGCTGTATGTGATTATTTCTGCTGGTGTACAAATAAAGAGTTTATCTATCTATCTATCTATCTTTTCTCTGTAAAGGAATTGTGAAGACCAGCTGTAGAGTTCCTTATAGGTATATAAAATGATCAGACATCTAATATTTAACGGGAAAATACCGTTTTCCGGTTTTCCCAGTATCCCCCATGTTACCTCCGGCCTGAGAATGTTCTTTATCTTCGAAAAAAAGCGAAAACTTGGTTGACCGGACCATGTTTCGTCGTCGTTAAAACCTGGAATTTGACGAAGAGTCGATGTCCCGTTTTGAGCCGAAAATAAAATGGTCACACTACTTATACATTGAGCTTAATATGCATTAGACAGTAACTATGTCCATGTTCAAAGTAAATTGATAGTGTAAATCAATTGACCAATTAGTCGGCGGATTTCATTTGGAAAACGAATGTAAAGTCGCGCGGGGTATTACGCGGACGAGTCCCGAGGCAGTTATTGTTTCGTAGAATATTCCAATCGCAGTCTCGCGGATCGCGATATCACGCTATATTTTATTAATGTTTTGTGCGTCACACCGACACTCCGTCACACGGCATCGGGGCTTTCCGGTAATTCACAAAAGAAAGCGCGAAAAACATTACGTCAAGCTATCAGTTTACGGATCCCACGGTTGTCATATAGTTTGAACTACTTATTTTTTATCGACTCTTTATTATAAAAGGTTCCGATAAGCCATCATAGATGCACAAAAAGGAAAGGAGAATGCAGGAACTTTACGTACAAAACATACAAAATAGGATTGCAATAGGTAAACACCTAAATACGACTTCTAGGATTTCTCTTCTCCTTACGCTTTATCTACGCGAACACCCCTAATTACCTACTGAGACTACCAGCTTACTATAAAAGCATTACAAAGTACCTTGACACAAGTAACATGTACCTACTTAATATCTAATATACGAACACGTGTTAGGTACAATTAGATCTCTCCACACGCCGTCCTCGAGCCGACGAGGTTACAGCCTGTAATCTCATCTGAAGCCTGCCACGTTGCGCGCTGAGCCCCGACAATGTAACGCGTGGACTCCCGACTCCCGACCAAAGACAGGCAAAATGTAATCATGATCACAGATTACGATTACATCTGATGGCCCGGAAAATCCAAAAATGCTACCAGAAGCGCACCCGAGAAAAAGTAGATAGGGCGCTCTGGCCTGGGCCTGGCTCTGGGGTATTGCCGTACCACTAGATCTAATCATCAGGCTTATATAGGCCTCTACATATTATGTATAAATCACCAGATGAAATTCTTATGTGCCCAACTCTCTTCTCGCAGTAAGGCTGCGACAACATTAAGCAGCGATTTGTGATGCGATAGAACTCGCGAAATGAGATAAATATGGAGTGGCTACTCTATAAGGGAAAATTCGGCGAAAATCAGGCGATGAGGTGGCTACATTACACGTAGACTTCACATCGAATATACGCATAGTGTAGCCACACATACAGTAAAACGTTCTATTAAAGTATAAAAGTCTGGCAAGAGACACATTTTTTTTAAGAAATTCGCTTCAATTTCGCTGAAAGGATGTTCTATCCGATAGTGTACCTAATTACTTACAGTATCTACTGTTGTTTTGGTCGTTTATACAAATGAAAGATCGCTACCGATATTTGACGTAGAGTGTACCCACACTCGTGAATATGTTAGATGCTAGCAAGTATTTGTTTTAGTGGCTTACATATCGCTGTCCCGTCGTGTCCTACGTGAGCGACGAAAACGACGCGACGCGACGTTGCGAACGCGACGATCGCGATCAAATCATCGGTAGGTATCCCTACTTGCGTCCTATGTGACAGTCTGCGACAACACGCGACGTTGTCATTGTCGTGCATTGTGTTACGTAACGTCGCGTCGTATTCGTCGCTCACGTAGGACACCGCGTAAGTGTAGCTCCGCTGACAGTCGCAGTGTTATCACAAACATCGGATCCAGCTGCATTAGCCACGTAAAGAATGCAGTCCGTCTGTCTCCGGGTTTCCTGTTAAACTGGACACATATCCTAAATTCCCATCTCATATCGTCACTATTGTCTGAAACTGGTTTTGTTTATCTCACAAGGAATTTATATTCCTTCAAATAAATATATTTATGTACATAGAGTCTGTTGCCTGGAAGACTAACAACGCATTCAAAGCTCACCTTTTAGTTATTTTTTTGACATTTGCAGCCATCGACCTATCTATAGTAAAGATGCTTACAGCCATCTTCAGTCAATATTATTGTCAATTCGTACTCTTATTAAATATGCTGTCTGACAATAAGACACGCTCGTGAAAACGTAACAATAAAGTAATGCATGTGTTCGATTGAGCCCGCATGGCTGAATGGCTGAACATCTGCATGTGATCAGAATTGAACACGAGGACTCGCTCGATTCCTACATAAACATTAGTACCGTCACACTACACGATTTACCGTTACGACATGTCGTTTCAGATATGTACCTACACGGAATCTAAGAATCGTGAATTATTTGTTTAATTATAGTATATAATAATCCATTATATTTAATACTCACTCAAGTCACTGTTTTATTTCCCTAAGATTATAAACTTTTGTGTCATTTTGTCAAGTACCTAACTTAAAAAATAAAGGAATATTCAGAGGTCACGTAAAACGGCTGGCCCGGTTGTTATCGTTAGATAGCAATCGCTAAGCGATGCAAAAGCAGTGCGGGGGGCATGAAAACTTCCGGCGTTTGGGTTGACCCTAACCCCTCCAACATTGTGCACTGGAGTAACGTGATAGAGTATGCTCTAAGTCTCAGTGATGAAGAGAGACCTTTAGAGAGATTTAATACTAGTTATTAATAGATATTTACCTAATTAACGCCTCTCGCCGCAACGTAATAACACGGTAATAGTAAATATATGTTAATCAGACATTTAGTTACTGTGCTAAAATGTTCATGACTCAAGTAGGCGTTCACCTCGAATGTGTTAACAACGGATGGTTACGTGAAGGTAGAGATACGAATCACGGTCAGGCAGAGTCACACACATCCTAATTCTCTCATGAACTTACTAAATAAGTCCAAATAAGTACGCCTAAAGGTCGGCACATATTAAGTCAACTAAAATTCGATTCGACTCAACATTATTGGACTCAGAGAGAAGCATTGAAATAAGAGGTAATTTTCGGTAGGATCGAAGTTTGCCGGAGGCATAGTATCCCATAATCGTACGATGTGTTCTGTCAAATAAATTCTGAATAAGGAGCCAGTTACAAGGCTAAAATATTACAATGGTTTCCTGTGAGATGAATCGAAGTCGGAGTTGAGCCGATGTACCTACTGAGCGAAGACGTTTAGATATTCAGCAGACATTGGCTTAACTGCTTTCTGTTTTCTTCCTTGTTTGCAGCAGTGCTCTCCTTGAACGAAGGTAATCTCTCATTTCCAATAGCTGTCTTGGTTTGTCACCAGCAATAGCAACTACGAGTCACTTATTATGTGATTAAAAATATCGTGCCGCTGCTGAGACACAAATCGTCCCATGTGAAGTGCCGCGAGCTGCCTCCCTAATGTGACTGTGTAATCGCCCGCTCTCGTTGATAAAATCTTTCTCTTTGTTTGTGTGACGTGATAAAAAAGTAGTCCGTGTCATCACGCATTTGATAAAACACTTAAGTACCACTATATCACTTTAAGCTTTGACATTAAATTTGCGGCTGGTCGTGACAACTGATAACAGTTAAAATTAAAATACCTATTTGTGGTGAACGACTTTAAATTTGCAAATAGTGAACCATAAATCTGATAGAAGTTACAGTAAAAACCCACTTTGATAACACCCATAAATTGGCGTTCCAGTGGCGTAATTGTTAGCGGTTCCTTCTGCGACGCGAGGGGTCCCGGGTTCGATCCTGTCAGGAAAATTAGGTACAAGATATTTTGTTCCGTGGTCATATGCCTTTGTAATGTGTAATTTGTTCCATCCATGCCTAACGAGACTCAGGAAATCCTAATTTTTCCGCATTAAGATATGGGCGTGTAAGTTTTAGTACCTAAGTAGTAATAATATCGGGGGAATTGCTATGACCCTGTGAGACATAATTACGCGATACTTTGGTATCTTAATTAAATGAAATTATACTTAAGTAAGTCGTTTGGAATCTAATCAGAATTTAAGAGCCGGTTGCAAAAAATCATAATGTATTCATTAACTACCAATTTGAATAATTTAGAAATTTACAGTTGTCCTGCAAAAAAATCGACATTCACCGTTTCACGATCGATAAAGAACGCCTATAATTAGGTATATTAAATGTTGGCCATTCGGCACTCGGCAGTAGCCTGCAGGCACGTTGATTAGCCGATCGTGTAGTATTCAAGGTCGATAGGATTAAATCTAATATTTCATGTCTTTAATAACTCGATACTTAATCAGCCTTCTCGTTATCGCGGCCATCTAACTATTAAATGACAAGCGCTTATCCATGTAATAAGATCCATAATCAGCAAAAGTAATTTCCACCTGGCCCAATCGGTTCGTGCCGTGATCGTGACGTCGCGCGTCGGGTCGGCGTCGGTCGTGATGATGTCGTGTCGTCTTGCCGGATTTTTCCAGTCCAGCTTGTTGTCACTTTTACAGCTGCACCCAGTATGTGAAGCTATGATATGGTGAATTGATAATAACAGTTAAAGCTATGGCTAAAGGGTCACTCGTACAATATGATGTCTACTTATTAGTGCGAGAGATAGATAAGACATTTGTACCAAAAACTGCATAGATAGGTAATGAATCAAGACATTACAGTAAGTTAAGTATCGACAAAACCTGTAGCTTTCGAATCAAAACCAAGTCAGAAGTGGTTGCAGTTAGATGAAATCACATCAGCATTACAGTCATCTCAGATAGCTCATACTTTGCTACTTAGTTGCAGCAAGTTTGAGGTTTTGATAAATTATTTATAGAGATGGTTGCTTTTGATAAGTTATACAGTTGTATTTTAATTCGATTGGTATTGTAGTCTTATAATGTTATAAATGTTGAAAATACTTGAGTTATGTGGACAATCTGACCAGTGTAGCTAAGGAATTAGTGTAATAAAAAGCGGAGCGTGAAATTACGTGCGACATATAATGGCGACGGAGAGAGAGCGGAAGGAAGCTTACAAAAACAAATGTTGCAATATTACATGAGCATAGATAAAACATTTAAGGATGCGTTCACAGGCAACATTCAATATGCATGGACTGCGTTCAATATAATAGTTAATAGTTGTTTCAATAATAAATTAACAAAATACTTAATCGTTTGGTTAGGATATCTGCACAGCTCAGGAGCTAAGAGGTAAAAGCGTTATGAGGTCTTTCAGGAGCATTCCAAAGTAATGTCTTGAATATTACCTAGTACTTTACTTAATATAACTAATGACAATCAAAAACGAAAACTTAAAATTACAAACAGTTACATAATACCAGGTACCTAGGTAGGTACCTACCACTGACAAGCTGCAGGTAACGTAGGCCGCACCGGTCGTGTTCCTCTGGAGATCCCGGAGTCCTCCACAAGCGCTGAGGAAGGCCACCGGGGGGGTTTTAGTGGGTAAAAATCCCACATAACCCTGTGTCGCTCCCACGGCACCGGGTACCTTTTGAAGGTTTCCCCCTCGATAAAAAAAAAATAACGTAGGCCGTTACTATACAATCATATCACTATGACAGAAAGTGCCATTAGGTTTGCGACGCACACAATTTGTCGTGAAATATTATACGTTCGTGGTGTTTGTGCTGCTGAGTGTCATACCGCTGAATATAATAATAATTAGTGTAGCAGCCTGGTACTAGAAGAAGCCCGAGCGAGGGAGCGGCCGGGCGGTAACCGGCCGATCGCCGATAACCAGAGGTCAATAATGTCGTTAAAGTGGGGCTAAAGTAGGTCCCAGCACCTCCCGCCTCTGGACTTGATTAGATTAACTCAAACTTTATTGTCCCGCCCGCCATTGACGTAGATAATAACGTTACAAACATGTCATTTTATACTTATTAAGTCTACTGTAGATATACTTTAGTGATAATATTGTCTCCAGACCATTTTAAATAAAATATTTTTGTCTTAACTTAAGCAAAGTGGTGCCAGTAAGTGGTGCGTGTTAAATATTGAAAAAATCTTAGTTCTTTAATTTTTAATTTAATTTATGGGTCCGGACCCGTGCTCCACCTAGGTTCTCCACCTGGGTGGAGCACGGGGACTTATAAGGTCTTCACCGAGGTATTTTCAGTGTCAAATTGCATTATTTACTCCATGAGAGTATTATCTATGATGGAAATTAGAGAGCGATACTGCCTGTATTGTTCTGTAATTCTAACCTAACCACCCCAAGGAAGTTTGTTTTTTGTTTGTATATTTGATCCATATCACAACACCAACAACGGTGATCTGAATTAAAATGCAATCAGAAATTATTTAACAAATTCAGAAGCACGAGCGAGGAGACAGCCAAGTCGTGGTAATTAAAAAAATACGGGGATTCGTTTCCGTCGTTAACGATGGCGGAAGGAGCGCGCTGCAACTTTGAGTTCGCTTTAAAAAGCTAATTAAACTCAACGCCGAATAAATTATTTAAACAGAGCTCTGGACCGCAGTCGCAAAGATGTATTAAATATCTAGATGGAACATCGAATCCGCGAAAACGTGTCAAAAAGTTGTGGCCAACTGTTGGCCACAGCTTATATATCATTCCGCACAGATTACGCACACATAGACAATAAATGAACGCGAAAAACCTCGCCTGCACGCACACATGCTGATAATGTTGCCTTGTTTTTTTTGTTTTCATTGTAGGGCGACGCTCAATCTAGATATTTAAAACATCAGTGGTTGGTAGGTACGGCCGCGGGAACGTTATCTGCGCATCACGTGATCCGACCAAAACTCTTAATAACGAACCGAACGGTTTATCGAGGAAGACGGCCAATTATCTTGCCCGTTAATGACTTTACAGAATTTCGTATTATATTGTTACTGGGAGACAATTTTCCCCATTTACTATTATAATACAAAAAATTTTCGATTACATTTTTTAGAAACTAGTCCGTGTTGTATATTTTAGGAATTCATCATTATTTATCCTACGTGGACACCAATAGCAGTTAAACTTACACGGTTAATACATATTATTATTGAATTCACATAAAAATGGTATTGGTAAAGAAACTTAAAAATGATAAAAAGGGCATTGGTGTCACTTGTTTCATCGTGGGGCTATTAGTGATAATAGTGGGGAGACCCGCTTCGACAACCTCCATTAAGTTACTAATGAGGAAATTCGTAAGCAACCGACTGAGCGGTAGGTTCATCAGTCCATCACTGATTTGTCCTCGCTCTATCAACAAACTTGAACAAGGGGAATAAACGTAACCCACACGTCAGGGCTGTCGTGTACATTTGTTTTAGGTAATTCTAGGTTCATTTTTTTCAGAACAAAAAAACGGAGTACTCTGAGAATAACCTTTTTTAGGCTTTCATATTTTTTACTGAGGTCAACAAACAGTACACAACAGAGGTTACAAAATAATCGGTAAAAGGTATAACTATGTAACGTATAAATAAGTATCTTGTGTCACTAAGCTATACTTGAGTCACCGGATTATGGAATTTTCATTCCCTGCTAAAACAACTTTATTTCCTCACTGTTCAATTTAGTTTGTAAGAAAAATTTACCTAGGGTATTTTAATTTTTTTAATTGTCGTCAATCTAGACTGGACCTTAACCACAGGGACGGTAAGCTGACATTTGTGTGGGTTGCCATCAAAACGAATTCCATATCGAACGCGAACGCAGTATAACTTCGACATTCGTATTAAATTACTGTGTACTGTAGAAGTCCTAAGTCCTAGACTGTCCCAAGGTTCGCCTTGAGGCCGCCCACTCGAACTCATTGCCATGTCTATATTGGAACTATTTAGCGAGTATCTCCGTCAGTGGCCTAAATTTCCTTAATCAATCACCCGGTAAACAGTCCCAAGGTGTAGACGCCGCAGTGGACCTTGGGCGTGCACATCTTTATGTCTCAAGTGAATTTGCTGGCGCTGGTGTAAAGAGGGAGGGCAAGGTCTGCCGGGTACTTGATAGAGTTATGATAGAGAGGATTGTTAATGATAATTATAATCCAGATCATTTGTGGTGATTGTTTTGATGAGTATTGTTTTTCATGATGAACAATTTTATTGCTCAAATCCCTGGACTCTCGGTTGGAACGAAAAACGAGGGTGGAAAACGGGTACAGTACCCGGCAAGAAATAATGCACATCGGTATTCAGAAAGAGAAAATCGGTAAGTTACGGCTTTGTAGAGCGTTGTCTCTCTCGCACATTGCACTAATAATGCAATATCTATTAAGAGCTGAGTACCTGGTTGACCGAGCTTTGCTCGGTTGAAAATTATATTTAGTATGAATCGCAAGAAATACGAGGAATTCCGCCATCTATTCAGGAGTCAAATCATACAACTGTTCACTGAGCACAAAATTCATTTTACTTATGTTACGGCCAAAGGATCTCAACAGCGTGTTTCACAAAGTTGTACAGCGCCATCTAGTTACATACTACTGAAATTTCAACACGTTACAAACAGTACCTCATAGAAGTTAACTGTGTGAGCGAATTAATTGCATTTTAAATAGGTACATACTTAATTAGATAAATTCATTGAACTTTCCTTCGTACTTTTCGCAGGCTTAGGCAGTCCCCGACTGAAATTTTTATTTGCGATAAAATGTATTGAATGTTTATGATAATTAAACAACATAAATAAATATACTTTTAGTTTAATGAGCAAGTTGTTAGGCGTACTTAAAATTTTATTGATTCTATTTACAACAATAGTAATTTCATCGATCTGACCATTATTTATTTAAAACTTTATTAAAATATATTATTAAATCGATAATAACAAAACTAACATTTATTTACAAATATTCTCGTAAATATCACAAACGCACGTTAAACTATCACTACGCGTCCTGCGAGGTCAAGCGAGATAATCGCACTGATTTTTAATTTTATTCAAACAGAAAATAGGTAGGTATAACGCAAAAATAGCGCTTCAACGTAAGAATGAATATTAATATTAGTATTAGCCGAACAAAAATATATTCGAGCGCCATCTAGTTTCATACTACTGAAACAAACAAACCGTATCTCATAGAAGTTATCCTAATGTTTCATAGATGGCGTCAGTTCAACACGTTACAAACAGTACCTCATAGAAGTTATCCTAATGTTTCATAGATGACGTCAGTATGATGTTTTTAAAATCTCTTTATCTCGGGAACCGAGCTTTTCTCGAACCTGGGACCTTGATAAATCGATTCCTTGAGCCGAAAACCCCCTAATCTGTAACTTTCATGAAAATCTTTGCAGCCGTTTCCGAGATCGTGATTATATATATAGGTATAAATAAATAAATATACAAGAATTGCTCGTTTAAAGATATTAGATAAAGCACCCTATCAAGTATTTATAATAATACAAATATATTGATTTTAATGTTTTCCGGTGTAACCTATGTACGGTACAAAAGTATGCCAGTAAGTATTACACTTATTTTATGTACGTACCTACAGTTCAATTATACCTATTTACAAATACGCTACTTTGTAGAAGTAAAGCGGTTGATATTCGCACAAAATAGTCTCTTGTAATTAATTCAAATTGTACATAAACTATTATTTGATATTGTTGCAATAAGTGTACTACGGGCACCTAGAAAACTAACTATAACTAAAGTATAACAGATAACTATAGTTGCGTTGCGTTTATATAATGGGAGTTGTAGGTACCTACTATTTTTAACCGATTAAAAAAAAGAGGAGGTTCTCAATTCGACTGTATTTTTTATTTGTGTGAAGTACCTCATAAGTTTTGACTGGGTGCTTAGATTTCTTTTATTTCTTATTTTATTCGAAAGCTGTTGCTTGTCGTCTTATCCCATATCAATGTGAGAGACATCTGACGGGTAGTTTCTTAAGTTACCGTTCTCTACTAATTTATTTTGAGGTCGGTTATTTTTGTAAAAAGTTAAGTGTAATATCCGATGATGTTTATAACTAACTATGAATGCGAAATATTTACATACCTACAAAATGTAATTTAATTACAGAACGCATAAGACTGAAAGGATGGCTTAATGAAATTTACGAATTACGACACTCTGCCTAATTTGAGACTACACTTTTCGCGCACATGTGTCATAGGTACTATTCCTATCTACTTTTAACGGATAATATCATTGCATCATAGAAAATAGAAAAAGATATATCTGTTATAGATAGGGTCATTTTCCCTGAACAAGTAGATAGCTAGTAGTAGATAGTACACATTTATGTTATCAATTAGGTATATCATTGATCAGCTGATTTATCAGTCGAAGCAATCAAAGTTTTTAACTGGTTTTGTATCAAACAATAAACTTTCCTTTGCCTTTCTTTAACTTTCATTCCGAAGGGTTCCATATCTCAGATTGCAGTTGCAATTCCGCCCGTCGTAAAACGTAACTATGGCTGATTAATGTTGCTAGTTGCTATCTACCTGTTCCCGTCCCCGCTAAAAACAAATTTATTACCGGTAATCACAGTTCAATTTAGCTAGTAAGCTAAATTTACTTATGACATTTTAAATACTCGCCGTCAATCTGCAATGTACCTTAGCCAAGGGGCGGTATGTTGGAATGTATTGGAAGCAATTAAAAGCAATTCCATAACGAACAATCGTAACAATCGTCACGTGACGTGGCCGCACGTGACTGCTGCCGTCGATAAGAGCCAGCGTTAAGCAATTGTTTACAAAGCCGCGATTGCGGGAAACGCACCGCTGCGGTCGTCACGCCGCAACGACACGACGCGACGACACGACGACACGACTCGCGACCGCAACAGGTTACTGAAGGAATTGAGAAACGAATTCAATTACCTCCTACAATTTTATTGCGCAACCTTCCATTTTTCTTTTCGATCGTAACACCGGTTTTAAGGAAAATTTCCTTAAGTATTTAATAACATTAATTATTTAATACTATATTCGATATTTTGTCATGTAATGTTCGTGGTCACATCACATCCCACTCAGGTCAGCGTCTAGAACTGGCCAACTACCTGAATACGATACGAACAACAACCACTTTCAATGCTTATTTAGGTTAACAAGTGACCCCGCTCATTATAAAATATCTAATAGGCACCTATTATTAAACACATACCTATTAGGTAGATACCTAAGTATGTCAATGAGCACTTTATTTATCTTTTCGTTTGTGTCCGATAATTAAAGTTTAATAATTTTAATAAATGCAAAAAGTAGTACAGGGTAGAGTCTAGTTTAGGAAAAACATGCCCTGTTAATGGAGGTAGTAAATGACATAATGTAATCACTACTTCATGAGATACCTATTTGAGTACGAAACCTAAGAAAAAAATATATAATATAGTAGGTAGGCCAAGCGCTAACAGCCCGGCGGCTTGCGTCGATCCTAAGCGATCGACAAAGTTAAGCAACAGCGGGCGCGGTCGGTACTCGGATGGGTGATGGCACGTAAAGCCGTCGGTCCGGGTTGTTATCGATTGATAGCAGTCGTTAAGCCATGTCGGAGGCCTTCGGGCGGCTTGAAAACTTTCGACACTAGGTTGGCCACTAACCCCTCCACCAACCCGCATTGGAGCAGCGTGGTGGAGTATGCTCTAGGCCCCCTCAGTAATGAGGAGACCCGTGCTCAGTAGTGGGCCACTAGTGGGTTGTAGCTTAGCTTAGGTAGGCCAAGAAGATTCAATGCTCTCTCTCTCCCCACATGTCTCTACCGTGTTCTAAGTTATTTTAGATAAGAGGGCACCAGAACATTTGTTAATTGATTTTGTTTGACCGAACGATTTATACACATAAGTTCGAAATTAGTCGCGCGTAAAGTATTGAACACTGAACTTACACTAGAGTCGCCGATCATATATGTACCACAATCCAGCGTTTTTACCCAGTACCTATTGAATATTAATCACAAATCGTTAATGCTAACATTTTTCCAGTTACTTCACCGTTGTACGATTTTATTAGCATGTTATGTCGCCTATGTGGTGCCTCGTCGGTCGGACGCAAGAATCCCGCGCATGTTCCGATATCAGTTTACGATCGTTGCAACAACATTAATTCCTCGGACCAATTAGCGAAGTACAGAACGCGGGCCGCACGACGCACGCCGCACGACGCACGCCGCACGACGCATGCCGCACGCCGCACGCCGCACGACGCATGCCGCATGCCGCACGATACAGCCGCGGACGGACAGACGTGTAGAAATGCGTACGAGAATACGAGTATGTCGAAAGTGCGCAACTCTATTGAAGTCACGTACCGGGCGTGCTTCATTTAAATTTAATTAAAATAATTCAATAGCCGCTGTTAACTCTCAGTATGGTTAGTATGTGAGCCTTTTGTACCTTGTTATGTATATTTTTCACTTCTGGTAATGTCATATGTTGTTGGTGTACAAAAAAGAATTAAATAAATAAATAAATAAGTTTTTGTTGCGACGCTTTTCTAAATTGGCTCGTTGAGACACAAACTAATTACATTATGCTTTCTATTGGATTTCGATAAGTTGTAGGTCGGTCACTATGACTGTGACCGTCCACCACGTCACACGTTTTTAAGAAATTTTTGATTTGATCGCGTAATACTTAGGTACCTAACGCTTTGGATTGCCATTCGACGAATTTTGAATTCGATTCTCAGCGATACGCATATTTGAATAATGAGTTTAAATATCTGTTATCTATGTGGATGTACTGGATACGTTGTCCATTACACCCACGAGACATGGAATCCTAGCGTGGGGCTATGAGTGTGTAGCGTAGCGTTAGGGTCAGCTCAGACCGAGACGCGACGCGACGCAACGATACTGGAAGAGGCCAGTGATTTCGAGCTGCGCCGCGCGTCGCCGCGAGACGCATCTCAATGTTGCGAGGTGCATCGTAAAAGTAGGCAATCTTGCACGCCGCGCGTACCGACGATGCACGGCTGTGTAGCGATGCACCGCGCTACGCCGCGAGGCGTCACGAGACGCAGCGCTGCATGAAGCAACGTATTCTGAATTGTCACAATGAAATGTGTATCTTTTCGTGTAGAAAATAAAGTTCTATTTTGAGCCGCTCTTTGAAAGACTGCGCGCATCGTTGCGTCGCGTCGCGTCTCGGTGTGAGCTGACTCTTAGGAACAATGTCGTATGTACACATGCTAATAATAAGCAGTTGCTAAATAGCACGCACGCGTTCCTAGTGATGTACGCGTCTACAAATAACAACATCAATAGCTATCGAACCAAGGATCGTAAATAAACGATTAACATGCAAAGAAATCGATTATGGAACAATATCGCGGGCTCCATCACGTGACACGCGACGATTTTTCATTACTGTGCGCTGATACCGCGCACGGACACGGCTTTAATTATATTATGTACAACAAAAACTCCACAGATTTCATTACCTACTATCAGGCAAACAGCGTAGGTACTCGATAAAAATATTCAATCTTGGACATGGTCATTGGTGATTAATACATAAGGATAAGGTAGTCGTACAAGTGTCTTTTGGCGCGCGGCTGACGTGCCTTACAGGGAAGGCAAACTGTAAGGCGCTGTCCCTGTCACCCACACGTCATCCACGCGCCAAAAGATCGTTGTAGGACTCTACCTAGACAACTGCGAGACAACTGTGACACTGCGGACTTAACCTTTACCTAGACAACTGTGAGACTGCGGACTTAAAGACAGCGGGAAACCGCTGGATTTAGAGAGCTCGATACCGGCCGGTTTGGTGTCATTTAAAGAAGGCAGCAGTAGACTTAAAAAGGCTGGTAAACTTACACCTCTAAAACTTAATAAATACTTGCTAGATAAAATCTTTGTATCGTCATGAGGTAATTTAGATAGTGGGAAATTACATTCGCAGTGGTAAATTCTGTGTCCTGCGTCATCGAAAATAGCTGTTGACTGTCGTCACTTTTCTGCAAAACTGTACTCTCTCAACGTTCCCCAAACGCACTACGTTGTCTCCACACTCCGTATACGAGGGCCGTTCGCACGAAAACAAATTAACATCGTGCGTCGACTACTGAGAAAATATTAATTATAAAAAGTAACGAGAAGCGTGATTCGCACAACTTAAATTCGTGTGAATTGACCACTAACCTGTATACATTATGGGAAACATTTTAATTGGGCGAGGTCTTCGTCGCCGTTTATTGTAGTGTGTAGGTTTCTTTTCATTACTTTATTAGTTGACTATATTGTATTTCGGATTTGCAAACTTAATTGCATAGATACGACAACTGACGGGAAGATCTTCAAAAATGTAAAGCCTGATAATAGTGGGAAATTATAATCATTTATCTATATCTATAAAACTCAAAGGTGACTGACTGACTGACTGACTGACTGACTGACTTATATAGTGATCTATCAACGCACAGCCCAAACTACTGGACCGATCGGGCTGAAATTTGGCATGCAGATAGCCACTATGATGTAGACATCCGCTAAGAAAGGATTTTTCAAAATTCATCCCCTAAGGGGGTGAAATAGGGGGGTGAAGTTTATGATTTTCGACTGATTGAACTGAACGTACAGCCCAAACCACTGGACGGATCGAGCTGAAACTTGGCATGCAGGTAGATGTTATGACGTAGACATCCGCTAAGAAAGGATTTTGATCAATTCAACCCCTAAGGGGATAAAATAAGGGATGAAAGTTTGTGATTTTCGACTGATTGAACTGAACGCACAGCCCAAACCACTGGACGGATCGGGCTGAAAATTGGCATGCAGATAGCCACCATGATGTAGACATTCGCTAAGAAAGGATTTTTCAAAATTCATCTCCTAGAGGGGTTAAATAGGGGTGAAGCTTAAACGAATTCCACGCGGGCGAAGCTGCGGGCATAAGCTAGTCACTATATATTGTAATGTACCTACATTATGATACATAAAATTTATAATGATAAATTGCCGTAATAATGGTCGTATTATAACTTGGTTCAAGGGAATGAAGATGCTATTTTACTACATACTAATTTTTTAAACAAATTATTATTAGATATCGCTCGGAATATCCCAGAAAGAATAACCTTAAAATATGCCACCTCTTTATTAGTTAGATTGCGCAAAGAAAAATAGGTACTTACATTTAAATGGTGGGTACCTACCGTCAAATATTTAGTATGACCGTAAGAAACACAATTAAGACTATTGTATTGTACTTTTAATTAGTCCATTGTGCTTAAACAATGTTTAAGCCTTCAACGTATTAACATTCCAGCGATATGGGATTTTATCATAACTCTAACTGGTTGATCAAAGCACGTAAGATGTTAAAATGGATTAACTTAAACTCTACATATACATATAGTTCATAGACTTTGATTTTTGTTATTTTGAACAAACTTCTTTTTTTTAACGTCTTTTTAGGGTTCCGGACCCAAAGGGTAAAACGGAACCCTATTACTGAGACTTCGCTGTCCGTCCGTCCGTCTGTCACCAGGCTGTATCTCATGAACCGTAATAGTTACACAGTTGAAATTTTCACAGTGATGTATTTCAATTGCCGCTACAACAACAAATACTAAAAACAGAATAAAATATAATTAAGTATATTTAAGTGGACCATGTTGCGACGTGAAAGAGCCACAAACAAACAAACACACTTTCACATTTATAATATTAGTAAGGAGTCTTATTTCTACATTACGTAGAATAAGAGGTATGCATACTACAAATCATCGCGTTATATAGTAGGTATTCCATTACGAAGGTAGGTAGATAGACAGGCTACAGTCGGACAATTCCATCAGTCAGATATGTTTGAAGTCGGGATGATAATGGCTGATGGAATGATACCGGCTGACGCTCGTTCTGATAGACCGTCAGTATAAAGGACATTTCTAAGTATTCACGTGTTCATTTAAGATAACTGTAGATGAGATAATTTCATAACAGAAAAATACTATTGCAAACAAAATCAACAGAGAACAGCTACGAAAGAAGAAACCTATTATACCTAGGTAGTCAGTATAAAAGGATCTCCTACACCCACTTTAATTTAGTACGTAATAGATTTTATGGAACTCCTGTTTGTTAAAAATATTATCTATGCACTTGACGACATGATACCTATGGCGTTTAAATTGTGTACACATGTGTGTTCATATTCACAATGTGAAGTAACTCTTTAGAGTTACGGTCGATTTTCGAGTGTAGGGCGGGGTCACTATTTCTAGGCAAAGTAATTAGACAGTTGTCAATCAATTTCACGGAAACATCAGTCATCACTTATAGTAAACCCAACTTAAGACTGAAACGAAAGAGGCGCTGTCGGACGCATTTGACATTCATTTGACCAATCATTGCACACTAGTAACTGACAGATGAATGAACACAACGTACTTATGAATGAATTTTCGTTAGTTCCAATTTTTGCCATTTCAGAGATAAGTTGGGCGGACTGTACGGCAGGTCATCCATCAGTCAGGTCAGGTAGTGATGGGAGCGATACTGACAGCAAAATCTATTGTCACCCTTTACCTAGTCATAAACAATAATTATTATCTGAAGTAATTAGGGTTGCTACTTCTTTCAACTTCGACCGTGTAAAGAACTTATGATAAAACCGGCGCACATTTCTTTTTATAAAAAGTAGATAGATAACATTTCTTTTCTATTAGTTCCAAAGTCCGCAGTATAGTAAGTGCTGGGCTCTCATTCCGTTTATTAATCACACTTGTGAGCAGACAGCTGACTAGCCGCGCAGTGACGCCGTGACTCACTCGATGGCTGGTATACGTAGATACGGCGAAGGGCTGCCAACTGCCAACCTTCAGTGACGTCAACTTGAGAACACTCCAGCAGCTATCGATCCATGCAAAATGTTTGTTTGTTGATGTCCATGGATCGCAGTGACCACTTGACGCGAGGTTAACTGCTTCATTTGTAGTTAGAGAATACAATCCCGAGCATGTTTTTCAATCCCGGGATTACGGGATTTATGACGCATAATCCCGGGATCCCGGGATTATGATATTATGATTAGACTTTCTTAATTTGGCTCAAATAAAAAAACCTTGAGTAATTAAAAAAAATATTTTTAATATCGTTCGTTGCACAATATAAATCACAATACAGTAAGAAAAGAAAATTTACAAAAAATAAACTTTTGCAAGTAATTTAAAAGATAACACAACAAAACTATTTAGAATTTCGAAAATACAATCGCAGAAAAATCAAAGCATCCAATGTTTCACTTCCAAGCCTGCTTCGTAGTTTATTGCCAACATAAGCAGCAGCTGAAAACGCTCGCTCAGGTTCTACGCTGGTTGGAGGAATAGACATTAGATATTTGTTTGCTATTTCTAAGTGATATCCACGAACTCCTCCATTTTCTTCATCCGATCCGATTTTCATACGATCTCGGTGCTTCGTTTACACGCAATTTTTGGTTAGTAGCTACTTGCCACACGAGGTACTTGGGTGATTCCCCTGTTGGCCCGTTGGGGAATTACCTTAAGGGTATTGTATTGAAGTATTCCGAGCGGGGAAGTCCCTTCTAAGTTCTACGACAAACATATTATTAGGGCTGTACCTGTGTAGTATGTATCGTCTCACAAATGCTTTTAATACATTCTAGGCAAAGTTTTTGTCAAGGCACAATGGACTACAGAATGCAAACTAGACATGTTTGTGGCAATCCCAAAAATCCCGAGATTAGCCAAGTACAGTCCCGGGATTTTCGGGGCTAGAAAACGGCCGGGATCCCGGGATCCCGAGATTCGGGATCCCGGGATTGTATTCTCTATTTGTAGTTATTTATAAACAAATAAAAATATATTACCTAATATCAAAGGTTAGATATTTTTATTTTAGTAGTGGTAGCGATGAACTAACGAAATGCATGAATGCAATAATGATTGAATAGTAAACCTTACAGACCTCATAAGCTAATAAATGCAACTTCAATACAGCTCATTAGGGTGAATAAAATTATATTAAAGCAGTTTCAAGCCAACCGATCAAATATCTTGATAAAAATACCCCTGTAATTGTATTAGGGTAATATAATCCCTTTATACACATAAATATCTGAGTCCACACATTCACATTAAATAGCTCAGAAAATGTATTCGAACGTGAAAGGACGCCGAAAATGTTTAATAGTACGTAATCAGACTTAAAACGAAATTATCACAGCGTGGCTCGAGCCTCAATAGCTCATTCGTACAAAGCGCTCATTCTCCCGAACACAATAGACAGCTGAGCGACTGAGCGGAGCGGCTTACGAGCGCTCTTTAATTACCGCCGCGGGCTATGGTTGCCAGGCTTGCAGGTCGACTTCGGCAGACGCGGCACGAATGACGTAATTCGTAACCCAATGCTTTTTGATTCCAACAAACAAAAAGCAGAAAAGTATTTTTATTTATCATTTATTCGAATTTTTATTAAATGGAAATTAATTTTTTACCTTCTATTCCACTTAACGATTGCGACACCATTGGGTTGGTTAACTTTATTCAAAGATGGCTTTGAATAATTTTGTCTCATAAATATTAATGGAATTAGTAATCAAATTTTATTTTTCAAAGAAAGAAAATTTGATACATATTTTACGTAGAAGCAGTGTTCTTCTAAATGAGACGGATTTTAAGCTAAGAAGATTGTTATCGAAGTTGAATGTTTATAAACATACAATTGAAACTTGTAAGTTAGCAAAAACTATTAACAATTACTTAAATTAAACTTAAAAGTTAAATCGGATGACATTATTATTATAGTAATAAATCAAGCGAAAATGAGATCAAAGTAGTCAGCGTAAATGTAACGCAATATTAGCAAAGTCGGAGCGGAGCGGTGCAGCCCTAGGAGCGAGCGCCGGGCGCGCCTGTGTGGATGCGCGCCGTCCGTGCACGCCGCGCCCCCCACACACACGCGCGCGCCAATCAGCTGATCGCAGTAGGTCGTGGCACTCGCGGCTCGCGGTGCCAAACACTTTCAATGGGTCGCGCCGCGCGCCTCGCGTCGGGCGCCATCTTCGCTCCTCTATGCTTTTGCCAACTTTCGAAGCGATCCTTTTTAATCAGACATTTATGGATGCCCTATTTGTGAATGCGTCCCGAAAGATATCGTAAGTAACGACTGCATAGGGTCGCTAAGAAAATGTGCCTTATTTAATAGTACTTTTTAAATCGAATAGTGTTGTAAAGATTATATCGATATTTTATCCACAAATTAGCGGCTTTTAATTCAATTATATGATCAAAGTTTTCCTATCTTGGATTAAACAGAGTTGATCAAATTTAATTTCGTAAAGACACTTCTTAACTTTATCACTTGCAGACGTAAGGTTTTTAAACAGTTTTTTTTTAATATTCCAAAGTATGAGACGTATAAAATTGTTTATTCGCTGAGTTAACACCTCATTAACATAATATGCGTTATACTTGGGATTTTCGTCTCACTAAAAAGAAACAAACACCATACTTCTCCTGTGTCTACGTATATCGTGAGGGGTTCGTTACGCGTATTAGATACTCAATTTTCCAAGTGGTTGGTTTGCGACATTGAGGGCACATACGTGTTATCAGCGGGCGCAAGTCGCACGGCGCGCCTCCGTGCCTGTGCTCGATATATTCAGGTCAATTAGCTTGACGAACCGTTTATGCCGCTATGAATAGGCCGCCGCCTTCAATCAAAGCTTCCATTATCAAACGCCTATAAATTACACTAGAAAAACAGCTCTTAGAATAGCCCCCGCCGGCCCTTGCGAAGCATTGCGTCGACGAATGCCTTATAAAATGTAGGTACATGATTATAGCTGAGCGAGCGTGAATATTACTAGTTAGAATAACAGACATTAATTGTATCACTAACTCGACCGAAAAGATTTTTATGTCCTGCATTAATAATAACAATTACATGTATTAAGATTACAAACTATAATAAACCTGTCTATGTGTAGATATAATACTTATTACATATGCATTCAAAATTCAGCAAACTTTAAAACATGAATCATCTTTTGTAAATAACTATAATTAATTCAAGGCTTGCTGAGTATAAAATGGTCATTTCCATGAAATTTGATCATTTGTTCAACAAACCAACAGTTAAAAGAAATCGTGTAATTTTACTATAAGTTTAATACCAACATAGTGTACCTGCAGCAAAAAAACTAAAGTGTATACAAAAACATGTTCTGATAGAACATTAATCTAATTTATCAATATGCCCATCCATGTTAATGCCGACGTTGATACCAGGATAGCAGAAATACCGACTGATTTGACCGCATTTATTTATTCTTCACAATCCATAGATAACCCGCTGTTCGAACCATCGGTTTAAATTATTCCACTCCATTTGAGATAACCGAAGCTGCGAAGGAATTCAGTAAATAACTCCAGGTACGCTCTATTCTATTAGTTATTTACTGTGAGTATTTATATCGTATCTGAAATCACGCAGAACGCTTCTTTGCGAACGAAACATGAAAGAGTTCCGCTCCCATCTCCCATCTTTGTCACGCTCGGGAGTTTAAATAGACTAGACAAGGACAGCTGCAGGACCGACGCCTGTCAAGTTCGGCACTTAAAATGGCCGATGCTTGCTTAGTTTCGTGATCGCCTAGGGAGGGGGCGATGTCGATAATATTATGTTTTATGACGGCGGGTGGCGGGCGCGGGCGTACATAAATTGGGTTTTCGTTTTACGAGAGATAATATTGACGATAAATTATACTTGCGTTTCGGGAATCGAACTCGAACGAGCTCTCCACTTTATTCGATTTCAACAACAGAGCATTTTGTGTAACTACTGGCGGAGTCACGCGTTCCGAGGAAGCCGGTAATTACGGAATTGCTACTTTGATCGTAAAACGGCGTTATCAGACCGTGACGAAGGAGGCTATTACATTTTTGCGACCATTACTCATATTGCCTCTCGCGAATGCGTTTCGACTTATCTTGAGCTCATTATTCTTCGCAAATACTAGTGATTACCGTTACATACATGGCTTTAGTGCCGCCATTTATAACACTGAGACTTTAATACCGTGAGACGGCGAAGTAGCCTTAATAACGTTGAGCCGGTGCGGGCATTAAATACTTTAGGATATTACGTTACACACTAATAAATTGTTATTAAGTTAGTTGTAAAGAATTCTGGCTTTAAAAGTGTCTGGTTATTGATATTACATTTATGTTTAATGGCCTTTTTATGACTAGCGTTAATTGCAACGATAGCATTAAAATTTACTCAGCAACGTGATACAGGTTTTACGCCGAGATTGTTGCTGCAATTTTCTTAGGCAGATCTTTTTACAATTTTTGTACCTACAGAAATTAAGACTCGAGACCTCGAATCTGTGTGGATGCAACATCAAAACCGTAAAAAGTAACAATAAACTTTTTACGATAGCAGCAAAGATAAAATAAATACAGCTTTAATTTGGCCCCTTGCCGTGGTGGGGAATAATTTCGTTCTTCTCTTATGACGAGGCATAAAGCCTGAAGGAAATAATGCAACAGTAAAACGAACTGAGGAACGTTGAGTGCTCGGCGGGAGGGTCGAGGCGGCAATCATCCATTAGTCTCGATGTTTATTTCGTGTTTATTACGTGGATGCTAATTTACCGACGTCGCTGGCTGTGATGTCGGCTGTCGGATAATGGAGCGCACTGGCGAGCGTGCGTGCTGAGCTAATGGTCGATTTGCCGCTCGCTCCGTGACCGCGGTTCCCACTGAGCCGATGCGTGGAACTCAAATCCATTCGGCGTCTTAATTAGCTTCGCTACGGATAATTGCCTAGACGCTTCTCTGCATGTAACGAATCATAATCTAAGTTTTATTGCAATGACTCCGTTTGAAGTCTTATTTCCCTGAACCGCGATTCACTACGAACAATCTCTTTCCCAGCACTCATTGTGGATTATTCACGACTCATTGTGTATAAGTGCCTTTCAAATAGAAAATGAAACATGGTTTGAATGAGTTGTTAGCCTTTTGTTCGATGGATGTTTTGGAGGCGTTGTAACGTCGTTGAACAATAGATGTGATTTGTATGGACAGATAAGTTGGTTCAAATTTTAATCTTCTTAAGAGAACCGAAACTGCAATTACTGTTTCCTTTGAGCCTTAAGTTATTGTGATTAGCAGACACAAGTATCTTTGGCATTATTTAACACAAAGAGAGTTGAACAATGCCACGATTCAATTTTTGATAAGGGCTGTTGAATCGAAGGCGATTGAAACACAGTAAATAACACTAGAATCATAACGATATCTTGACACAGGAAAAAGAACATTAAACTTTTATCAGCACGTCTTGCTGACAATTGGATACATTTATCACAATCTTCCATTGAGTCATTTACAGTATCGTGTCATTTAGAGTATCAAATATTCCAAAAGTATTTTCTGTAGTACGACTCGATAATTTTGTATTTAAGATAATATATCAGAATTTCACAACGGTATTACAATTGCGAAACAGATACCTTCTAACAAACTATCGTATCACGTTGATATCGTCTTAAGCAAGAGTTATTCGAGCCCACACGGAGCCACCCGATACTTTACTCTGCTATTTAAGTTTCAGACACCGGAGCCCACCAGATAAAACGACGAGCGTCTTACCATTACTTTTGCTAAGCTATTTCTCAAGATTAAAGTTAGTTTAGAGTAAAGCGAGAACGTTGAATTTATTCTCAATGCATTCATAATCGAAACATTGCCTATCGTGTACAACACAAAGAACTAAGGATGTTTATGTTAATCTTTGACAACAACATAAAAATAAAAGAGTTGAGGAGTTTAGCTGATTCATACAATTTAATGATCAGATTTATTTCAATAATATTCATTCATCTCTAATATCAGTTCTAATGTACAAGCTTTTATACAAATAAATTCTAAGTTATTATGATACATTTTAGGAAATAATTCGTCTTGTAAAACTATTTTAGATGGACTATGGCTTGATAAAATATATTTTGCATGTGGAAATATCCCTCCAAGGAGTTTCACAACTTCGTCAACAACTGTTTATTTATAATATTCAAAGTCACTTGCCATTTCGAAGTAGTTTAAAAGCATTTATCGCCCGACTAATGTTTCATAGGCGATTTAGAAAGACATTTGAGATATCAAATAGGATCTTGGAATTTTTAAAATATAAAATAAATGGAAGTAGTCTTAAGATATTTCAAGAACTATTTCAATAACAGATATAATCGCGACTGATCGCTTGTACCGTGGCTTATGTAAATAACAAAGTGTGTTAGGGATTCAATGAGATCTATGATATCGAGCATTTTTATTAATGCGCTTGAACTCTGATGTCTTTCACGTAATTATGAGTAGGTTTACAAGCGTTGTTCACAATTTCTGTTATAGACTAGATTAACCAGCAAAACATAATTAGCCAGCTGTTCTAAAATCATTACGACGAGTCATGCGTCCTCTAAAACTTCACATTTTCTCCTGCTAACATTTGCTTGGATTGAAATATGATATTTCTAATACTTATGTATATTTAGGCGATAATCGCAAATATATAATTACAGTTCATTTTTATCAAAATGTCACTAAAACTTTTTGTATCGTTGCAAGAGAAAATAATTAATATAATTGACTTATTAAAATGTAGGTACTGAATATTTCAATGAAACAAAAAGAGATGAAACTAATGGAAAACTTCATTTCATAATTTTTTTTTTCAGGAAATATAGCTTTTAAACAAGTTTCATGTCCAAATTAGCAAGAACGGAGGAAACAGAATATAGTTTGACTACCTCGATCTACGCGGAAGTCGTTGATATACTGTTTTGAGTGCGAAACACGTTTTCTGCTTATTGCTTACAATGCAATCGTGTTGAGGAAATTATACATTGAATTGTGTATTTTGCTAATGGGTATGTTATTGATAACTGGTAGGTAATTTACATGCATTTAACGATTACTGCTCCGACCAGAGAGCCCTGACTGCCATGAGCCATGAATAATAATAGCTCGGGTGTTCATCTTCGTGGCGAACGTGAAGTCAGCGCATGGCTTAATCATTATTCACAATCTATGTGACTGATGTTCAACCATTCATTTTTATAACAAGCTCTCGTCCTAAGTTATAACTTTATACGAAACATAGGTAGGTACAATCATTATTTTCGTTTTACAATTATAGATATCCCGTGAGATATCCCGTGTTTGACACCTTACATGTTATATCGATAGAAACTAGTAGGTACATCACTAGTTTGGTTTTGACATCTTACAATGGATGATTTTTAATTCTAATAAATATATCAGTCTACCGAGCGACACGGGGCGGAGACGAGACAAATGGTCGCAGATTTCATTAATTTTTCCACGAAAATGAATGGAATCCACGTCATTAGCGCGGTCGCCGCGCCCACGCCTCCTACAACGCTGGCGTTTCCGTGGGCCCCGTGGGCCGTTGGAAGCGGTTGTCGCCAAGCACAAACACTCGCAACCCGTGCCCCAGCGAGGCCATACTTACTGCAACACCGGGACGTGCACAATCCGATCCAACACTCCGGGCATCCATCACCGAGCCGGGCACAGCCGGGCACAGCCGGGCACTAGCACTGGTTGACTGGTCGTACACAGCTACACAGCACAAGCACTGGCCGCAGTTCGCACTCCGCAGCACGCCGCGAGCCGGCGCCGGGCGCGGCAGACGGGCGGCCGGGCGGCCGGCACGCACGCGGGGATAAATAAAACTATGCTTTAGGGATTTTTGTAAAAAGATAGTTATATTTTTGGCATTGGACTATGACACAATATAATACTATGATATGCTAAGTAAGCGTTTTATAAAGACTTTTACATGCCGAATATTCGTTAATCAGACTATTCATCAGAGGACTTTTTATATATAATTTTAACAAACATAACTGCTTACAAAATGAGAGTAGAGTACGTCTCTAGTTACCACTCCGACGCTCTAGAACACGTCACCTAATCGAAAACATAACTATTTCTAGTTTTTTATTCGTAATATTTTTCTCACTTTCATTTTTTTACTCTATAGGTACATATTCATTATAATACAATTTTTGAACATATAATTATCGATATGATATCTTATACAGAAATACGCAACGAATCAGCGACGGTACAATAATTTATCATGAAGCATCGATAACTGCGTCTGCGAATAAATACTCTCGTTGGTGGGCATGCGGCGTGCGGCGTGCGGCTGCGGCGGTCCGCTGCGGTCCGCGCGGACGCCCGGGCGTCGCATCGTCCGGCACAACACAACAACACACAAATCAACCTTTAAACAATATCAACGCACATAAGTACTATTTGGTATCGGGGTCCCTCGCGCGCGGGCGACCCGGCGCGCGGCACTTATCACTAACTAATTACAACGAAACATCACAGAGTCGTCCCCGGCTACATGTAGATGGGCAGCTGCTGCAGGGCGCGCTTGTCGAAGCGCTCGTAGTGCGCGGGCGGCGGCAGCGCTCGCGCGATATCACAGTCCAGGGCCTCCGCGGGCAGGTACGGGTGCGGCTTGAGGCGCGCGCGCGCCGCCAGCCCCGCCAGCTTGCTCTCCGCCGCGTACTCGCAGCGGTGCCGGCGCTCCTCGCGCGCGGCGGCGGGCTGCGGCGGCGGCGCAGCAGGCGCGGGCGCCGCGCGGCAGCAACGCCGCGTCGCGCGCGCCCGCGCCCGCCCGTCCGGCGCGGCCGCACTCACGCTGGCCGCCGCCACCGCCGCGTCCGTGCGCGGCAGGTTGTTGACGAACGGCACGCGCCGCAGGCTCTCGAGCCTCCTGAAGTGCGACGGGTGGATCATGAGGAGCGGCTCGATCTTCACGCCCTGCGGCGGCTTGGCACAGTCGGGAAGCTCGTATTCGATACTGCAGTCTACGTGTAAAGGCACCGAGTAATCCTTGGCGAGCGAGGCGGGCCGCGCGTCCCGCCGGTAGCGGTCGGCGGCGTAGTCGGCCTCGCTGCGGGCGTAGCCCGTCATCGCGGCGGGCGCGGCCTCACGGCATGTGCGCCGCGGGGCGCGCGCCGATCAGCTGATTTTGCGAGCGAAGGCGCGCAGACATGCGCGCTTGCTGGCGTCGAGCGCGAGACTGCGGGCGCCGGAGAGCGCGGGCGCCTGCGCGGTGCCCCCTCCGCGCGCCTACCGCGGCATCCCGGCACCGCCCCCCGCCCCCCGCGCCCGCCGACGGCTCCCGGGGACGGCCGAGCGGGACGGAGCGGGACGCGCCGGGAGCGGGCGCGGGGCGACTGCGTGCGGCCGTGCGGCGCGGTGCTGCGTCGCGCTCGGTGGCGGAGCCGTCGAGCTGCGAGCCGGGTGCGACGTGCGGCGTGCGGCGTGCGGCTTGCGGCGTTCGGGGCGGCGGCGCCGGGCGCTCTGCCCTCGCGACGGCCGGCACCGACGGCGGCGCGAGCTCCTCCGGGTCGATAAAAATGGCGGCGAGTGTCGGCGGCCGGAGCGCGGGGGCCGTGACGCGAATGTCAAACAGCTGACTCCGTACGCGTGGGAGGAGGCGCGCCGCCGCGGCCGTGGGGACGAAGGCGCGGGTTGCCTCCCGCCGCTTACGTCCGGAGATGTAATCCCGTGCACTCGTCTGCACCGGCGTGCCCGACGCGCATTGTTTAGACGTGCCGGGCGTCCCTCCCGATGCCGAGCGGCTAGCGGTCGCCGGAGCGCTGTGGTCGCAGCGGGTGCTCGCTGCACAATGCCGCTCGCGTTGTTCCGAGCGGCAACAATAATTTGTTTTCACAGTTTGTTGCACTTTGCGCCGCTCGCGACAATGACTATTATACTTGGTAATACGGGAGTAAAGGTGAATAGGCACCCATACATTAGAACGCTGCGTAATTCTATTGTTTCGACATCGGTAATGTAATAGTAACTGAGGTCTGCGCTCCTCGGCAGTCCTCGGCGACGTCGAACAGATGACTTACAAAAAGAAATCGGATAAGTAGGTAGGCTATCGCATGTCTGGTGGCGGTGTCGTGTGTCCAAGATCCGACACACGGTCCGCGGCGCCGACACCGGACCGCCGGCCGCTGGCCGCTCGACCAATAATATTTACAGGATACCCGGTTAGGGTTGCCACCTGTTTTTACTGGACAAAAGTAGATAGCTTTATTCAAACAAACAGTCGGCATGATATGGTATCTATGTAAATGAGATATTTTATTTGTAGTCTTTAAGATCTTTTAAGAACTTTAAGATCTTGAAAGAACTTTTTTGCATCTTTTAAGTTTCATGATAACCTTCAGCTCTCTTCATAGTATAAATCTAAATTTCAAAACAAGCAGCTAACATTATTAACACTAACAGAGATCCAAGTATACTATTTTTTAATGCTTGAATTGCATTCAAGAAAGCCAAGTAAGTTTGTATTCGGACTCGACGCAATTGAAGCATTTAGCACCAGGTTCGTTGTGAATTGTGATATATGTAGAGTTAAGGACTGCGCACATTACAACGACTCCACGCCAACGCGGTTACGGAGCAACTCAAATGTAAGCATTCAATTATGATCCTTATATCTTAGGCGTTACGGTTGAATTTCGAGCGTGAACGGCGTCGGTGAGCAGAGGTTGGGGAGTAGTCCACGTTTGTCAAGTGTACACCCGAAATTCAACCGTAATGTCCAAGATATAAGGATGTTTATTGAATGCTTACATTTGAGTGGCTCCGTAACCGCGTTGGCGTGGAGTCGTTATAATGTGCGCAGACCTTTAACCTATCAGTATCTATAATTAAACAGATGTTGAAGATTTGGAAACTAAAACGCTGACATTATTAAAACAATCTACATGTTTTACTTTTTTTAAACAAAATTAACAGTATTAAAATTGAAATAATCTAGATATTATACTGGTGTGAGCAGCAAGCTGGCAACCCTAGGGCGGGCGCGACACACGGCTCAGTAAACACGGCAACATCCTGCCGCGCCCGACACCTTGTTTTGATTCTCACACGACTGAGCAATCCGCGTCGCACACTGTACAATACATACCTACCTACATTACCTACCCGGTACCCGCAGGAATTTAGGGCGTGGACGCTGTGACATGATTTCCTACTTACTTTTTATTTTATTTTATAGGTTAACGTAGAAGCAGACGAGCCACCTGATGATGAGTGGTCATCGTCACCTATGGACACGAGTAACACCAGGGGGAGTCACCAGTGCAACGCCGAAAGGAAAGAAAGATGCAAATGCTGACTCTGAAGTTCTCATTTGGAACACGAATAGTCGTAAGGCAGTGGATTCAAGCAAGAGGTCGTCTGCAAGTCCTCAGCGCTACCACCGAGCAAGGACCGGATCCTAGCTCCTCTTACGGCACCCTAGTCCAGGGATAGCGAACCAATTCGGGCACGTCAACGATCACAAAATTCATCAATCAATATATTATACGGATTATACCTATTAATATCTATATACTCTTCCGTTACTAAGTGACTGACAAATAACGCACAGGCGAACCCAAGAATCTGAATGTTCCCTGGGGAGTGTAAGGGATTAAAATGGGGATAAACTGAAAAAAATTACGCGGGCGAAGCTGTTACACACTAAGAAAAAATGTAAAGTGGCACGTCTATGGCATCATTAAACATTTGTTGAGAAAAATGGCACATGGTACCTAAAGACTTGCCATCCCTGGCCTAGTCCAGTGACACGGGATTGAGGTCAATAGTCTAAACTGCTCCAATACCGGCTAAAAGCCTTTCGACATCTACGTCCTCTAAAATGCATGTATTACCTACTATCATACGTCTGCATAAGTATCTCAACTCATAGATGACTTCATTGTTAGATATTAATGGAATTAAGTAGTTAATAAATGTTATCTACATACCTATTACAAATCCTACAGTGAGCATTTGACCACATGACAATATTTAATAATTCCATCCATCATCCATCCCTTTCAAGTTTACCTTTGGACATGGGCCTATAATTGCTGTATTTACTGACCGGTCCTGACCTCACTGAATCCAGCCGATACCCGCTGTCTGTTTCAAGTCGTCAGTCACCTGACCTGGAGACTCCCTGTTCCTACTTTCCTGACGTAGTCTCCACATTCAGCAAATGAAAAGGTTTAAAGTTGTTTAAGCACAGCAGTTATAAACTAGCCATTTCATTCGAGTACATTCTCGTAAATCAAGTCTCGTATACATCAAGAAAATGTAGAAGTACTTAGAAATGTTTTACAAATTCGCCCAAAACGTTGTTTCGGATTTAATCCAGTAAAGTGGGCCAACTTGTGGGAAACTTAATCTCTGGAAACCGTAACCCGCGACTATTTATCGTGTGAACCACGTCTTAAGCATCTCAGGGTTGCCACCCATTCCTTTTCTTGTCTGGTTCTACAACGACTAAATTATTTTTAAACCAAACAGCCGGACCGCGGGAAGCACAGATGTTACTTCGATATTGTAATGTAGGTAAGTGGATGAACGAGTAATCAAGCCATCTGGTGGTAAGTGGAAACTGTTGCCTGCAGATATTGCATTGTAGATGGTCATTGAAATTAAAATGATATGTTTTAACCCCCAATTAAGATCAATTTTACGCCAAAATGCCTTAAACCGTTTAGAAAAAGAGCTGATACTTTTAAAATACTGATTTTAGCAAACATAGCTAAGAACGCGATCAACAGGGCTTTCGATTAAAATGAACAGACAGGTAATAAATAAATAAATAAATAAATAACGCTTCACACTCATTGCCCCACACTAGGATTCGCTGTGTCGTGGGTGCCATGGACAACACACAAGACAAGGACACACACCCAGACCAAGAACAGAAATTCAAACTCATCATTCAAATTTCCGATTCGCTGGGAATCGAACTCAGGACCCTCGGAACAGCGATCCGGCGTGTTAACCATTGCGCCATCCGGGTCGTCATACAGGTAAAACTTATAACATCTCTTTTTAGGTCGGGGGTTAAAACACATCATTACCATCATCACAAATGTCATTATATTTACTCTAGGTAAACCTGTGATATAGAACTGCAACGACAATGACATGACGTGTTAGTTTTTATCGTCAGAGCAAAGGCATGAACGTTGTTATGATGTCATTTGGCGTTTACGTCTATTCAGAACGAAGCGAAATTCAAAGTGATGATGAATGAAATCTTCATGGTATAATCATTATACCTACCAATACAAATACTTAACTGTACCAAACAGCTATAATAGTTTGGTAAAAAAATTATGTTGACAATAAGTTTCTTGTAGTAGGCTAACTATCATTATAATTTTTTGTGTTTATTCACTCAAAATCAAAAAAGTTACAAAAGGAAAACTTTTATTGAGAAAAGTAATTAATAAGCGTCTCATTATTTACCGATATTCCAACAATCACGAGTAGGTAGTACATATCCGAACATAAAAAAAGTTGTCGGATGTTAATTGTTTATAAACGTAACGAATGATGGCAGCTACTCGTAGCTGTGCCAAATTATAATGAACGGCGCGCGAAGCTTCCCATTCTCGTGGGAACATCCGATTAGGCTGGCAGTTGTACGAAGTGTGGTCAATGTTATACTCAGCCTGTGAACCACAAGTGTAGCAATTTTTTTAATTGCCTAAAGCCTTGGGTTACCAGGTCGCCAAACCTAAAAGCCGGACAGGGGGGACACCGTTATGCATAATTAAGTAGGACATTTTGTTTTTATCTACTATTTTTTTAATATTAGCGTGTAAATATTATTTATTATAATATGAACATTTATTTATTTATTATAACAGTAGGTAAATTTATTTTATTTCAGCAGAATATTCACGCTTTTCATGTCTAGTTTTATTCGTACAATTCGTTCTTTATTCCATTATCATAGTCGGTTTTGAGTTTTATATGTATTTTGGGCGAAAACAGAATCAAAAAGCCTGGACTTTGTCAGGCTATATCCGGACGTCTAGCATAACCTAATAAAAAATCGGTTGACTAACAAAGGAGAAAAGAACACGAAATGTTTTGTCTAAGTTATGTATAAGTTGGTTTATCGAGAGCTAGCTATTGCCCGGGGCTGTGCTCGCGCAGATGTTCATTTACCTAACTGAATTTCAACAGTTTAATCCTTTACGTTAGCCCCATGTGGCCTGATTTACAAAAACGTTGATATTGGTGTTACGTTATTTTTATCCAGAATCTAAAACAGATACCAAACGAAAATAAAAAATGATCATCACACAATGACCACTCCTATTCTACCTATCTACTCGTAGATCATGAGCGTCCATTTCCTTTAAAAGTTTAAATATTATATAATCAATAACCCTGCATTAATAACTTACTACAACGAGTCTACGATAAATATTATTTACCTGTCACAAAAATAGGTACCCCGAAGGCGCGGTAGAGAATTCTTTAGGCCGTGATTATACTCGTAGTAACAATAAAAAGAAATAAGTAAATGCTAACAAACCGAATTCATTCGAGAGATGAACCAATTTACTGAATCAATATTATTCTTTTTATCCTCGTCGGCTAGTAGAAGGTACAGTGTGTGTTAAAAAGGTATGTTATTGTAGTATGTTTGTGCACATGAATATTCTCATGCTACTCTAAAACGGCTTGACCGATTTACGTATGGTTTCCCATAGAGGATTCTGTGATTGTTTGAAGATAAGCGTAATGATACGCTAGGGAGCGCTTCAATTCTTGGCTGCTCTTTATGGTATTGAAGTTCGTATTGAGTCAAATCTTAATGGTTCACGGGATCGAAATTGTTCCGCAAAGTGAAGCAACATCGCAGTTCTATCGCAGATCGCTCCAGCGGGCGCGGGCGATCTGCAGATAGCTATAAATCAGAACAAAAGATCATCCATTAAACAAAGGGTATTGTTCTAATGGCCGCACCCGGTTATGGGAAGACGTGGAGGTTCCCTGCGCGGCCGTAGAGCAGGAATGGGACCGTTTTATATCCGGTTAACAATTAAACCATGAATAGAGACTTACAAAGTAAACGATTTCATGTTACCTTGTAAGTCAGCTTTTAACTAATAAATAAATAAATCACGCTACATACCAATAGCTCCGCTCTACGATTCTCTGTCGTGAAACTCGAGTACACGGAAGTTCACGTTCAAATTTCGCTCATTAGGAACCTAGGACCCATCGAATAGATCTCCGGCGCGGTAACATGGCCGTGCGGGTCCAAAGTGCATATTAATTTGACTAGATTGTAGTGGCTACGAAGGCTTATAAATGGGGAAGTGCACTACCTAACTTACTAGCTAGCTACCTATCAATACAGAGTGTACATACTGTAGCTCGTTAAGGCAACAGCCTCCCTGAAGCAACGCGAATTGGGCCGGGAACTAATTATAAAGAAGCCGCAAATTTATGGAAATTTTACGGGCAATTAGCGACGCGCCACGTGACGGGGAATGGCCACCGACCGAAATATTTCGCTAGGTTAGCGACTGCCACACCTATCGACTCGGAAACCATTCAGGTTGCTTCGTTTCGAAGGAAAATCTTAGCTTTCCTCACTATTACCTAATAGGTATCATAAAGCCTTCACGTTCATGGTTTATACTAAAAAGTTATATCGTGTTTGTGTGAGATTAATCATAAATTGATCAAAAATAGGAACCGCGTTTTGTTTAGGTCTATTACCCATATGTAGAGATCAGTTACATCAGCTCGCGCTCTGCATTCGGAATTCGGAGACATCCTTACCTGAAAAACGTAGAAATATTACAGAAAACTGTCAAGTACAAAAGTTTACTCCAATAAGTTGACGAACTAACTGCCCACCCGATGATAAGTGGCCCCCGTCAATGATAGACATCAATAACACCAAAAGCTTTAGTGATGGATTGTTAGCCATGAAAACTAGATGTGAAGGCAAGTTTCCTTCGAGTACGATTATTGGGTTGAAAACATTAAAGATGAGTACCAGATACGAACAGGTCTTCCTATACGACGGACCAACTTTCAAGTCACTGAGCTACAGCGGCTTCCGAGCAGCTATCAGGCTATCACGGACTGATTGCTCATGCCTTCAAACTGATCCAAAGTGAGTTCGTGATTGAATCGAGCCAATTACAGTAATACAGTCCGTCGGTATAGATGTTCGCTGTAAATGGAATAGAGTGTACAGAGCAAGATGGGATCCTGAGAGCGCAGCCTGCGACGCAGAGCAGAGTCGCTGCGGCCGACGTAATCCGACACGCGGCTCCGACTTAGCGGTAGGGCTGTTACTCTTCACTCTTCATGATATACTTACTGATTTATTTTCGTAATATTTTATTTTCAAAATATGACGTGTAGTCCAGCTACCAGATAATGCTAATCGTGCTAATGTAACAATGTGTGCGAGTAATGCTTTGTCAGCCAACAAAGAAGCTTTTTTTAATTTGAAGTTGTAACAATAACTTTCCGGGGTGCACCTCGAGCAAGGGAGATTGGCTATAAAACTAATGTCCTAGCAGTTTTCAAATAAATAATCACCTACTTAATAATAAACCTTTTGGATGCCTTGAATGCACGTGATTTGTCAATTTCGTTTTAAATGGAGGAGAGAAAAAGTTATTTTACCGTAGAATAATACATGGTAATCTAATGAAATTGAATAATCCATAAGACTTGACCTATTGTTGTACTTTTTGTATCATCTATTGTCACGAAGGAGCCCTATCTATAAACTATAAATTGTTAAGCTATTTAAATATAAAACGTTTCGACCTCCTGTAATATCTACAATCTCGAACGAGCCCTGTAATCGATAACTCGTTAGGTATTTAATATGTGACGTTATCTAGCGCGAGCAGCCCTGAGTGTAGCACACATCACTCACACAGAGGCGGCGGGTCCTGTAATGTCATGCAAATAGCCAACTGGCGCACGGGGTTACGGCTGCTACAGCTAGGGCCGACACACGCGCACTCGAGTAACTCGGTACGTGCGAACACACAGAGATTGTTTATACTAGAAGGATTTTCATGTGAGCTAAGCTAAGCTACAACCCACTAATGGCCCACTACTGAGCACGGGTCTCTCCTCGTTACTGAGGAGGCCTAGAGCATACTCCACCACGCTGCTCCAATGCTCGTGAAGAGCAACCAGCTTTGCTAACGAGACATTCACGAAACGTTGGTGGACCTATAAACAGCTGAGGAACTCTATGCGCATTCCCTTATTTGGTAGCTCCTCACAACCGTTGATTTGGGATTAATTTACCTCTACTATAGACATGGACTGCTAGTGCTAACCTGTTTTTAAGAATATGAACACTCATTACGCTAGGATTTCCTGTGTTGTGGGCGGAATAGATAAGATACACACACTCAAACCTTCAAAAGAAGTTTAAGGTCATCAGTCAAATTCTGCCTTCCTGGGAATCGAACCCCAGACTCCTCGAACGGCAGTCGGCCGTGTTTACTATTGCACCACACACTCCCTTCGATCATCTCACCTCATCAAATGTTCATCGCTAACTGTTCAACTCTCGTGGTTTTACTTTACTTGGACTTTTAATAATTTACGACAGACAAGACAGTTGAAGATCTCTATTTCTGAAATCCTCGGAAAACTGCTCTGAAGGTCGCAAAACAATAATATAATTATGTTGCATTGAAACAATGTTGCATTAGGATTAGGCTGAAACATCATTCATCCCTTAGATGACTACCTATAGGATGGTCTGCCAAATCCATTGTTAGCTTTCGGCTCCCACTCATAAACTGCCGCCTGCCAAACTTCAACTCCACAGGTCAAGCAGTTCTCGAAATTTCGTGTTTAATCGGTGAACGAGTTCATCTGCGGTATCCTCGGCGAGGACTCTTGCTGTTGCATTTGTAATTTGTATTTTCAGGACAATTTTATTGGAATCTATACGGCTTTCGCATTTCATATGGAATTCACACAAAAGCCAACTTTCCATCCCTGTGACAAAGGCACATTGGTGATGACGGCGAGAATTTAAAATGTCATAAGTAAATTTTGCTTACAAGCTAAAATGAATTGTCAGTACAGGTAATAAATTTGGTTTCAGCGTATACTAGCAATTCGATATTCTTGGCGAATCAGGTATAATTCATTATTTGGTGAAAAAAACCAGGACAAAGAGACTTAAAGTTCGCGGAGGTTGTTTCAATAGCTGTCAAAGGGACCACCTGCCGAGAAGTCGCCACCACCTCCCATGGCTACTAAGGGCATGCTACAATAGGGACGCTTACCGTCTAAGGAAAGAAATAAGCCCATTTGCTACTAAGTGATAATTTTATGCATACAAAAGAACATCGGTACAATTTTAATTTTTTACATAAAATAAGCTAATGCTTGACAACAATACCAGTAAACAATATAGAAATCTCTTCACTACGCTCTGTATTATATATTCTCTTTGTATTTATTCAACTTAGACCTAATACTTAATTTATTGTCTGCAGACTAATAAATAAAATAAAAGGAGATGTTTCATTTTGGGCGGCGACTTTGTACATTTCACCACAAAAAGAGAAAAATATACTGAATCACAGAAAAATATCAAAAAATTTATTAGATTAGCCGTTCTCTGCAGAGAAATTATTTTCAATAAAATATTTTTACGCACAACAACATTGGCGGTTCCATGACTCCGAAATAGAGAACTATCAAAATAAAAATAAATATAAACGTGTCTGTTGTCTGTGATTAGTTATTTGTAATGTCCGCCCAACTTATCTCTGAAATGGCAAAAATTGGAACTAACGAAAAGTCATTCATAAGTACGTTGTGTTCATTCATCTGTCAGTTGCTAGTGTGCAATGATTGGTCAAATGAATGTCATATGCGTCCGACAGCGCCTCTTTCGTTTCAGTCTTAAGTTGGGTTTACTATACTTAGAATGATGAGCTCTGAAGTTTAGAATGCCAGTGACATTTTTCGACATTCCGAGTGTTTCTTTGAAGTGAACAACATTAGTGCTATT
Source organism: Hesperia comma (assembly GCA_905404135.1). Lineage (NCBI taxonomy): Eukaryota > Metazoa > Arthropoda > Insecta > Lepidoptera > Hesperiidae > Hesperia > Hesperia comma. Next base: position 14,256,562 of record FR990035.1, on the reverse strand, counting down.
TATAGTGATCAAGTGAATATCTACCTAATGTCTACCTACGGCTTTGTTTTTTGGACTCCTGGATCTCGCAGTACTTGTTTACCCGGCTTTCGTTTTATGGACCTCGATTTTGCTTGTGATTTGGTTTTTTGTTGTTTCCGTTCAATAGCTTTTGCGCATACTTTTTAAGGTTTGTAGATCGTCTCATTATAAGACAGACAAATATTGAGGCACCGGCTTCAGTCCTGGATGGCATATTATTAATAGAAGATGGTTGAAATGAAAAAATAAAATATGAATAAATTAAAATGCTGTTTTTTATTTACTTCTGTCGTATCTAAAATATTTAAATACAGAAATTGCAACTGCCATACAATTATCCAGCTTCACTTTAGGTTCATACTTATTTAAGTATTCATTGGCATAAAGTAATATGCGCGTTTTAGTAGTTGGCGTTTCCAAACTGCTTTCAGCGTCGATTCAGACCGATCGTTACCTATGTCGATATCGTTGACGATCGAATATTACATTATATATCGGAGTCTGAGATCTCAACAAAAACCCATGCAAACGTGAATATCGTGACATTAAATCGACTGCTATACATTAGGCAGTATTTATAGCTCTTGGAGATCTATCGACACGATTTTGTTCGGATTAATCGAAGCGACGGATTGCACCGTTTAATTAGATAAGATACGCTTAATAATGTTAATAATAAAAGATCCAACAAACCAAATCCAAAAAGATCGTCGGGCTTATATTTTATATTTTATCATGCATTGGACATTGACACATGTTGACCCCCTAATATGACATTAGAATAAATCAAGTTTATCAACGTCATCAGCAGTCGATTTGTCCACCATACTGTCTCAGTGTTACAATATATTATCCATAAATTGAATTATTGTCGCCAAACTAAGGTGAAATCAAGAATTTGGATGATATGGAACGCTTTCAAATAATATGAGCTACTTCCTATTGAATGTACAGTGTACCCGCCCAGGCGCCATACATTTCTGAAACATCTCCTTTATTGTAAATTGTTGTAATTTATTTGTTACTAACAACACTCTAATACTACCTACCTACCTATATGAAAGGTTTGCTCCTGTCTGTCCATACCACACTACCTGCCACTCCCTACCCACCTGCAGTTCAAATTCAATTCAAATTCAAATATTTATTTCTTCGAAATTGGTTTTTACAACACTTATCGAACGTCACGCTACGCCATCGCTTCAACAAATCCCTACGGTGAGTGGTCTTGGAAGAAGAAGCAGTCATTTGGCACACGGCGTACCCACTCCGAAAAACGGTTGCCAAATTTCAAATCGATTGGAGATAACCGCCACTTGGCCGGTATCTTTTTTTTATGGAATTAAGATAGCAAACGAGCATGCAGCACCACCTTCCGCTGCCGCCCATGACAACTGTGACCGACCCAGAACTAGACTCAATGAGTCTCGTTCTAATTCGGTCACAGATGCGTTGCTACCCCTGAGGACTGAGATGGTCGCCTCTAAAAAGTGTAACCGTGTACCGTAACCGTAATCTGTGTAGCGTGTACCTATATGTATCGTCTTGTACACATCCTGAGAGGGTAATGACCTGTCTGATCAATTAGCACCCCATTAATCACCTGTCAAAGTACATTCTCCATGCGTTTCGTACGCCACATATGGGCAGTGACGTCATACAAAGTCGTACCAATATTATTTCAGATGATCATGTAATTTTTGTGTTTTATTGTACGAAATAGGTATCTACTATAAGGTTATTCAAAGTATGGCAAATGGCAAATCACAAGGGTCTCCCAATACAATTTTAATAGTAGGTATGTGTTTATTATAAATACGTCACGGTCACAGTTCGTCATGATTTGCAAACAATATTGAATACAGTCAGCGTTCGTACCGCGGCGACTACGTTAGTTGAATCAGTGACCCATACTTAATATTATACTACTTAACTGTAAAATTACACTTTAGAAAAGTTTGTCCTTTGTTTTTCCTCTGATTGTTGAACTAGCTATGAGGTAGGTACTCCTTATTTAAATCATTTTAAAGATGACTGCTGAAGATTCAAAAGTCAAATAGTCAACAAAATAGCGTGTGAGAATGACGATTCTTTTTAATGTAGCGGATTGATTCAACATAACAAACGGTAAGAAATAATCGTAAGCGGCGTGAAGTGTGTTGTGCATCTTTGTTAGCGCTAAAGAATGTTAAATCGTTAATTGAGCCGTGGGCAGTGATCGATGGCTGCGCCGCGAACGATAAAACCTTAATGAAAACATAATCCGGCTCCCCGCGCCCCGCACCGCGCCCCGCCCCCCGCCGGCGCCTCGCCGATCTCATTTTTAATTATATCCCCGTCCTCTCCGTAAGGAAGATTGATCTTAGTTAAGCGTTGAATAACTTTCATTCGGGAAAAGCAAAGGGAAAAGCAAATGACGGAAAGACGAATTAAGCGTTCTACACGCACGCTTGCGAGGAGTGCTCAGGATTTATATTGCGGAGAGCAAAACGGGGAACGTAATTATTTAAGTGGCATGTTGTATCGTTAACTTCATTTATTTCGCAGAATGACATACATACAAATAAGATGTAGAAGACTGAAATAATATACATAATAATGTCGACAATATAAGACGTAAGTAGAAAAATACGCAATCGACGCAAGTCGATGTAGGCTAAATGTAAGTATCAAAATTTGTACGTTAATGGCTTGATTTAAGTACATCTTGAATAAATAAATAGGAATATTATAAGTAATCATATAAGAGTAATGAAGTAGATTAGATCAGACCTACATTCATGTCTCCAGACTTGTAAATACATAATTATATTATACCTATTCCATCCTTTTACATAGCTCTACCGCACTGCCCCACTTTATCATATCCACCCATTACCATTCTAAAACACGCGATTCATCAACTTATTACTATAAAAACTTTTACATTACAGGTAATGCTCAGTACGAATAACTAAATGGACCATATTTAAGTACGATAATAAGAACAGCTGAGCAAATAATCTTGGCTGGCTGTCAGATAGAGCCGGTCGTTCGGTTGGTTATCAGTTATTGGAGAAAAAAGTACATAATCCGAACCCCTGCGCGGGGAGCGTTCCTTAAGTCCCTTTTTAATTGTATTACCGCCTTCTCGCGCCGCTAAGGAAGATTGATATAGATTAGCGTACCGAATAATATTGTCAAATGTCTGAACTGAAAATTAAATAGCTAGTCGGCGATAGATCTTGGAATTACCTGATCGCTACAATGGTGTTTTTTATAATTCTACACACTCATAGTCTCACACTGGTAATAACTATGTCGTGGGTGTCATGGACAGACAACTCACTCAAACTCAAATACATAATTAACTATTAAAGTTATTTATAAATTCTTATTCAGTCATTCTATAGTACAGTATTCAGTAACTTTTAACGAGTCTGAATCGAAATTGGATATATTATAATGGACTTCATAACAAAGTACGTGCAAATACGAGTATTAGTTTTCATGCATACCGAAATACATAATACACTAAACTCTACAAACAAACACAAAAGTGCAGTTTAGAGTACAAATACTCTAAACTGCACTCAATACGAATTTAGCCAACCAAATGTTGGCAGTACGTGAGTGGCAAGTGAGTGGTTTTCACTTGCCACGTAAAAATATTGTTTTGTTAGCTCCACATTCAGCCAGGTGCACTTAAGTAGGCCTACTAACGCAAATGGATAGTAATTGTAATACCTAGGTGGTGGTCGTCGGACGGTCCGATTACCGTCCGTGAAGCTGGGGGCAGTACGGTTCCCAGCGCGCTTTAACGATAATTAGATAATGACATGTTTGACTGGTTACCGTCGACGCAGCCGCACGCCGCAGGCCGCATGCCGCACGCCGCACGCCGCAGCCGCATCTCGCTAACAATGCACGCGGTAGCTCTCGGGTAACTGGTATAGAGAATTTAAATTGTTCTTTCTGTGTTAGTAGTAGTAGGGTTGAGAGTCAATATATGTGTAGTTTTAAGTGGAGAGATGGCGTAGGTACGTGAATTGTTTAATTTTTTTTTTCTTTTTTTATAAATTTTGAACGTAAGTACATGAATCGGAAAACTTTTTGTCCCTTCATTTATGTACTTGCTATATTCAATCTACTTCATGGAAACCCATAACAGTCCCAGAGATTCAGGTCTCCGCTCGCAATGTGAGGGTTACAGATACGCAATGTGAGGGTTACTGCTGTGTAATATTTTTGTAATCTTTTATATAAAACATTATCAATGTTTATTTTACGATAAAATTATTAATAGTGACGCTATCTCCGGAATTGTAAACTGCAGCTGGAGATACAAAAAACTACGTAATTCACCCGTTGGAGCGGAGCCGAGGCTAGGCTTAGAATTTCATTAAGGCAGAGCCTCGCACAAAGGGTCCTTATCGAATGCCATTACGAGATATTTTTCTCAACTGGAACTCCTCGGAGATTCATCTTGCGAAGGGTTAGAACGAGTTTGATATTATTTGAGCGAAGGGGGAGACGCAAACCGGTGGTGCCGTGCGGCTCGAAGGACCAACACAATAACGTTTTGTTACACAAACCGAAATGAATGGACGTGATTTGAAAGCCCTTTTCACGAGATGTAGATTTGTTCGTGATGGACAAACGACTTGTCTGTGGTTTCAGGGGTCCGCGTTGCAGTGAGGAAAGCGCACAGATTTTTGTTCTTTACGGAATTGATGATTTACAGCTATAAATTGTTAGGTAAGCGAATGCTTATATTTATGTGCCTCGGTATTAATTTGTAGATATTATAATAACGTAGTTTATACAAACATTTGGTACACGAATCACGACGCGATTGTTGGTAAATAAATAGGAACGTACGCGGACGAGGTACCTGAAATTCATTTTATATTACGTCTTCATTTTCTAAGCGTGCGAAGTAGGAATGTTTAAAGGAGGACTGAAGAATAATAATAATACCTCTGCCATTCATCTTTCACCTCATTCTTGAAAGTTACGTTTTGCTGGGAATCAAACCCAGGACCCTTCAAATAGCAATAGGGTATGGTAAACAGTTTGCCAATAGATACTCAGCCCAAGTATCGAATCAAGTGGCACTTACCACCTAAACTTATATTTTGAATAATTCGCAATACTTAAGTACAAGATTCGAATTAAAATAGCTTGCGGGAGACCGACTTCCTTTGAAAATACGAATAAGTATACATATATACATACCGTCATACATACATACATACCGTCGTAAACCAATACACTAGACAGGAGCAAACATCGCATGCTATTCTATGGGCACCGACTTTCAGTTCTTTTCAAACCGAACCCCAATGGAGATATCTCGTGTGACGTCACGGCGTAGCACCATAGATTCGCCATGGGAATGTCTTTGAAACTTGTTAAAACGTTATCCGAGTCAAAACACAAAAGATTGATTGCAATCGGCCAAAAAGTTCCGCTCCGCTAGCTTTGTAGCAGTGAAAAATGTTTTTATGTGACGGCGGCTTTAGGGAGCTTTTGTGCGCTTTTATCAAAAGCTGTCTTTAGACACATCGGACAAATTAAAGTTACGGCCATGTAAAGGCTTTTCAGAATACACCGAGTCGCGGTTTGACACGTTGTCGGCCTGGGAACCCGTCCATTGCCGTTAATGTATAGGGTGTTTCAACAAGAACTTTGTTTTTCAATTGCAACAAACACCGACAACATGATAGTTTTGACATTTAGTTTTTCGACGTGTTATTAGTAGATGCATTGACAATTGTTACAATGAATTCAATTTCGCTCGAAATTCCCATTAAAATAATTAAAATCCACTATGAAAATGACTAATTCTGATAGTGTTACATTTCGTAAAATTCTTGATATTTTCGGACAAAATAAAATAGCCTTTGATGTCTTAAATATCTAGATGGAACATCGAATCCGCGCAAACGTGTCAAAAATATGTGGCTAACTGTTAGCCACAATTTTTATATCATTACGCAGACATTACGCACACATAGACAATAGACGAAGGTGTAAAACATCGCCTGCACGCACACATGCTTGATATTGTTGCCTTGTTTTTTTTGTTTTCATTTTAGGGCGATGCTCAATCTAGATATTTAAAACATCAAAGATTATAGCTTACCTAATATAATTTTCGTCACAGGACATTGACACTTTTGACATGAGGTCGATATCCCATGAGAGTGTGATTTATTGATACAGCTTTAGAGGACTTGGGTCACTCCGCGGCTTCGGACGGAGGTCGTGTGTGAGGCATACCTAAACGAATGGATCTATCATACACCATACCCTAGTATTATATTGTATTGTAATTACCTTAACGTTCCCTTGCGTTAAGATAGTAAAATAATTATAATTTTTATACACTTGCAATACGCAACAAAGGGTTACACTAGGTACCTTTATCTAAATTTATTATGCGTCGAAAGACTGATGAATCCACGAAAAAATGTAAATGCAGTATGTATCTATATGTCCTACCCTAAGACGGATTTGTCGCGGGCGCCATGGACAATACACACCTAGACGTCCTAAACCGAGAAAACAAATTAAAATTAAGATTTTCGCTTTGCTTGGAATCGAACCCCATACTGCAACGGACAATTTAGTAGGTATGGTAACCATTGCGCCATAAGGGTTGTCATTTTGGTTCTTATTCTTATTGTATCTGTGGCGTGTGACAAGTTATTTTAAGTCGGTACGTACCTATAATTATTCCGTGCATGCGGGAATATCTTTAAAAGAATAGTGCTGTAAACAGGATTGAAAATTGGAACTAACAAGAGTCCGAATGGCCGTTAATCCACTAGCCCAGTTTATATTGAAATATGCAACGTAATCCCCGTATTGCTTTCGCAGTCTCGCCCGGTCTCGCCGAGTCTCGTTCCCAGGCTCCGTATCGAGACCTTGTTCCGAGGCGCCTCACGTGCCGCTCCTTTTAATCTATGAACCTTCGCCAGAGGGGTCTTAATGAATTTGAATACCCCATACAATATTCCGTGCCATTCAAAATTATAAGCAAGCCGAAAGCTATACAGTATTCACTTTGCTATTCACTGTATAAATTGTCCCTCAATAGCAGTGTCGCTCCGAACCTTATTTACGGAGAAACGAAGAATAGACATATTTTTGTGAATAACGTTTTTTGTGAACCGTTTGTTATATTTAATGTCATACACATATAGAGAAATTACATTTAGTGAGCTATTACTTATACAATTCTATTGCTCTTCGAAAATTTATTGCACATATATTACACATTGTGTGAGTAGCCATGCTAGTAATAGGTATAGTGGTGAAATTTCTAGTGATTGCGTGAATTAGTTCTAACAGAGATAGCGTACGTCATCAATAATGTACCTAAATATTCAGTGCTAAGAGCGTCCCCGAAAAGATTATAGTGTTAAGCATTTATTTACTTAGTATCCATTTTCAACCCCAAACGCAAAGAGAGACACTGTGTTAATTTTGCCTGTATCGTAGCTCTAAGGAAAACGGACCGAATTTTACGCGATTTTTTTATTGGTAGCTGACATGATCGAGTTGGTTCTAAGCTATAATTTACGAAGGACTAGCTTTTGCCCGCGGCTTCGCCCGCGTGGAATTCGTTTATATCGCGAACTGGGGAAGTGGGGAAGAAGGTACATCATCAACTATCTTCCTGGGAAAATTCATCGAAATCGGTCAGGCGGTTTAGATTTCATACAACATTTTTCATACAAACTTTCATCCCTATTTCAAGCCTTTAGGGGTTGATTTTTGAAAAAAAAAGTAGCCTATATGTGACTCTGGGTCTTCAACTATTTTCATTCCGAATTTCATCCAAATCGCACCAGTGGTTTAGCCGTGAAAACGTCACAGACAGACAGACAGACAGACAGACAGACTTTCGCATTTATAATATTAGTATGGATTATTGATTCAGGGATTTAATGATCATGAGCTCATTAAATTAAATAATTTTCTTAGTCAGGGATTTTAAATTTACAATTCTGTCCTTATTTTCATCCCCGGTCGTCAAAACACCAATGAAGGTCCCGCCTATCATCGGGTGGCTAGTCTATTCTTTGTCGGCTTTTAACTTTTAACATTAAAATAAAGTATGAATTGTATGTATGTAGAATGTACTGCAGGGTACACATAGCCCGAACGCCTTTAGATACTCGTAAGGAACGCCATCGCACATCCGCGAGGAGATTGGGGGTGGTGTATATTTTTATGACCGCACTAAACTTTATTAAGGTTCTACGTCGAAAAATACATTTATGTCTTTACTATGTCTTTCGACGAATTTCTGGTTTTATTTTTTGGGATCTATGTGTTTATAACCTGCTGCGGAAACCTATTGCCAGCGTTTACAAGTAGGTAAGTACATTACTAATTAGAACTTTATAGTCAGACATGGTCAGACCCGTAAAAATATACCCGATATATTTATTTTAGGTAATCGTTTATGTTTACCTTCTTAATTGGCAAATATGAAACACAGAAACTCAATAACTCACTGTTTAACAATTGGATACAATCGCGTTTAACAATTTCGCGATAAAAGCAATTAATTTGTACAAGTGTAAATGAAAGTTATTCTATTATAAAAATGTTAGGAACAGGTTTGCCTTAACACGCTAATTCTCCGTGTGTTATCCTGACACAGTAGCTGCTCAAAATTCATACTAGATATCCTAGAAATAATTCTACTACGCCAAGACCTATCAAGTACTTAAATCTATTCAGTATTTTCCGCCAGCGCATACGAACAAACAACACTTATACAAAATGTTCTACATTAAAATAAAAAATACATAAGTCGTCCCCATTACAATTTCACATGTTTTTTATATTGCATAAAGCTCACGATATTTTTATGGTAATCGCACCGACAGCTCATGTAACTAAAAAATAATAAATGATTGTTTTCATTGTCAAGGGCCACGTTATTCCTGCACAGCCAGCCCTACTGGCATCACTATATAAAATAAAACTATCCCACTCAACGCGAGCGCTCAATAATTTTCAGATGCGTCACGTTATGAGCAGCAGTCTCTCATAACCGAAGATAAAATAAACATTTCTCTCCCCTAATATCTTGGGTGAGCAGAAACTAATTTATACGTCGGTACAGATTCACTGCGGGCTGTCTACAGCATAACATCAGACACTTTATTGATTCCCAGCTCTTACTGTAGCTAGGGTTGCCTCTAAAGTTCCAGTATATCGGAATTTAGGTCCCGATATCAAAGTGTGTCTTAGCATCTATACAGGTCCTTTGAGGTGCACCGACCGACGCATTAGGGAGTGGAAATATTTAACGTTTGAATATTGCGTCTTGATAACGTTGATATATTATATACCTATAGAACATTGATGTATTAAAAATAAAAACTTGCTGTGATTCTATTTTGTTATGAAATTCTTATGTAAATATACTGTATAGTTTTTTTGAGTTCCAATTACGGCATTTTATTAAAATTGTTTGATTGAGTGTTGTTTGAAGGCCAAAGGAGATGTTTCAAATGCGGCCCACAATATGTACAGTACCTTGAAAAATCGAGAAAAATCCATGGAATTCGAGAAAAATAAAGATAAGCTGCTTAAATGCATACTTTTCTGGTACAAAAATTGTATTTATCATTCACTTTTATCACGTTTCAACATGGCGTCTTGCCAATTTGTCATTGATCATAGATCACGAACTGTCTACTGTCACCGCAACATGACAGAAATGTAGGTACATATGTCAAACTTCAATCAAATCAACCAACGTGACATGTGATGACAGCTTACCGCCATGACGGATTTTAGTTTTTGTGTTGCAATTTTACGTGTACATTTTTGTGTTGTACCACCAAACTAAAGCAATTTAAAGGAATTGAATGATTGAAAACTGTTTTAATTGTGTTTCTCCATTTTTGAGTATGGTGTACAAAGTCGTGGCCGGGGCTCCATACATTTTGAAACATCTCCTTTTAGCTACTAACTAAGAAGTATGAGAATGACTTTTTACTCATTCCGTCGTATTTTTCAACCACATATAAAAATATGTTATGATAATATTTTCAATATAACTACACATAAAAATATATACCTACTTAAGTAAAATGTTCGAGTTACTTGCCCTGAATTTTGACATACGAGATTAATGAGTATGGATATTAGAAAAAGGCGGCGAACTATCTCTGCAGCCAATGATAAATTGATAATAGAAGTTGGCAACCCTACCGAGCAGCTAGTCTAGGGGCCTGCCGCCGGCTGACCCTTTTCATTTCCTATTTCGCTTATTTTTATTTATATTCGGGGTTGTTTCTTCGGTCTGTTTGTGAGTCGATCGCGCGGCAGAAAGTCCTTTGTGTTATCCTTTATGAAACGCTCGAAAGAAATGCAATTGTGGAATGACAAAAGAATTCGGACTGCATCCCGTCGGACGAACAATTACTGGTTCTTGCCATATACTTGATCCGAGTAAAGCTGATTTTATCCGGCTTTTTTATTAAAAAACCAATCAATATCGCTGAGAAAATACTTTTTAGACGTTTGACTAAGATAAAAAGTCGCATTGTTGGCACCGGTTTTGTCATCAAAGTAACATTTTGTTTTATTTAACATTTGCTCAATAACTTTTCTTCGTCTTCTAAAATCGTAATTGTCGAGGTTTGTTTTGCTCCGTTTTCTGTTAGTTCCGCTGACAAAACACTTCCGTATTATGACTTCAGTGGCTTAATTCCCATGAAGCAATAAATTCCACAGCTGGATATTTTTAAAGAAATAAAGAAGAATAAAAAAATACGTGTCGTAACAAAAATACGTAAATGAAGTTTGAAATTCAAAAAAAAAATATCAGTCAACACTTTTCCCAGCTTTGACGGTAAATTCAAGGACCCACTATTTCAGTCAGGTCATTCGTTGACTTTAGACTTGGTCCACAGCACGATAGAGTTTCAAGGATCTTTGATAAATTGTCGGTCTTTAGACAGCTCGGGCACTCCGGCGAGCTAAATCATTTAATTACGTCGGCAGCCTTGTTCGGCTTCGAATTTCATCGTTGGAATTTCAGTCGCGTAGCATAGCGCGGATACTGAGTGCATAGCGCCGACCGAGAGACGAGGCCGGGGCGAAGGCCTAGCGAACACGAGGCGCTTCGGGTCACGTTACACACTTGGGACTACAGTGTTCCAATTTATATTTTATACATATAATAAAAGTGTAACTGGAATTATATCTGTGTGTAGAAGATATTTGAGAAACTAGTGAAGAGTCTTCGCAGGGCGTTTTGAAGTCAAAACATCATAACTCTACACTACTTTTCCGTATAGTAGAGCCGTGGACAACACACGAACATAAGAACACACACCCATTATTATTAAGACATTATTTAAATTCTTCATTCAAATTTCCACCTCGCTTGGGATCGAATCTAGGACCGTCTGTAGGTCGGTCCGGCATACGAAACACTGCGCCATACGGGTCGGCGGTATGACAAGTGTGTAAGTTTCTCATATCGTATCCGCTCACCTCATTCTGTCCATATTGCTGTCTAGAACTGCAGTCAAGTTTCCGATGTAGAAGTAACTTGGTGCCAGCATAGATAACATAACATGTATCTAGTTGTATAACTTCTCCAAGATCCGATACAAACTAATAGTTGAGCTCAGTCACGTGAATCGATACCGAGAGTTGTGTTGAAATAATCGAGTTGCAACTTAGGTATAATTAAAAGATTGTTAGCGAGGTGTAAACTAAGATTATTTATACCCACGTTATTTTCAACTTTATTTTGATACATTTGCCACATACCTAAGTGTGTACCGTAATAAGGTTGTCATAACGTGATTATGTTATTGAAATCGCGTGTGGCAATTATTCAAATTAATTAAAATATCGTAGCGACACAAATAATTTTATAGAGCTACTAGCTTTTGCCCGCGGCTTCGCCCGCGTGGAATTCGTTTATATCGCGAACCGGGGAAGTGGGGAAGAAGATACGTCATCAACTATCTTCCTGGGAAAATTCATCGAAATCGGTCAGGCGGTTTAGATTTTTCATACAAACTTTCATCCCCTATTTCAAGCATTTAGGGGTTGATTTTTGAAAAAAAAAGTAGCCTATATGTGACTCTGGGTCTTCAACTATTTTCATTCCGAATTTCATCCAAATCGCACCGGTGGTTTAGCCGTGAAAACGTCACAAACAGACAGACAGACAGACAGACAGACAGACTTTCGCATTTATAATATTACCTAGTATGGATTGTTGTTGTTAATTTATACCAGTTAAAAATCTCTTAAGTTCTTTTTTATGTTTGGGCTTTGTAGGTATTAAGTTTTTTTAACCAATAAAATCAAAGTGGCTCTATTTAGGTAGCTGCAAACAAAACACGAGGAACTTATCAAGCGCGTTAAGTTGGTCTTTTTTCGTTTCTTCCACGATCCTACTATCCTATCCTTCCTACTAATCCTACTGTCCTACTAATATTATAAATGCGAAAGTTTGTAAGGATGTGAGTGTGTGAGTGCATGTGTGGGTTTGTTACTCTTTCACGCAAAAACTACTGAACGAATTTTCATGAAACTTTGCAGTAATATAGCTTAGACATCGGAATAACATAATTTGTTAAAATTTATAGAGATTTTTGAAGGGACTGGTTCCCCGAAGCGAAGCGAGGACGTCTTTATTACTTAGTATTTTCATAAGTCAAATACGAGGTAAGCTGTTTTATAAGAATTTCGTGCAGAAGTTGGCGTGGCGGCTCGCGAGAGTGGCGCCCAGCGACCAGAGGCATTAGGTATAAAAAGTGTTTAAATTAGCAGCCAGTAGTTAACATTTAAAAGCGATTTGCTGCTAATGTCTGCTGTTAGCTATTACGAAACAAATTACGAGCTCGCCACATTACGGTTTTTGTCATATTTCTTGAGATAACTTCATTTGATTAATGATTTCCTGAATTACGTCATCGACCTATTTAAATTATTTCATCGTTTAACGTACCTAATGGGCAATAAGCTCATATTACATGGGTGGTACACAATGAACACATACCTATAATAATATAAGCCACTTACGAGTCAGGACCTAGGGACACGTATGTAAGTCTATTACTGCGGATACTGGAGTTTCCTAGAAAAGTAGGTTATTTCTTTTAAATAACTACAGACTCCTTACAATACATACACGACAATACATACTCGTTCACATAACTTTTATTACATAAATAGTGTAAGAATAATAATATCCGTTCCGTGAAGTAACTAGGTAGGTACACTAGTGAGGCTTCGTAGCGCCATTTGTTATGATTTAGAACAAATGGATCTGCAGTTTATCGGAACCGCTGCCAACAAGGTGACGGCGAGACTGCCAAGTTCGCTCCGTCGGCTCTAACTGGGTTAACCACTTACTATCGGTAACTTGGAAAAATGTATCTAAGGTGCTGAACAATAACTTGAAGATTACTTAAGGTTAACAGAAAGTAAATTATAAACTTAAAATAATTATGTATCTAATAGAAATATTTAAGGAACATATTTTCCATCCAACTTTAAATACTAGTGGATCCAAAGTCAGCCTACTCGCAAAGCCCGGGATCGAATCTCAGGACGAACACTTCTTACGTTAAGCATTTAAATCTCAATCACTATTACGGTGAAAAATAACATCGTTAGAAAACTTGCATGACGGAGAGGTCACAAAATTCAAAGGAGTGTGAAATGCTAATCCAAACATGGCACGCGTGGTGAAGTATGTTCTTAAGCTTTTTAGAGCTAACTAGTGCTCAATAGTAGGCCGCGATGGGTAGGTATGATGACGGTAAATATAATATTTAAAGCCCAATTCAATGATACCTCACGTAATAAAGTTCGTAGACCACAGGATCAAATTACTCACAATGTACGGTGACACTTTATTCGTTTACCAACGTATCACCTTCGAAGTACTCGTAGATTGTTTGATCCAAAGTTGGTAGAGGTATTACGTTGAACAGGTTTTAAATTACCTTGTAACGGGTTGTGTCATTGTCATGAAAATAAGTAATAATCATGAGGTCGATCTTAATCGTTATTTTCAAGTATTTTAACCTCATTAGTTACCTACTGGAGAATGCTAGGGAACTCAAATTCCCCGAATAAGATGAACTTAGCAAAGTAATAAAGCCTATTAAGTTTCCTCCATTTAGTTATATTATACGTACTTAATAATAAAATAAATAAAGCTTGAGCATTAAGTCTTTAAGTACAACAACATTTTGACTACAGAAAAATTTCCATGAACTAACGATAACATTTCTGTGTGCACGGTAGTTCTATGAAAGCGCGCCTTTTGGAGTTAGTAACTTGGCTGTTGATGAGATCTGATAACATTTTACAGCTACAGCGAGCTCGCGAGTCTTGGCAACCTTTTTACATAGAATGTTTTAGTGGAATTCATAATTCCTTTATTATCAGCAGGTTTCTGCTATTCTTATAAAGATTATACTACCTAAATGACTAGTTCACACGGCAGAAGTTATTATTCTGCAACATATTTTATTTATTTCTACCGCTCACTAAGGAAAATATCAATAGAAGTAGAAGTAATAGAAGTAGAAGATATTTCAGCCCCTAGGGAAATGAACTTTGAAAAACCCTTCCTAAGTGGATACAATTTATTGACGAAACCCTAGTGCCAACCAGGGCTTCAGTCACTTTATTAATCTGTTGACATGGGATGGTAGTAGGACTAGGAGTAGGTAAGTAACTCACTCTAGGCTACCTCAATACGAAAAAGTACCTATCAATCCTTTTGGGAGAAAATAAAAATTGTGAAAGGATCGTGTCACTCTCGTTTCGCTAAATTAAATCTATTATCCGTAGCAATCCCCCTTCTTTCATCTTTTTATTAAAACCAATCCGTGCCTCCCGGACCTATCAAATTCAATTATTTAGCATACGCTGAGCCCGCGGCGGCGCGCGGGATTGCCGGCCACGAGGTAGATATAATCCCTTCGACAAAAAATAAAGAGGGTCGTTGCCCCGGGGCGCCACGGCTAATTTGGATAATACGTTGAAATCACAGCTTGATATCATCTGCATTAATTGAACTTTGGCTTTTGAATCGTCCAAAATGGATCAGCAATGTATCTGGCAAACTAAACTTTAACCGATTTATATCTCCATAAAATCTGATATTCCATAGATGGAACTTCTGTCACGTCAAAAAATGGTTGCAAGATTATTCGGCTTGATAATGTACTGGAAATGTGTACAGGATCGGTAGCAGGTTGCCCAGAATTACACTATATTCAACCAGTGCAGTCATTAGATCGTGACAATGCGCTTTTATTTGTCATGAAATTTGTCGATGCTGTAACTGTAAGTGAAGTAGGTAATATGCCATTACATGTAGGTCTATAATATATGTAGGTCTATACTTTAAGAATACCTCTAAGAATGTTAATTCGGAGTAAGATATTTTGTTAAGACAAGTCGAAAAAGTGGGTGACTCTTGTTTGGTACTTATAACAACTTTTCGTCGAAAATCGCTTCGACTAATTTTAGTTAGAATAAAGTCATTTCACATAATTATTCATTTGATCGAATATTTGATTGCCATAATTTTATTTCTTATCATCATTTGTTTCGAATAATATCTTTTTATCGAATGTTCAAATGCGCTAATTTTAATTAAAGTAATTAGGTTAGCGAGGAGCGAACCGACGAGCGTGTTAGGTTAACAGGAACCATCGCACGAGCCGAGCGAGCGAAGCGAGCGTGCCGCGGCAGCGGCCGGCGAGTGCCAGAACCGACTTTAGGGCGTTTATAACCTGAACATTTCATGAAATGAACATTGTATAAAATAATATTCGATCAAATGAACATTATGTCAATCAATATTACACAAAATGAATATTCGATCAAATGAAAATTATGTCAAACGATATTATACAAACTGATTATTATCTTAAATGTTGTTCGATTTATTAAAATTATATCAAAAGTTGTTATACGAAACAAGGGTAACCCCGAAAAAGTACACAAATGCACATAAAAGTATTGACATACTCGTAGGTAATAGCTGCGTACCTACGTGTATTTTCGTCTTTCGTTATAATTCTAAGAAACGACACGTGCATCGCGCAAGAGACAGGCGACATTTTTCTCATATCCTGTGTTCCATTTTACCGCATAATAAAAGTAAGAGAGTAATATTGAACATTGAAAAAAGTTATAAATATAGCAACAGTTGCGCATGAATAAGGCATTGTCGGAGGCAACTCACGGCTCAGGGTTCCTGAAGATGAATGGCGTACGGCAACACAATACCCGGTATAAATCATGCTACAAGAACTGCAGAGACTTCAATAAGAAATGTATGGTAATTGTTCAATAACAGAATGGCTACTTTTTCCATAATCTATACCTACAACTTGGACTTATTTATGAGCGGTGACTAAACGCTTCGCTACTTAGTAAATTGTGTAAGATAGGTACTTACGTAAAATCTATCTTTTATTCTTTAAATGGAACCTATTCGCCGGAATCAGTAGGTATAAGCAAGGGCAACGTTAAAGTTGTTAGCCTACAATCAAGCTTACGATATTTCAAGCATCGTTACCGGAACACATTAAAATACAAATTGCTTAAAGTCGTGGTTGATTCTCTAGAGAAGGTGGTGAGGTGGGAAGGTGGAACCAGCGCCAGGATTAACCCATTGACTGCCGAAATTTTTATACTGGGTGGCAGAGAGCCCGCTTGCGTTTTCACAGTAGGTCCCTAAGCCTCGCGACAAAAATATCTTGGGTAACCGCTATGAATGGATGTGACTTCGAACTTTCATTTTCCGATATTTTTAACGGGTCGGTTGGAAATATCAATGAAACAGTTATACCTCTTTTATTGAACTTTCATTAAAGCATGACGTAAAACTTTGTTTTGTTTATTTTAAGACTCCGTAAAACATTTAATGCTTTGAAAGAGTAGTCGTCATCAAACTTTGGGAACGGCTGGCCTAGATAAACACTGCCAACATTGCTATGAAGAAAAATAAAAGTTTAGTGGTATAAAGTTATTCATACCTATTCATTTTGGTAAGTATGAATAATTTATGGGTGACACTAATATGCTGATGTTATTTTCGTTCCGCGACATAAACACGTTTATGCGAGTGCCGGTATTATGCTGAAAAATTGCGAAGTCACACAATGAGAAGTCTTACGCTCGGTAAGACACCCCGAGTGGTCCAGGCTATTGTGGGAGCCCCCGTGCGGAGATAATACTGCCATCACAATGCTGAGACGACGTTTACTCTTCAAACACGGATTGCTAGCTGTATTGTTTCTGTTCAAACCACGTAGCGAATGTCATGGTCTGGTGCACCCCTTCAGGGGAGGTTTCCGAGCCAACAGGCACCAACGAGAGATGTTAACCCCCTTTGAAATAAACAAAACGCAATCAGTACGAGTAGGAAGCGCACGTCTACATTCGCCTTGTAAGAAAGTATTCATGGCTAGAGAACGTCAATAGAAAACGTTATTGGTAGTTGGATACGTGACCGCACAGCTGTTTAGGGTTAAGTGTTTCTGAAGGCAAATTAAATCGTACCTAGGTCATGAGTATGGTCGCTAAATAGAGGCCGTTATGCTATAGGCGACGAAACAGCTTCCAAACGAGTTTGCGTCGCAAAAAGAAAGCCTTAATCCATGACGAGTTATTATTAAGGTTTCATATTTGGCACAGCTATCGATTAATATTTGGCTCTGCCCGTGCCTTTCGGGTCATCTTTTAATATAAGTAGGTTGGTTTTAACCATCAGTGGTCTCCTTTATTAATGAGGACACCTAGATACTCCACTACGCTGCACCAGTGTGGATTGTTTCAGGGATTAGAGATTAGAGTGTCAGTAATTTTTATGAAGCCCGAAGGCCTCTGACTTGGCTTAACGCCTGTTATCTAAAGATAACAACTGGGGCCATCTACTTTACGTGCCCTCCGAAGCATGAAAGTGCTTAGGATGTTGTTACTAGCGTCATACATCAACAAAATTTAAATTTAATCCGATTGTAACTTGAATATGCTGTTCTTGTTCTAGTTTGACTTGTAATAATAACTTGGCTCGATGTGACGAGGCAGCTGCGTCTCGTATTTCCACGTGAAGACAGACAGGGTCCGGTGATCTCAGAGAGATGTCTACAATGTCCTCAATACATGTCTCACAGATTAATGACGACCCGAATGACGCAATGGTTAACACGACGGATCGCTGTTCCGAGGGGCCTGCGTTCGATTCCCAGTGAGGCGTAAATGAATGATGGCTGTTTCCGTTCTCGGTCTGTGTGTGTCCTTGCCTTGTGTGTTGTCCATAGCACCCACGACATAGAGATTTGTAGTGTAGGCCTAGGAGTGTGTTACGTTAATATTATTTAAAAAAAAATAATAAACGTCTCAGAGATTCGAAGCAAAATTTGCAGTGCACCTTTGGAATATTAAAAAAATCACTAATACCAAACTGAAAATGTACGTAGAAACTATACCCTATTTACACGACCCACAGATTTCTGAATTAGTTTCCTGTGCATTGTATACCTCGTTATATTATGCAATGCATGTAAATTATTAACTACCTAATTACATCGGTGCTATTTATATATTTGTTAATAGCATCACCGCAGAGTGCTACGGTATGATTCGGCCGACCGCAGTCATTTGTTTATGCCGGCTTCTGTTTACAACGCACGGGGATGTTGTGAGCTTGAAATACATTACCCACATAATAATAAATAGGTTACGAATTACGTACCTACATACGCTGAACTGCTGCGAATTATTCATTAATCTCTATAGCTCGTTTGGTAATAGGTAAGTTTTATCAAAATTTAAAACCTTAATTTGGTTTAAGCACCCAAATCCAGTTGCTAATTTGACCTTTAGTAACGAATTAATTTATTTTTATGGAATCAAGATAGCTAACCAGCGTGCAGCTGCCGCCTATTACAACTGTGATCAACACAGTAAAACTCAAATCGGGACTAGATTGGTTAGTCACTTAGCAAACTGTGTTAGAAGTTAGAACGTAAATTGATTAGATCGTTAGTAGGTATGAAATATGAGTCAGTTCAGCTAAACTTACTTCGGACTCAGTAGAGGCTTTCAAGATATTATTTACAGTTATGGCATTACTGTAATTGCATTATAAAGATTCCGACATGGTAAGATGGCCACACCCATTTGAAACGAAAATTAAATCTTCACTCCTACAATTTAAATACTTTCTGCAAAGAATGCGAACATTTTTCATCAGTAGAATAATGACCTAATTGGTACATATTTTATGTAATTTTGACAGGTCATAACTCAAACATATTTCAAAAGATCTTAAATTTTAATCTGGATCCTAAGGCAGAAACTGAGTTTTTGATGACAACTGGTGCTTGGGTCCATTGGGGCATTACGTTACGGATGCTCCGCGGCCAGTAAGTAGGTAGATATTACTAGGACAATATTATGCCCATTTGCTTCTTCCGATGCAACAAAAAACATCAACACCTTATTTATGGACACCGTTCGCGTTGCTACATTTATTCTGAACATACAATAATAACGCGATAAAGCACTCAATTTTTTATTTCCTTGCAATTATTTCTGCGATATATTTTCTCACTACTGTGCGTCTGAAAACTATTGAATGCATTCAATGACAGCAACGTTATAAGGACGTTGGAAGATCAAGGCATTAACAGTTTTATAACTATAGATAGAAGTGTTATTTTTGTCCGTTACGGGAAGTGAACCCACCCCATTGTAAACACACCTTTCGTACTGCTAAGCGTTAATTCTCAATAGGGTTGTGAATGTTATGAAAATACTGAAAAGAGAAGGGCTTTTATATTTATTGATTTAATAATGTGTTTTTTATGAGATCGTGTGTCAAATCTCTACATAAGGTTCATAGAAATATAAAGTTTTTATTATGTCTTCTCCATGTCATAATTTTAAAAAATGTAAATAAGATTTTTTTCATTATTACTAGGTATTGTAATTTGTAATGTAACACATAAATCCAATTCAAATTGTCCAGCTTAAGCTCAAAGAGGATGATTTAATTATTGAGAAAACGCTTACAATTATATTGCACTGAGAATCTCCCACGGATCAAAGTGGCAACCCTGATGTCAACCATACTTAGGATTGACAATATCAGGTAAAAAGTGTAATTTACTCGATGCGTATTATGTAAAGCCGGAGCGCCAATTTATGGCGCGCGCGGCCGTGTGTAATCCGCTTGTATGCACAACGTGACAAAAAACAGCTTTCGCGTAAAGTATTCCAAATCCCATGTTTTTTAGCCTTGAATTATAACGACAGTAGAAATTTAATCACAAAGGAACTTTTAACATTAATTTTTTGCTGAAGTAAATTTATGGAAACTTTTAGTTATTATTTGGCATTGACATTATGTTTTCTGTGTACTAGGAAAGTAAAAAAAGTCCCATAAGCAGGACTAAAATCAGGACGTGTAATTTTTTTTAATCACAAGAAATTCGTTGTATAAATAAGATAAACTCACATAAGTAGACTTTAACACAGAATGCATCGTGTCAGAAACAAATGGAGACTATTATTAATTATGATTTTATTTCAGTTTTAAATGTCAGCATTGTCTCTTAAACAGCAGATAATTGCACCTTTGACAACTCTGCGTATCACATGCATTAAAAGTTAGATACTTCAAACAATAATGGTGGCATTGTACTGGTGTAATTACTTTTTAGTTAGCAAAGTACACGCTACTCAGAACTAGATACAGAATAGTGGAGACACTATAACCACCGCCGCGCCGCACAGACGTGATTCGTTATCTCAGTAATTAAGTGAGTATGTACATAATTAAAGAGAAATTGCACTATCTACGGCTTACTTACTTATTGCCCAACTTCGCTCGTTGTTAGCGAACGCGGCAGAAAGATTGACTTAAACTGATAGCAATTACTCACGGAGATACTCGTACACACTATAATTGAAGTTCTCGTGTTAAAGTGGTATAACTGAAGTAATTTCAAGTCCAATCTACGATAGCCGGTCTTAGCAAGGGTTTCTGAAACCTATCTTGTACCTACCTTGGGGGATGCCAGTTAAGTCTAGGGGGACTCTAAATGTTACAAATAAAGACTGAGACTAACTTCCAAGAGATTTTCTCTCGGAATCTACTAGGAGTACGTGTAGCTTCTAGTGAGAGGATCGCTACTCTAATCCTCCACACCTATATAACATATAAAGGGTAGAAATTGCAGCGACATTATGCAGTTATCTTTTTAATATGGCCGTAATGTTGGCTGGATGCCGTGCGCCAATAACGGCCGCTGCCAATATCGCTACCTGCTCTACTTTATAGGCCATTCCTGGGGCTGTTAAAAACACATTTTCTGACTACAAATGTGTGGCCCGAGGTCGAGCCATTTCTCCGATATCGACGCCAGTGCCAGGCTGGCGCGCATGATTGCACACGTATAAATTTCTCAGATGATAATATTACCTACTACTTACTGAGCCTATCGTTTATCTTCTTGTTTATTTTGTATAAAACTACGTACGTAGAATTAAGAAGATGTAGAATGTTGGCCGCAATCACGCTTGCTAAATTTTGCGTGTCTAATCTTGCTTAAAAATATTTTGAGGCTAACGCGACAAAAAAAAATAAACAAAAAAAAGGTAGGTAGGTACTTATTTTACCTCGTCGATAGGCATTATAACTTAAATGCTGAAGACAACAGCATAAAGAAATAGGTCCATCAGAATAAGGATAAAATACATACATGAGTAATTTCGTTTTGAGTATTGGCCACAACTACATTGACAAAATCTTTTAGAACATAATTTTCTTACCGAAAACACTTCGGACCAAATATGCTTACAAATCTATCGCAGTTCCTGCATGCAATAATACATCCGTGACTGACTCTAGAAATAGTAAAATTGTTATAAAGTAGGATAAAAGTTAGGTGTGTCTGACTACTAACAAGTATCTTTCCATAGGTATACAACACAAAATAAGTATGGATTACTTTATAAAGAACAAAAGTTAGCAAGTCTGAAATGCGAGCGTATGGAAGAACTTTTCATTTTAATTTCCTGCACATCATTCATGAGTGCAGCTAAAGATACTTGAAAACTTTGATTTACGGCGCGGCAGCTGCTCCGTGGCGCTGCAGGTCCGCAGGCAGTGGCCGCATTGTGGCCCGACAATGGCCCGAGCGGCGCGGTCGGAGGCTATACACCTTTACAATCTATCGTACCCTTTAGAACACGCTCTATTCATACCTTGTACTTTTTCTATTCAAATAATTTCGGTCTCATAAAATGGAATTTGTTTTTGGAAGACTTGAACTGGTTCGTTTGAAGAGACTTTCGTCTCTCAAGTTTCAATAGCTTTTTGAAAGTCTGCACAATGCTCGGCCTGCTTAATTACTTCGTTTCTTGGGCTTTGTGGTTTGTAAAGAATAAAAAAGTATTGTAGTGCATGTACACTATTCATGTATCGCTATCATTTAGAGTAGAAATAGAATTTAGCTTATTCAAAGAACGTATTTTAAAAGTAATTCAAAGCAAAGAATTTCAAGTTTCAGCACTCTTTGCCAACATATCTATAGAGTACGTTTTCAGTTTTGTTATTTTTCTTATTCAACTTTTTAAACTTTTAACATTTGTTCAAGTTGGCGTAATCTTGCGCTGTAGAAAGTTACTCAGCATCTACATAATATAGTAGGTATTTAACCTCAATTGCGTTAACCTTCATCTACAACAAATTCAACAGCAACATTAATACAAATAATTTAATCAATTATCGACGTTCAAATTGTTTTTAGGGCATTTCTCGGTGGTCATACTGGTATGACCATTGAGAATTACTTTTCTCAGTGGTCATACTACCTATTAACACTAGAAATGTAGCATTTTTTTACTACTAGAACTAATAAATTTAATTTTTTTCGTGAACGCTTGATATATAACACCTCATCGAGTGGCTCAGAACCCAGAAGCCTGACACATTTGGTCGCAGTCATCAAACCAGCGCTACCTCATTCCCACAGAAACACGTACTCGGCTCTGTACTTTTAAATAATTTATTTTCAGCGGGTGTCTCGCACCGACACAATCCTCAGCGCCAACTGCGAGTGTACTATCTAGATTTCACTGTAGCATGCGAAAATATTGTGTATTGATAATTAAACTCGTCCCCGGTTTGCTTCACTGCTTTAGTTCTTAGCTACCGAAATAGACAACCATAAAATTTCTAAAAATCATGGTTTTTTTATCATGTATCTTCCACGTTTTCTAAATTCGTACCTACTAACAATTACTAACTACACTATTCCTTACAACAACTTGCATGACTATCACTTATAGTCCCTGTTTTAGTTACCAGACTTACAAACACACTAACCTACCAATATTCTAACATTCAGTTTAGCATATGGTGCCAACTGGGCTAACCATCCTAGTCCCCACAGGCATATAGGGTCCCTGAGCAGCCCCTGGTGAGAAAAATGTTCCCTTGTGCAGCTCCGTTTCAGAAAAGAGTGACGAGTTGACGACCGCTGGAATAGGTGTTTGTTGCAAGATGGCGTCGTGCGGGCGGGCGCACTGTGCACTCCCGCGATACTGTTTGTGCCAGTTCCCCGTTTGTTTTCTTATCGAATACCTTAAAAGTGTAAACAATCTGTCGGCGAACCCAATGTTAGTACAGCGCTGGCGTGCTCCAGCTATGTTTGGTATTTCGCCTCAACACAGATGCCGCATGCCGGGCTGACAGAGTCCGTAGACGAACAATTACGAAAATTATTTGCACCGTAATCCAATAAGCGCTGGAGACTACTCTGTGAAATACTTAGATTTTATCTTTTTAATTATTTGGTGTTACTTAGGTAGGGAGCTTATCTGTGGCACATTGTCACGTGTAACCCTAATAGGGTGCAAAATTTTGTAATTATTCATTTACTTCTTGACTTATGGGAAAGAAAGGCCATCCATTGTTATGTTACCACATTGTGGTCATTTTGCGGTGGTCATGTTCTTTATGTAGTTGCTTAACAATTGTAATAAAAATTTCAAACCACCAATACCCGTTAGCTGGACTCCATAAGGTTTTGTTATCTGTCTCGTTGTGATGTGGTGGCCGATGGCGGATGGCTTATACCGCAAATTGGACAACAGACTCGACAGGCCAGTGCAAGCTGCACAGTTTGATACATCATGTGTTAGTTTGCACTTCCGACTATATGGCTTTATCTACATAGTTACTTAAAATTATATAACTTTCTTATTTGTGCTCGATTTCCAACCGAGAAATATACTGGGAGAAAAACAAAACGTTTGTTCTAGAATCATGGGTTTTAGTACTGCAAATTTTTGTTGCTGAATCGATGGTCAAAAGAATGTAACGTTACTTAGTGGTGTATTAGCCAACAGCTCTTTGTACAGCCGAAATTATCATTTCATTACATATCGTATTGATAACTATCTGCTAAGTCGTCAACAACAAATTGTTCCTAAGAGGTTCGTTTTACACAAACAACAGTAATTACAATACTCGACGGCCCTCCCGCTCCAGATCGCCGGCAATAATGTCCGAATGACAAAATAAAACGTTTATGGGGGAGTGAGTCGTTATTGTTTGCCGTAAAATCGATCGTAAATTGGCATTCACTTTACTGCGGCTCCTTTTACCGCGAGGAACGCCACTTAAACTTTATTACGAGCGCCGTAAGGTTTAAAGTAGAAAGTAATGGCGGGCGGGCGACGCTCCGTTTTACGCATCTATTAAATGAGCTTTGAGACAAATAACTCATGCAAAGTAACGCAGTTCGTACAGGTGCCCTATTCTCGGGCATCAGTAAATTCTCACATGGCAATGTCGAGATACCTGAATAATTACTGGGAAAAAGAAAGGTGACGTGCCTTAATTATTCTGCTGTCTAATTTATTTAAACAAAGGTATCTTTGATTACATCAATGCTTTGAATACATCAATAGCCAATTAAGATTTAAGATCTCCTGATAGTACCTAGGATGATGTAATTACACGAGACGGGAGTTTATTTTATGCTTTAAAACCCTTAAAATAAGTGGAACTAAAGGCTGACTTTATGTTAAATAACATCACGAAATATTGTAGGTAATTATGATAGACAATTTAAATTAGCTTCAAGTTCTTTTTTTGTTTTGGTCTGAGTTATTCGTTAATTTGCGATCATTTGGTAAATATAATTACCTATATTTCGTTTATTTAAATAATTAAATTAAAAAGTAAGTCAATTTAACCTCGATAGAGTTGTAGTCTGTAGATAACGTAATTGCTTGGAAATGATTAATTTCGCGCGAACCATTCGTTGTTCGAGAATTGATCCCCAAACAAGTTGCCGCCACGTGACCGGCGCACGGCCGCAGTCGGCGACAAAGTTTGATATCAAACAGAGTTGCGCCGTAACACCATGCGAAGGGTTTTACAAATCTAATGCGCCAGTGTGCTGGTGTAGGCCCCAATTCTGCTAAGTTATAACGCTTCAATTGTGTCTCGATTGAAAAGTCTGCCACATTTTGTATACAGAATGTGCCGAAATAGCGACGAAAACTATTAAATTTTGTACACAGAACGTACCAAAATGTTTCGATCTATTCAATTCTATACACGAAATGTGCTAAAAATGAGTCAAACTATTCAATTTTGTATACAGAATGTGGCAAACAATTACATCGAGATACAATTGAAGCGTTATAACTTAGCAGAATTGGGGCCCTGGTATGCTTTACTATCCAACACTATCCTATCAAGTGGGATTGTGGCCAAATATCGTTACTAATGCGAAAGCTTCTCTGTCAGTCTGTGTGTGTGTCGGTTAGGTTTTCGCTCATAAATCACTAAACCGATTTTAATACTGATATAGTAGTACAGTAATTTGACTATAGGTATGGTAGTCATAGATAGGCGAGTGGAATCTATGTTTTATTTTCGTAAAATGTTAGAAGGTAACAGTAACCCCTCAACTATTATTATATTTCTGTTATATAAAGAAGGCGGGAGGCACTGTGAGTCGACTATTCTATCTTTTCACACAATGGCGTGTTTGATTTTCCCGCAGTCCCTTCGCTATTTTGAATTTTTTGAACTGAAGTTCGACGTTGACATTGTTTGTATTCCTTCCAGAACATATTTATCGGTGTTCCATTTCACATGTTAACAAAAATATTTATTTAACTTTTTGCCCGCACCAGATTCGGAGAGAATCGCCTATAAAAAATCACTCATTACACACGAGTTTTCATTCATGTCTGTATACAGGGAAGCCTAAAACCCCGCCGTAATTGATAACAAGACTTCTCCGCCAGTGTAGTTAGTAGAGATAATATCCGCGCACGCTTCCGGCTTCCGGGACACAGTCTGCCAACGAGCGAGCGGGAGTTCCGGCGCCGGCACTGGCATAGTAAAAGTACTGGCGCGCCAGCGAGCGGCATGCCAGTATTGCCAGCATTGCCAGCGCGCAGCGCGCCAGTAAGACTGCCTCCACACGGTGCGTTGCATCGTGACATGGACTATGATCAGTCGGCATTACGCACCGCGACGTGTGAACATCTTACTATTGTTGTATTACTATGTAAAACGACGCAACAACAATAACACTTACGTCGATGCAACGCGCGTTTGGAATTTTGGATGTAGCCTAAAGTAGCGGTCGTCACATTTTTCTGGCGAAGGTTCGCACAAAGACACACACGGGGCAAGGACAACAGTCTTTCACCAAGGGGGAAAATTTCAGAATAGAAGGAAAAAAATATCGAGACCCTGATTTTCCGATTTGAAAATCTTCAAGAACATCAAACTTTTCTTATCTTTCACAGCTATGCGAAACAATGCATAAAAAGTTTTTTTTGACATAATTATCTGCGATGAAATTGCTGATTAAGTTTTGTGAAAAATCGGGACAGTTGCCATTTTTACTCGTATCAGTGAATCAGGGCGTGTTAACAAACCACTGAACATCGGGACGGCCCGTGCATATCTTAATAGCTGGCAACATTACATGATACCCTCGAATATTTTTTGAATATTTTTTTATTTGGCAAATAATATTATTATTCCTTTCTGTCCCCCAATTACGGCGTGAAAAATGTTGCCAAATATCTTTTCAGCGACCGTTGCATAAATAATTGGTACTGTTACGGACGAGAGTCTTTTAGGTTGTAAAATAGTAAATTTTGTATAAGAATATAACGTTTTCATGTATGAATCTATGAAAAAGGAATAAAGAAAAATTATCGTCATCGTGATTTTCATTCAAGTCTTCGGCTAGTAAGCTGTGGGCGAACCCTACAGTTTTTTCCTGGTCCTTCGGCGTCGGATTGAAGACAGAAGAGCGAAGCCAGGCGGAATTAACCGAAGAGGGTCGGGGGCGAGTGGGGCAGTCCGGCCCCTTTAACCTGACGGGGGGTCGTTACGCGGAACTCATTAAAGAAGAAAGAAGCTACTTATAGAAGAAGGAAGCTACTTATAGAAGAAAGAAGCTCCTTATAGAAGACGACCAGGCGACGCTAGGACTCGGGCGACGCTAGGACTCCAAGCTGCCGGGCGGTGGTCACTGGGGGACCACGCTAGGAGCTGGACGGCGTGCGCTGCAAGGAACAGGACGCGTCAATTGAAGCCTTGGTCGCCTTTACGGCGTGGTAGAGCCTTTTTCAAGGTTGCCGTACGTGGTGTACCCACGGCTCACCGACATTAGCAACCTAACGGTGCCAACTGCTTTGTCGTGTGAGTTAACGCTATATGCGGTTTGACGTTTTGTGTGACGTCATCGGTTACTCAAGAAACGCACAAGAGCGTGTAACCGAAAGTAGCACATCCACGCCAGTACGGGCTAATACGCTGCGGGGGCCCCACTGTAGGCACTGCTGACAGAACCGGACATTCCAGCCGGCTTCTTAGCACCCCGTATCGTACTACTCCCTCTGCTGGGTGGGACCTACCCCTTACCCCATACCTATATCCTATCCCTGTCCGGTTGTTGTTCGGCCTTGAGCCGCGCCTTCCGGCAGGACAGTTAGGGACCTGATAGGGTGGTAGCATTGAAGAGCTACCTGTTAGGGAACCGATAGGTATTAGGGAACCGATAGGTATTAGGGGCTTGAAGAGCTGAAGATGACGACTCCGAGGAGTCCGCCAGTAACTAGGGCTAGGTCGACGGCACTCCGGGTACACGACGACTACCCGGCGTCGCCCTCCGAGCACTGCGTACAACCCGTGGGGGAATCTACAACCGCGCCGCGATCGGAACAAGAAACCGCGATGCGTCCCGATAACGTAGGAACCGCAATTAATGTAACGGCCCGCGCGCCGTCAGTTTGTTCGCGTCGCTCAACAGCGAGTTATCTCGCTCGGGTTAGGCGCGCCGAGTACGAAGCGGAGGAACAGCTGATGGCGATCCGTAAGGAAGAATTACGTTTGCAAGCGGAGCTAATTAAAAAACGTTTACACGCGGAGATCGCGACGATCCGGGATGAAACCGACCGCGATAGTGTAGTCGACCCCGTCGAGACCGACCGGCGGGTCAATACGTGGTTAGAAGATAGTCGCCCACGGGGGGAACAGGTTCCGGTACAGATCGGGAACGTTAATAATTATGACGTATCGGAATCTCGCGATAAATCGTTCGACCGCGCGCAACCGAGCCGAACCGAACCGCGCGTAACTTTCGAATCTGAGCCACGACGCGATCCGATCGATAGGCTTACCGAAGCACTCGAGGCAGCGGTATTACGCCAGCGACCCACTGAGCGGGTGTACGATCTGCCCCTGTTCAGTGGGAACCCGCAGGAGTGGTTACCGTTTCGAGCGGCTTGGCGGGACTCGGTAGAACGGCAACGATTATCGCCCGCGGAGCACTTAGCTAAGCTCAGGAATTGTTTACGGGGGGAAGCGAGACAGGCTGTATCTGCTCTCCTTTTCGCTGCGACCGATCCGTCGGAAATTATTAGGACACTCGAACAGTGTTACGGTCGTCCCGAAATGATTATAGATCAGGCATTAGAGGAAATAAAACGATTGCCTCGGATAGGCAGTACAGCCGCGGAGTTAAATTCATTCGCGATTAAGTTACAGAACGTTGTAACAGTTGTTAATTGCGTAGATGAACGCGGTTATTTAATGAACCCCATGTTAACGCGATCCGTTACAGATAAGCTCAGTCCGCATTTGAAAGCGCGCTGGTGCGATTACGCAGACGAACACTGCGATAGGGGTACCTCAGAAATCGTATTGTTGTCGCGATTTTTAATGAAGGAGGCAGATAAGGCCATGAGGCATGCCTTCACGTATACAACCACACCGGCGCCACGGCCAACCGTGCCGCCGCCGCCGCCACCGCCGTCAGTTCGCCCGCGACCGAACGTCATGCGAGGGAATGAAAAGATCGCACGCAAGCCAGTTTATACCGCCGCGATATCGCCCGCGAACCGGGATGATATAGATACGTGTATGTGTTGCGGGGATAAACACCGAACGACGGATTGCGCGCGTCTCGCAGGGATGAAAGTAGACCAGCGGTGGGAGTGGGCTAAGGAAAATCGCGTTTGTTTTCAATGTTTGAGTAGTAAACACGCTCGAGCAAAATGTAGATCAAAACGTTGTAGTGTTGATGATTGCCAGCGGGCACATCACTCGTTGCTGCATAGCGCACCCGCGACCCGGGTAGAGTCCGCGACGACCGCGTCGGCTCACAGCGTAGACGAGCCGTCGCGTGTGTTATTAAAAATATGTCCGGTTACTGTTAGGGGCGCGAACGGTAAGACGATCGATACCTACGCGCTACTGGACGAGGGCTCCACCGTTTCATTGATCGACGAGGGCACAGCGTCCTCGGTGGGGGCCCACGGGCCACGGCGGGCGCTTAATATTGTAGGTGCGACGTCAAGCCAGCAAGAAAGTAACAGTAGGATCGTGGATATTAGTATACGCGGACAAGATGGTCGTTACCATCCGATTACGGCACGAACGGTTGCCAATTTGACGTTAGGTAGTCAATCTATCGAATCCGATGCCTTGCACTACCGACACCTGCGGAATTTGCCGGCCCGGTCAGTGTGTTACGCAAACGCGCGACCCCGCCTCCTTCTTGGTGCGGATAACTGGCCGCTGATAGTTAGCCGTAAATTACTGACCGGGAGCCGACGACAACCTGCCGCTTCGCTGACACAGTTAGGGTGGGTGGTGCACGGTTCGGTGCCGAATAGAGTAATCGTGAACGATGGTAGGGTATTGCACGTACGCACGGAACAAAGTGCGAGCGAGATAGCGCGAGAGAGGGACGACGATCTCGATCGGCTAGTGAGATCTCACTATGACATCGACGCGTTAGGTATAACCGCGAAACGGAAGGTTAATCCTAAGGATGAGCGCGCGATCGAGATAGTAAATAGCACGGCGAAACGCGTCGACGGAAGGTTCGAAGTAGGACTTCCGTGGGTAAGCGACGATGTTACGTTGCCGCCGAGCTATCAGTCCGCGTTTAATAGGTTGAGAGGAATCGAACGTAAAATGGATAGGTCGCCGGAATTTAGACAACGCTATACGGAACAAGTAGACGCATTAGTGGCCAAGGGGTACGCGAGGCTGAGTGCCACAGACGGTTCCCCAGGCCGCCTGTGGTATTTACCTCACTTCGCGGTAACCAATCCGAACAAGCCGGGCAAGATGCGTTTAGTTTTTGACGCAGCGGCTAAGTCGTGCGGTCGCTGCTTAAACGATGTTTTGTTAGACGGCCCGGACTTATTGCAATCGTTGTGTAAGATACTACACGGTTTTAGACTGCATAGAGTAGCGGTAACGGCGGACATCCGCGAGATGTTCTTGCGGGTTAGGATTCGCTGTGAGGACCGTGTAGCGCAACATTTTTTGTGGCGCGGGGATGATCGTACCCACCCGCCACAAAAATACGTAATGGAGTCAATGATATTCGGAGCCCGGAGTTCTCCGTTTTTAGCTCATAGCGTTAGAGATAAAAACGCGCTAGAGTTTAAAAATAGTCACCCGCTAGCGTATAGGGCGATTACGTGTCACCATTACATGGACGACTGGATCGAAAGTTTCGAAACCGAGGACGAGGCCGCACGCGCAATCTCAGAAACCGTGTACGTGCATGGGCAGGCCGGTTTTGAATTAGCGGGGTGGAGCACCAACCGACCGGGGCTTTTATGTAGTATTGCACCTGGTGGCCGCGCGGAGCGCCCCAAAGAATTAACAACCAATGCACACGCGTATGAGAAAGCGCTTGGGATCTTGTGGTTATCGAATAGCGACGAACTCGCATTTAATACTGTTACGTGTCAGGAGTAAGGGGTTCGAGAAAATGCCAAAATGTACCACAAAGACTTTTATTTTACTCGTAGATACACAAATTACACGACGTACACAGTACACACTTAAACACTCTGCACGTAGGTACTAGTCAACACACTCGTAGAACACTGTATCGCACGTAGAAATCACTTCACTTCGCACTGGTATCGCTCGTAGGTATCGCTGGTATCTTCCTGGTTCCGCTTCCGAAACTAGAATGTCTGCGGTTGGCCGATCGCTCCTTTTTATACCCCTCATGCACCATTCACGCCAATCCAGAACTTTCTCGCTAATTCCGCGGACCCGCTCCGAACAAGATTCGAGAACGTTCCTTGCAACCGACTTTCGCCCGTATGACTATTGCCGTAATGGTCGAAGCGTCGTGCGCGTGCGTACTTTCGAGACGGCCGTCCATTGTCCTATTGTTTCGCCTGGCATATTTATGGCCCCTATTGTTTATTGTTTAGCGGGGTACGCCAGGGCTGTCACATTGCCCCCCTCTTAGTCATGCTCGTCCCGAGCATTATTCGATCCATGAAATGGTGCCAATCTGTCCACGTGCACGATCTTCGGCTTTCTTCTGTCCCCCTGTCTGATTCGGTAGGTCACGTCGTTAATCCTCGTGACAACTGTGTAAGGGCCTTCCCATCGTGCTTGTAGCTTCGGAGACTTCCCTTTCTTCCGCAGTGGATTGTGCAAGCATACAGAATCTCCCTCCTTGAAACCATGTTTCCGAGCATCGCGATCGTACCGGGTTTTCATCTTTTCGCTGGTCTTCAAACATTGCTCCCTTACAAGATCATGTGTCTTGTCCAATTGTTTCCGTAAGTCCGCGATGTATTCAACTGTTGGTTTCGGGGCATCTGGCGGTGTTCCGGTAAGCAAATCCAATGGCAGACGCATTTCTCTTCCGAAGTTAACTTTAGCCGGTGTAAACCCTGTAGATTCGTGTATGGCAGAGCGATATGACATCAGGAACAGAGGAATGTACCGATCCCAGTCTCGCTGATGTTCCTCGACGACCTTGGCCAAGTGATTTTCCAACGTTTGGTTGAATCTCTCCACCATGCCGTCAGATTGAGGATGCGCCGGTGTGGTACGTGTCTTATTTATTCCCAAAAGATCACACATCTCCTGGAATAACGTTGACTCGAAGTTCCTGCCTTGGTCGCTGTGTAACTCCAATGGTACACCAAAGCGGCAAACTACCTCTTGGACAAGTTTCTTGGCCACGGTTTTCGCCTCTTGGTTCGGAGTTGCAAACGCTTCCGGCCATTTGCTGAAGTAGTCTTGAACCACGATAATGAATCTATTCCCGTCTTCAGACTGAGGGAATGGCCCAGCAACGTCTATGGCGATTCTTTCCCACGGGGCTCCGACGTTGTACAGCTGTAGTTTCCCTTTGGATCTAGTGCGGGGCCCTTTTACTGAAGCGCACACTGTACACTTTCTGCACCAATCTTCAACGTCCTCTCGACATCGCACCCAATAAAAGCGTTCTCGTATCTTCACGAGGGTCTTCTTGATGCCGAGATGCCCACCAGAAGTGCCATCATGTACGAGCTTCAGCAAATCAGCCACTTTACTCCTGGGAATAACCATTTGCAGGGTTTTTTCCTTTCCGTTGAGTGATTCCCAGCTCCGGTAAAGCACGCCATTCTCCAATATCAGGCTGTCCCACTGAGCCCAGTATGCCTTAGTCGTTGCGCTCGAGGCTGACACATCACTCCACGGGGGCCTCTGTCCTTTGGCTTTCCATTCCATGATCAGGCTGAGGTCTTTGTCTTCCTTCTGAGCTTGGCTTACTTGCTCCGTTCCCCAAGACTCGTCTAGGTCCTGCATCCTTATCACCCTGACCTCTTCTTTAGCCTCATGCTTGATGCAATGTCGACATTCTTCGGAGCATGGGCGTCGTGACAGGGCGTCGGCATTCGAATGAGCTCTTCCGTTGCGATGCTCTATTACGAAGTTGAACTCTTGAAGCTGTTCGATCCACCTCGCGACCTGGCCTTCCGGGTTCTTGAATTGCAGAAGCCACCTAAGAGCGGCGTGGTCCGTTCTTATCGTGAACTCGCGTCCCAGCAAATATTTGCTGAAGTGCTGAAGGGTCTTCACCACAGCCAGTAATTCACGCCGAGTCACACAATAATTCCTTTCAGGTTTCGAAAGGGTCTTGCTGAAGTATGCAATGACCACCTGCTGGCCGTCCTGGTCTTGGGATAATACTCCTCCGATGCCAGTATTGCTAGCGTCCGTGTCCACTATGAATCTCCCTTCCCTTCTGGGATAGCCAAGAATCGGAGCCGAGCACAGACGTTCCTTTAAGCGAACAAACGCATCTTCGCAATCGGAATCCCAACTGAAGATTCTCTTGTCCTCCGTGAGACGGTGTAACGGCTTGGCTATCTCGGAGAAGTTCTTCACAAACCGGCGGTAATAGGCGCATAGTCCCAAGAACGCTCTTACATCGGTCTTGTTCTTTGGCGTCGGCCATTCTTGAACCGCTTTTATCTTGTCTGGATCAGTTCGAACACCCTCGTCCGATATAATGTGTCCCAAGAATGATACTTCCTTCTTGAAGAAGTCACATTTCTTTGGATTGAGCTTGAGGTTGGACTCACGGAATCGTCTGAATACCTTCTCCAGATTTCGCATGTGTTCCACGAAGTTTCGTCCCATGACTATGACGTCATCGAGGTATACCAGACAAGCGTCCCCCAAAAGTCCGACTAACACTCGCTCCATGAGACGCTCAAAAGTGGCAGGAGCGTTACATAGCCCAAAAGGCATTACGCGAAACTGCCACAAGCCATTTCCGGTTCCGGTGGTAAAGGCAGTCTTCTCCTTGTCTTCTGGCCGTACTTCGACCTGCCAGTAACCACTCTTCAGGTCGACCGTCGAAAACCACTTCATTCCACCAAGCATATCCAATGTGTCGTCAATTCGAGGCAGAGGGTAGCTGTCCTTCTTGGTAACGTTGTTAAGCATCCTGTAGTCGACACAGAATCTAGTACTGCCATCCTTCTTTTTCACGAGTACCACAGGTGAACACCAAGGGCTAGTTGACGGCTCGATCACCTTGCTGCGCGCCATGTCCTTAATCATTTCCGCAACTTCGTTTTCCTTTGCCAATGGTACTCGTCTTGGTCTTTGCTTGATCGGTGGAGTAGTACCAGTATCTATTGGGTGAGTGACAAGATTTGTTCTTCCAAGGTCGCTATCTCCTCTGGTAAAAATGTCCTTGTAGTCCATCAACAACTTTGCTGCCTGAGTGTATTCTTCAGAGCACAAATTCCTCCTAGTCGCCTCCAGCAAAGATGTCATGTGATCCGTTGATCGAGGTTTGTCTGAGTTTTCTTGGACCTTCCTCAAGCTGTCCACGGCTTCACATCGGCCAATAACCGTATCCTTTGCGAGATGTATCGGCATGCTGCTAAGATTGATGACCTTTAACTTGGCGTCACGTTTGGTCATGAGCAGTGTCCTTGCCGTGATCCAACTAGGATGATATCCGTAGTCTTCTATTATGACACATCGATCCAGCTTTATCTCTTCTGGAAACCTAATCTGTACCAAGGTTTCCGATCTGGGTGCCAGTTTCACTGTCCTCAAACAGTACACTGCTCCTGAACATGAACCCTCCAAGAAGACTTCTTGATCTGGGAAGCTTAAAACTCCTTTCGCTATGTCAACTATGCAGTGATGTGCCCGTAGAAAGTCCAGTCCGATAATGCAGTCGTCAGTTATATTTGCTACTAACACAGACTGCGTGTAAATGTCACTTCCGAGTTTCAGTCTTGCTTCCGTAACTCCTAGGACGGTCACTGGCTGGCCTGTCGCTGTCTGCAGACTGCATGATGGTCGTCCATTTTCCCACATGATAGTCCGTTTGAGTAGTTCCGGTCGAACGATGGATTTCGATGCTCCCGTGTCAATCGTAAAGCGACAGGCTATGCCATTAATCTCACCCGTCGTTACAAGGCTGTTCCCGTCACATGCTTGTGATACTAATACAGTAGGGGCTCGACGAAGTCCAGCCAGTGCCCGCCCCGCGGCGCTGGCGCCTCTTAGTTTAACGGCTCCTGGGTGTCGACTTGGGTAGCGGTCGACACCGATTTCGGTTGCTTCCGAGTCCGGCAGTTAATCCTTATATGTCCTCGTTCACCGCATCCGTAGCAGATAGGCCCAGTACGAGGTTGGATCGCCGCTACAACTTCGCGCACCTTACAACTTTTGTAGTCGCTTCGTACCGCTTCTACTTCAAGGGCATGCGCTAAAGCTGCTTCCAAGGTTGCGTGATGACCCAAGCGCACCGTTGCTCTCACTTCGGGATCCCGTATACCGCTGACAAACGCCTCTAGAACTTTGTCTTCGACGGGTGTGGAACTCGACGCATAGGCTCGGCGTACAAGGCGCTCGATCTCCGTAGCCCATTGCTGCAGTCCTTCGCTCGACTTCTGTACTCGGTCTTTAAGTTGCGCGCGGTACACGTGCTCCAGGTGCTTTTCCCCGTATCGAGCTTCTAAGGCCTTAAATAGCGACTCCAAGGTGCGTCGCTCGGCGGGCAGGTTCTCAAGCACCAGCAGTGCCTCCCCTCGAAGAGCTAGAGTGAGTGCCGCCAACGAGTGTTCGTCCTCCCAGCCATTCCCGCTTGCAACAACCTCGAACTGATGCCTGAACGCAGTCCACGAGGTCGTGCCGTCGAAACTTGGGACCTTAAACTTCGGGGCCCCAGAGCATGTACTGGTTGCTGCCGTGCCCAAAACCTTCATTTTTTGCAGCTTCTTGTCCAAATCCACGAGCCTAGTTTCGTGGGAGTTGAGTAACGCGTCATGGGTCTTGAGGGCTTGGTCGTGTTCGGATGTTCGCACCTTGACCAATTCTAGATCCTCCTTCACGACGTTCAAATCCCCCTGGAAACCATCCAGCTTTGCGTCGATTGTCCCCAGGCCGGCCTCCATGGTTTTGCGCTGGCTCTCCATGGCTTCGCGCTGGCTCTCCATGGCTTCGCGCTGGCTCTTTATATCTTCGCGCAGGCTCTTCATGTCATCGCGCAGGCTCTCCATTGCTTCGCGCTGGCTCCGCTGTATGGCTTCTAACAAGGAGGCCATATCAAATGCACTTGGTGTCGGCGCTGATGCAGCTGACGTATTCGAAGGTTCGGCGGTGGCCTCCGTGCGGTCACGCCCAGGCGACTCCATCCGCGCGGCGTCCAATGCCGTCTGCCGTCGCGTACGAATCCCGTCTTCACTTTGCGGTACTACAGGCATTCCGCTTCTGTCACCAATTGTTACGTGTCAGGAGTAAGGGGTTCGAGAAAATGCCAAAATGTACCACAAAGACTTTTATTTTACTCGTAGATACACAAATTACACGACGTACACAGTACACACTTAAACACTCTGCACGTAGGTACTAGTCAACACACTCGTAGAACACTGTATCGCACGTAGAAATCACTTCACTTCGCACTGGTATCGCTCGTAGGTATCGCTGGTATCTTCCTGGTTCCGCTTCCGAAACTAGAATGTCTGCGGTTGGCCGATCGCTCCTTTTTATACCCCTCATGCACCATTCACGCCAATCCAGAACTTTCTCGCTAATTCCGCGGACCCGCTCCGAACAAGATTCGAGAACGTTCCTTGCAACCGACTTTCGCCCGTATGACTATTGCCGTAATGGTCGAAGCGTCGTGCGCGTGCGTACTTTCGAGACGGCCGTCCATTGTCCTATTGTTTCGCCTGGCATATTTATGGCCCCTATTGTTTATTGTTTAGCGGGGTACGCCAGGGCTGTCACAATACAAACCTTAGTCGGGTACCACCGGAGGTACGAAACCTAAGCCGGACGCCTACAAAGAGGGAGGCGTTAGGGGTGGTTATGTCGATTTTTGACCCGCTAGGTTTACTTAGTCCGTATACGATTACAGGGAAAATCGTGTTACAGCAACTATGGCGTAAGCACGTTGGTTGGGACGAACCTCTACCGGAAGAGGAGGCGATCGCGTTCGCTGAGTGGCAGCAACAAATATGTAATATAGCCGACATTAGAGTCGACCGGTGTTACGATATTAGGCAAGAAATCGTAGATAGGCAGTTACACGTTTTTTGCGATGCTAGCGAGCAGGCGTACGCGACGGCCGCGTATTTTAGGTTCACCGACGTGCATGGTGAAGTTCGCGTATCCATGGTAGGAGGCAAGGCAAAAGTCGCGGGACTTAAGTTACAGAGCATACCGCGTATGGAATTGCACGCTAGTCTAGTAGGGGCCCGACTGGCCGCCACTATTAAAGAGACGCACCCGTGGAAGTTCGATAAAGTAGTGTATTGGACCGACTCGTCTACGGTGTTGCAATGGATACGCAACGATGCAACGCGATATACGCCATATGTAGCGCACCGCCTGAGCGAGATAGCGGATCTCACTCACACGTCTGAGTGGCGGTGGGTGCCGACGGCACTTAACGTAGCTGACGACGCAACTAGGGCAGGTTACGTATTAGATAACGATTCTCGGTGGTTCTCGGGCCCGGCCTTCTTATACGAATCGGAACGGAATTGGCCGGCGGAGAAAGCCGTACGCGCCGCGGACACGGAGGTGGCGGTGGCACACGCCAGAATCGAACCCGGACTCATCGACGTAGGACGGTTCTCGTCGTTTGAGCGCTTGGTGCGATCGGTCGCGTACGTTTTGTTATTTGTAGATATTTGTAAAAAGTTAATTAGTAAAAATAGTGTTTTAAGTTTAGATTATTTACGTAGAGCGGAATTATTAGTTATTAGGCAAGCGCAGCGGGAAAGCTTCGCGAACGAGATAGAACAACTACGGAGCCATAGGGGTGTCGATCGCACTAGTCGATTATTGAATTTGGATCCTGTATATGGGGAAGATAAAATATTGCGACTTAACAGTAGAACGAACGCGGTCGACATACCTACCGTAGTCAAGAACCCTCCGATCCTCGATGGGCGGAGTCACGTCGCGCGATTATTGATACGTCGCGAACACGTTGGGAGTTGTCACGCGGGACGCGAACAGATAGTCAATAACCTTAGACAGCGGTATTGGATTTTGCATCTGCGACCGGCGGTTCGCGCGGTAGTGAGGGCGTGCGTGCCCTGTAGGATGCGCAAGGCAGCACCGGAACGGCCGGTGAAGGGTGATCTGCCCGCGGCGCGTCTGCAGGCGTACGCACGGCCATTCACGAATTGCGGAGTCGACGCATACGGTCCGATGTGGATTACGATCGGGCGAAGGCGCGAGAAGCGTTGGGGACTGCTGTTTACGTGTTTAGTTACGCGCGCGATACATATTGAACTTCTCGCTAGCCTGAGTACGGACTCGGCGATCATGGCCATCCGACGCATGGCAGCTAGGCGGGGTACTCCCAGCGTGATCTTTAGTGACAACGGAACGAACTTCCGTGGCGCGGACGTCGAATTACGACAAGCGTATGAAGAATGGAAACCCGCGATCCGGGAATATAGTTTAGGTAAACGTATCGATTGGCGTTTTACCGATCCAGGGGCGCCCAATCAAGGCGGCGCTTGGGAGCGTATGATACGTTCAGTTAAGAGCGCGTTGTCAGTCGTGTTAAATGACCGCGCTCCAAAGGAGGAGGTCCTTCAGACCCTCACTGCGGAAGTAGAGCACACCGTAAACTCGCGCCCATTAACTCATGTAACCGTCGATAGTGGGGAAGCGGAAGCGTTGACTCCGAACCACTTTTTGCTAGGTTCCAGCGCAGGGTTGCCATACGTTGGGGAGTGTAGTGCCGCTGACAGCAGAACGTGGCGGGCCGCACAAGCTCTCGCGAACTCGTTTTGGGCTCGTTGGGTGAACGAATACCTGCCAACGTTGGCACCGCGTGGAGATAAAAGACGAGATTTACCGAACGTAAAACTTGGGGACCTAGTAATCATCGCTGACGGGTTACTACCGCGTAACGTATGGCCGCGAGGGAAAGTTGAACGTATTTTCCCAGGACCGGACGGCGTTGTACGCAGTGTGGAGGTGCGCACCAAAGGTGGTGTGTTTCGTAGGCCTGTTAGAAGACTCATCGTCCTCCCGTGTAATTAAGAAGCTCGAGGGCTCGCTTGGGGGGAAGTTGTTACGGACGAGAGTCTTTTAGGTTGTAAAATAGTAAATTTTGTATAAGAATATAACGTTTTCATGTATGAATCTATGAAAAAGGAATAAAGAAAAATTATCGTCATCGTGATTTTCATTCAAGTCTTCGGCTAGTAAGCTGTGGGCGAACCCTACAGGTACCGTGAATAATTATTTAAATGTAATTGACAATATTCCTGTTATTTGCATAGTATTTAAGTAACGTTAATATCATTAAAATAGATTCCATTTCAAAATAATTTCATTTATGTAGAGCGGGTTGGATAGCGGTTTCAAATTCGAAGTAAAAATCCTTTAAATATTTTTGGTTTTACGCTTTACCACATCGTTACTATAAATACTTAGAGGTGTATGTGTGAGAGAGTTATGAGTGTAGAGTATTACCGAATTTGTACAAAATCTCGTAAAGTCAGATTATTTAATAACAGACGGAACCATGTATGTGATAGAAATTTTGGTGATTTAAAACTTCTTACTAAAATTTGTTCGTGAATAGGCATACTTTTTAAAAACCTCGAGAACGTTTTGTTCCGGCAACCTTATGGCAGGCAATCTACTTCATGGACTATTTTATTTAGACTGTTGTCTAAGCTTCATTAACTGTAAACTCAGAGGATTCGGAACAACTCATATCTTTAGTAATAATTAAAAAATGTGGTGAGTAGGTACTTTCGCATTTTTTACCCTACCTTTTAAACATTTTAATCATGTTCTTCTACTTTACTGCACTAGATGTAACGGTTCTCAAATAAAGAGCATTGCTTTGTACCGAAATAACTTCCACATTACAAAGCTGTAGGTTCTGCAGTTCGTAATTACGGCGTTGGGAGGCGATAACGTCGAAGCCGGCAATCTCTGTTAACAAAAGACAGAATCGGAGATACTTAAGCCTCATTGTTTAGCGCCGTCGTCTGTCGGCCTCAGTTGCCGCCTTGCCGCTCCAGCTCGAGCCGACAGACGCTCGATGGCGCTGCTAATGACGTATTGTGGCCCCAATTGGAACAAAAAATAAGCAATTTACTTCCACCGCCCCGTCCTTTGTTGCAGCGGACGTTAGGGTGCCGTTAATGTTAAAACGCTTTGCATTTCAAAAATTCGATCCTAAGTTAAACTTGTTTTTTTTCAATCATGTAGGTGCCTCCCCTATTTTTTCGTAGTAGGATTGTATATTTGAATCTACTGATACAACAAAAATTAGGTATGAAGTTAATAGTGCGGCGTATGACTATAAAACTTCCAAAAAGGTTTATGTCACAGATGAAGAAAGTATGCCAAGTTTATCTACTTTTTATTGTCATTCAAATGAGGTCTCATGATAACCCGAACGACCAACTTAAAATCGCGTCAAGTTACACAAAAACACATTAAAGCTAACAAAATATAGTATCTTAGGCAACCCTAGATTGCTTCGCGTCAAGTTACACAAAAACACATTAAAGCTAATAAAATATAGTATCTTAGGCAACCCTACATTGCTTCGCTTCGGGGAAATAGTAATGTGTGCTGCGGCAGCGCCGTTCAATCTCATTTACATAATCGTAACTGCTAATGTTATGGTGTAGATAGGCGGCGCAACAAATATAGTGCGGATATGCAGCTTGCAACTTGAAATCTATTTGAATGTTCTAAAATTTAAATAGGTTCTTTTTGCAAACAATTATTTTTAATCGGAAATTCTATACTTCAAGCTTTTCAAAATCTTATAACTACAAAAACAGTTAATGAAATGAAAAAAAAACATGTTAATATAAGTCCGATCATTTGATTATGTACCTATATTCTACATAAAAGTAATGCAACATGTACTCATAAATTGTATTATTATTACAGACAAACGTTGAAATTTAATTTTGTTTATTGTTAATTCGCACGGGAACACGGAAACTAGGAGATTAATTCAAATCATCCCAATAACTTTTCACGGATAATGACGGAGCGGGTCGTTGTCGCGTTTTTGCGAAATAAAAAGTAATCACACAATAAATAATTATGCACTATCATATTTCACGGCTTATGAAAGAGACGCATGATTTACGATGCTCCTGCAGCTGTCCCGCTCGCTCTCACGTCTCGTGCACCCAACGCGAACTCGGCCGGTCTTTGTAAGAGATTTATGAACAGTCTTTGATGCCTGAATAGATCTAATCTGACGCATGAAAACAAATTCTAAACACATTTCCTGCGACATGAGATTAAATAAAGAATTTTAGGCAATTGGAATACGCGGAACACATCTGCATAATCTGTCACGAACAAGAATGTAGGGTCGAATGAAGGAGTCGGCACACCTGCTATTTTTCGCAAGATGTTTTTCGCAATCTTTTTCAATTAAAGGGACTATTTTTATACACCGGTTCATGTAACAAATATGACCACAATGGCTATTGGGAGCTGTATTGGGTACAAATCAAATATCATTGTAAGGAAGATAGTTATTCCTATGCAATGCATTTAAATCGTCCGCCACACATCAAGATCAGCTCGCGTAGGATGCTTACATAACATGGAATATTTATGGAACCTTTGAAGGTTGTGTTATGATACAGCACCAGCGAACATAATGGGACGTTATTCTTCAAACTGTCGAGAGAATGTTGTCTTTACTGACGTCACTTGCACTCGTTTGCAGTCACATGTGCATTATACGCGAACAGGTGATTTCCTTTTTACTCCATAGTAATTAATTAGTTTTAATAGTGATGTTTCATACTCAACACAGTCAAAAGCTTTCGATAAATCACAGAATACATCAATAGCGTTTCGTGATGCCAATGCCACCCATGCTTCGAATATTAAAAAAAATTTGTCCTCGTATCCGTACTTAAATTAAAACCTTTGTGAAACGGTATTGCTCAGAACTACCTACCTACTAGCGACGGTCGACGGCGGCGTGGGCGACGGCGGTCATATCGCAGCCGTAAGTGGCCGTAACTAATAACCAGATAAAGCTAACGAGCAGCTCCATAACATAACATACCAGTAGTCCACGAGGCGCGAAATAAATGGGTACACACGAGCACAGGGAAAACTATACCGGCACTTAAATGCCTCTGTAATTTTCTTCTTTCTGCCGTTCTTTAAGGTTCTTTAAAGAGGCTTTATTTATTTTCAATTTAATTATTATTTAATTATTATTTACAATTATTTATTATCAACATTAACCCATTACATACGTTTGAGACACCTTCGCTTGGCATCATAAAGTCAGTAGGTACGCTACAAATTGCGAGTGGCTGATGGATACAATTTTATCTATAGGCCGTAGACCGCTAGCACCCTGCACGTCCCCTGTCTAGAATAATATGCGCTAAATGTAAGTAATCTCTGAAGCGTACTTCGTTTGGCGTGACGTCAAACCATTGCCTATCGCTTGTGACGCACTGCAACTAGGGCTGCCTGACCTCTAGGTTTGACCTGGATTCTATGCATTTATAACACATATTCTGAATTTAATATCGATATATTCGACAGCCCAGCAAAATTCGCCCACGATCTTACGAAAAAAGTCCTAAACAAGAAAAAAATGCTTAAAAACTCGTAACAACAAAAAATATGCTTTTAAAACAAGCCAGCTATGAATTGGCATTATATGAATCGATTTAATTGTTACAATTCGACTTAATAATTTATTTAATTTGGCTAAAAATTATGATGGTTAAAAAAATCCAGACCTGCTCGTTTGGCCAGACGGTAGCCCTACCTGTCACGAACTGTAGCTAGGTACTGTAACTGTAAGTGACGCGGCAGGCGGCCACCGTGACGTCCGTGACGTTGGGGTTACCGATAATTGTAGACTTGTGGAAAGTTTTATGAGATTCACGTGACTTGCAAAGGCTCGATGTCGTTTAAAAACCACGAACATTTCAATTGCTGTTCGTGTACAAAAATTTTTTT
The DNA here is from genome assembly GCA_905404135.1 of Hesperia comma. Lineage (NCBI taxonomy): Eukaryota > Metazoa > Arthropoda > Insecta > Lepidoptera > Hesperiidae > Hesperia > Hesperia comma. The sequence goes on along the minus strand of FR990035.1, from coordinate 14,213,166 downwards.
GTTATTTTTTTTTCAATATCTTTAAAAAATAAATATTTTGTTATTGAAGTGTAATTTAAATAACCATTGTATTTTTGATGACACTTACAAGTATTTGTAAGCCTAGTATCATAATACATTTATTAGAAAAAAAACTGTTATTAAAATAAATCTATGCGAGATTCACGTCTCATTTTTAGTTAATTCCTCGTATCGCCTGTCCATGGTTCAGCGGTCGTTGGGGCTTAGTGTACGCCCTTTTAATAAACTACCAAAGTCCATTAGTGTTTTTCCAATTCAAATATTTAAGAAACATGTCAAAACAAGTTTGTAGAGAAAGACACAGTCAATGAATATATTAGGTAAATGACAAGGATGCTTGGAAATAGATCGGCTCATGTATGTAAAAAACTATAAGTATAGTTTTAAAACAAATGCTGAGAAGATTAATTCGCTGTGAAATGGTGATAATATCAAATATGAACGTACATGAGTGTAGCAGAGATACCTAAACGAATGAATATAAAGACTTGAAAACCGTTTTCCGCCGCCAGAAACTACAGCGCTGTGGAAAGTTACCCCATTAATTTTACAAAATATTATCGTCGCCCAACATTCAGATTTGCTCCGCTTCAGTCCTTCACATATCTTAAATTTAAATTTAAATCAAATGTAAACTATAAACATGTCTTATCAAGAGGTCGGTCTGTCCGTAAACAAGTTTTGTTATATTAAAGCGATTCTTTGTCTGTAAATTCTGATGTAGTTATTTTAAAATTGTTCACTACCGAGCAAGTTGTAGGATAACGTTTTAAAAGAGAGAAATGTTGTGGAGTTAGCATCTTTCTTTGAAATGGTGGACAAGAGTAATAGTGTGCGTTAGGTCACGGACATACTTAGAGACGAGAGCGGGAGCGGGAACGGGTGCGAAATTAAATAGTAAAATCACAGGTAAAACGATTGAACATACTAATTAGAAATTGAAACAATGAAAAAGCATCAAATAAATACTTTAAATAGCTGTAACAGTTGTAATTACGTACAGTATCACGCGCTGTGTAAGTTTGTTTACGCAGATGCATTGCAAGGTTAAATACATTTCCCACAATCACATATTAAATCTGTTTATATAAAAGCGACAGGTCACACACTCATTAATCACGAAAAATAGAAAACCGCTTGGCGTATATATTTATGAAATTTGACAGGGAATTAATTTATAGTTACTCGTAGTAGAAATCCGCTAAAGAGGTCAACTAAGGGATGGAGATTCGTTTGAAAATCAGTTTGAATTTAAAGTACCTACTTGAAACGGGCTGAGCCGCGTGCCTCAACTAGCAAGTTATAATTCGAAGCTATAGTTCTAATTTTGTAGCAACGAATAATACTAAATGCAGTAAGTATATAACAGTAATGAGGGTCGCCGTTTTTGTGCTCACCAGTTGGCGTCACCGCCGAGTGAGGTCCTGCTGTCAAAGCCCGCCCATACATAAACAGTGACAAGTGACATTCAGAAAAGCCTATATCAATGCAGAAAAGTGAGAAGTGACAGTGCCACAAACTTATCTGACCCGGTGGCCAAAATTGGAACTAATGCAAATTTTAAACTGTTGTCAGACAAAGACAAAGACAGTAGCGCCCTTCTTACCGGGTCAGATAAGTTTGTGGCACTGACAGCTAGACCTCACTCTACACTAGCGCCTCTAGCGGCGAATTCACACGCTTTTACCCTCATTGCGTTCAATTGCCATAGGTATAAACCAAACATTACTTTTAAGATTAAAACCGTGGTTTATCTTGGTACGATTTACGCTACCGCTTGTAACCGCGCACCGGGCCTTACACGATATTTGCCTTCCACGTAACGACGCACATCTTTCCCCTTTTTATATAGACAAAGCACTCGCACATCGGCCGATATTACATTGAAACGTTCCGAGTGCTTGTACAAACATAGTTTTTCGTGCCCTCCTTATATTCCGTCGAACAGACAAATAATGGAATGGCCGAAGCGATTCTACTTGGATGACGAATAATATTTTGCCCCGAGCTTTTTATGTTTTCTTTTACGAACGGTACAAACGTTTTTCTTTTTATACACTCTAAGCAGTCAAATTAGCAGATGGGTCTCTAAAAGAATGATAGAAAGTGATCACCGTCGCCCATAGGCCCATAGACAACGCCAAGGGCGTTACTAATATGTTGTTGGTCAAAAACAAAGCAGTCGCTTATGTTATGGGTGTTATTGTCGTTATGGGTATATCAATACAGGACAAGTTTCTATTATTTTTATTATAAACACGACATTTGTTCTGAGGAGCAGTTATGAATATGTATCGTGACCATTAGACATGTGGTATTTGATTTGATGTTGAGTAGCTAACGATCACTCTCCTACACAAATAAGAATTTATTTACGCAACATTTTAACTCACTAAGTCCAAACAGATTAGTAATTAAGCTCAAACGCTTTAATTTCTCCGTGTAATTCATATTTCGGGCAACAGGACCTCCCACGGGGCCGTTGGTTAAATGTTGAGAGTGACAGTTAATTTGATCCTTCAAACTGACAAACATCAAACCCGCTCCAGGGTCCATAGTGTCATGTTACCGGTTCGTCCGAGCCCGTCTCGTTTCAAACTGGATAAAAATCAATTTTCTGTACGTCATGGATGGATTACGGCTACATTGGGCCGGACCCGCGGCTAATCCGCCGGGAACGAACCCGGCTCGTCAGCTGTTCTTGACGCGATACAAAAACCGAATCAATACACGCTCCTATTAATATTTTCTCCCCTCTATCTCTCGTTTACTCGACCCGTCGTATGGAATAAAACGTGATGAAAACTTTTGTTAATGCTCAAAAGCAAAGTTGTACGCATGTTGATGGAGTTGTTTATAGCTACCGTAAAGTCGGGAAGGAGTCTAAATTGTGTGCGTGTTAGCATTTAGTTTTACTACTTCAACAACATAAAATTATTATTGTTGTCTTCAACCCTGAAATGAAATCTCAAAACTGTGGAGGGGTAGAGCCGCTCTAGCGCGTATTGTTGGAGTGCTCAGGGGCCAACCTCAAAAATTATTGGTCATTTTCATCATTAACCTTGTAGGTTGAATTTATTTCGTCTTCATGAATTTTCTATTACCTTTTTAAGCCAGCAGTAAAACCTACTCATCCGAGACGAGACTCTTCTGTAGTTCAACAGTAACGTAACTTAAGCCCTTCTTATCTTGGGCTTGATATTAGGACATACTCTCGTATATTATAGGTAATATGGTTTTATCTTTGATGTAATTCAATAAGTCGGATTTAAACTCTATATCAGTCGTCCCATTGTCAGATTTAGCGCCTCTCCGAAGTAACATAATCTTCACTGCGACGTTCCTTTATGTCACTAAAATAATATGGCGTGTTTCTGATAAATGCCATCTCGTTACAGGATTCTGAGCCATGGACAAACAAATAAATTCCATAACTCCATCATACCATTCATTGCTAGCTACATAAATAACTTACCCTGTTAATCTTGAACACAGCTAGGAATGTACTGTGAATTATTACAAATCTCTCAGGGTTTTGGAATTGTATTTGTCTTTGACGTTTTTTATCAGGCAATTTGGATGATGGGATATTTTATACGTCACGTCTATTATTCCCTTGTCACCCGAGCCCGTATGGAGCGAAACGGATTTAATCCTTTGTAATACGTGACGCGGTAACCAAACCGTCGTGAGGGAACGTATTGTTGGCGACACAAATTGTACCCTGCTCAATACACTGTTAATGTTACACTGAGATTGGTTATTGATATTATGCCTGTAGATAATAAATACTTTCCTTTTTGAAATCAGAGAACGATAATACATGTTGGTCATTGTAGGTGCCTACATCTGTTAATGACAAATGGGGTGTAAAACTCTTGCGTTACTGATTGACTGACAGACAACGCACAGCCGAAACTACTGAAAGGAAAAAGCTGAAATTTGGCATGTGTGTTCTTTGAGGAGTTTAGGGGAGCACTAAGAGAGGATTTTTTCGAAATTCCAACCCAAAGGAGTTAAAATAGGGGGGTGAAGTTTAAACGAATTCCACGCGGGCGAAGCCTTTGGGTGGAAGCTAGTTTAATATATTATGCCGAGGCAATAACCGCTAGCGTTAATAAAATAATTATTCTGTCTAGTTCTTAAAGAATGTAAAGTCCTTTTCATCTGGCCTATTATAGGTACTAGTTTTCTAGACCTTTATTTTAAATCGATTGCACTACCGTTTGGCGCAATTTTGCCATGCTGGTTTGCCGTTCGAAGGGTTCTAGGTTTATTCGCTGAGTATATATTTCCGTTCCCGGTCTGGGTCCACGATACCAGGAATCCTAGTGTGGGGTTATGAGTGTGAATTGTTAGCGTTATCAAAATTCCGTTCCTTTGTCATCACTTTGATAGAAAGACGCTTCTCTACCGGAATACAGAATGCTTTAATTAATTTAAAACGATTACCGTTACTTAACAACATTGTTCAAAATGCTTCATGGACATTTTGTTAGGGAACTGTACACATAGTAACGCACATATTTTGTAAAGCAAAAATTATGGATGTGCTAAGTAGGAACGAAAAATCGAGGACGAACTGTTTAACACATAGCTAAGTTGTTCTTTATATCTTCAAAATGTATGTTTGGAAACTGCAGAAGATCCGTATAGCCTGTACTATAGCCTTATTCCCCGTTACGTTGCGGAGTACGAGCGTCTCCCGAGTAATAATCTCCTATAAGAGCGTCTTATAGTAAGCCGCTAAAGCAGGGGCGTCGGCTTTGCTCGGACGGACCGTGTTTATTTTCTAGAAATGCTATAAAAGAACTAATATCGTCTTCAATTCTTCCTTTGGGGATTTAAACTGCTATACGCGAGGTCGTATGGTTGTGTAACGCTGTTGTCCCTTATCTTTTTACGATTTATCGTCGTAACGTAAATATTGTACACAAAGCGTTATTTTTTTGTGCACTGATATTTCGAGAGAAAAATATTTCTGTGTATGAAAAATCATGTTGTACATTGTGAACTAGGTATACAAAACCAGAAGCAGCCGCAGCGATAGCCATCTGAACGTTGGACTTCCGAGTCTCGAGTCGGAGAGCTGGGAGTTCAAATGCTAAACGCAAACGCTAATTTCAAACATTATGTGCGTACTAAATAAATAAGTACGAATTAAACAATTAATTATCACATACTTAGTGAAGCATATAGGCACAGCAAAAGTGTGTTAAAGTAAATTACTGTTATTTTTTTGTGTTTACTGATAGATTTTCCATTGATTTCCTAACTTTCCTCACACACACTCCAAAAAGTGTAGAAAAGCGCCGAAGTAGGTATGTGTGCCGATAGTAATATTCTATTTCATATTTTTGTCTTTCAACTGTCTCCTAACAAGAGCACTATTGATTTAAAGATTTGAGGACGAGATAAATGCCGTCGCGTCGCCGCATCGCGCGTCGTCGGTCAGGTATCGTGGGACGATGTGTCGCGGTCGTCGGACGTGACAAAATCATCGTGTTCACGCTTAGGTATTGCCCTCGCTATGTGCTGCTTGCTGCATAGCGACGATAAGTCCTGGAGATCAGATAAAACAGATTATAAGCCCCCAACGCGTACTATCTATTCGTGATACTATTCTAACTATACGAATATAATAAAGCTGACCTTTTTGGGTGTTTGAGCGCGCTAATCTCTGGAAAGCCTGTCGGATTTAAATAAGTCTATTTTTGTGTGATAATCACATTCATAAGAAAGGTTAGCTACAACCGCACAATACAAATGCCGATACAAGTGGCATTTAAGGATTTTTTACTAGATAGTAACTTGTTTTCAGCATACGTACTAAACGTTTACAGCCTAGGTACTTTACTTCCATAAAGTTTACTCGAAACATTATTAAGCATCCATTAAGTTACATTACAGCGGTCAATAAAGTTGTTTGCTTATAAACTTCTTAGTTTACCATCACACCTTTACGACCTTTCTCCCTAAAGTTGTTTATGACGTGCATTTATTTACGAAATTTATGGCATTTACGGCGTTTCCGATAGGTGGTATCTGCGGATCCGATGGGCGTCCCATTCGCGGAACACCGACTATTGTGGCGTTGGAATTGTTTTGCTGTACAATGCTTTTTGGAACCGTTTTTTGTCCAATTGTTACAAAGCGAATTTTACAATTACGTACTCTATTGTAACCCGATGCTGTGCGGTTATGTTTTTACCCATTTTTATCATACTTTTTGAAAAGAAGTACCTAAGCTAAGACGGTACAGTATTGAATTTAAATATAAGACTTTATACTAAAAGTACCAATTCAACAAATTTACATTGAGGCATTGCAACAAAATTACTGACAAAATGGAAACGAAAAACTGATTTTTGTAAGAACTCTATCAAAATTATTCATTAGGTATATTGCACTTTTACTGCTTTGTCCAAAGGAGAAAAAGTGCACAGTTCTTTTGGTAAATAAATTTCGGATAAAGAATCAGTTCATCATTTTCGTGTAGGTATTTACCTATATTTAACAAACATGTCGTGTCATTTTGTATTTTATACAGATATTTTGAGCCTATTACTTTGAACACTAAATCGTACCTATCCATTTTAAAACGTTTGTGTCCGCAATTATATTACACTAGCAGTGTGTAAGCGACTTCGTACGCGTGAGAGTTTTTCGCGCGTAAATCCCGATTCCGCCAGAATTCCGGGATACAGAGTATGTTATGTTATGCCTTGGTTATGCTCCAAGGTACGTCGTCCAAACTCCAGGGTACGTCGCGTCCTAACTCAAAAACCTTGGTGGGCTCATGCACAACAACTTTGCTAGGGATCATCACATGATCACATACATATTTTACAATTAGTTTGCGATTCTTTAAAAGAAATATCTGCCGACAAACATTCATTTTTATAAGTATAATATTTACCTAAGTTAAAGTTGTGAATTCTTTCGAGGTAAACCACCTCTAAACTAACAGCCTTATTGAAACTGCTTTTAAACAAAAAATGACCAAATTTCAATAAAAGGTGCAATTTATTTATGTCTACTTCAGTTCTTTGGACGTGAAGAGACCCAATTTCTTCAAAACACTTCCAATCTGGCGGACGATTGCTGGTCAAAGATTTCCTGAGCTCTACACGAGCTGGTTGAAGAAGACAGCGGGCATCCGCTAGAATCAGAGGGCTGAGGCAGGTCAGAGCATCGCCAGTCAGGGTAGGCCTACGTCCAACAGTTTACGTGTAAAAGCCTATAGATGGATGGACACGAGTAGGGTTGCCTCCCGTACTTTATAATAAAGTATTGTACGTTATTTCAGACAATTGTACTCTATACTTTATGAGAACAATAAAGTACACGAAAATACTTTATTTCGAATGATTTGATTTCTTTGTAGGTACTAAAAAATGAATCACTTATTAATTTTAATTTAAATATAGATTGTAAAGATGCTGTGCAATTGTTTAGTCGAGATCCTAATTTGATACAAACTGCAAAAAGCAATAAAAAATATGTTTTTAAATATAATAATAAAGAAAAATAAATTGTACTTTATTTTGATACTATGTACTTTTTTTCTCACCTATAATAACCAATGTACTTTATTTGCAAAAAAAAAGGTGGCAACTCTAGACACGAGGTACAAATAAAAATAATAGGGATACTTCGTATATTTTCATTACTAATTAGCTTTAAATGTAATAAACTAAGTTCGTAGTCCCGTGCGCTTAAAATCAGTTTATACGTTATAAACAGCGTTTATTTAACAACTTTATTACGGGAACAAATAGCCAATGCCCTTTAAGCCGAGATCCTTGCAGTTATTAAGCAGTTTAAAGGAACCGCGTATAATTAACGATGAATGACCATAATTGTAAATAGTATGAGTGGTTCGACAATAGAACTTTATCAACGGAAGAGCTAGTGGTCAAGTGGTCATTATCAGCAGGTCTCAACCCCGTGGCAATGGAACCACTTCGGTAGTACGTACGCTCCTTCAAATAAAAAAATATAACTCGGCCAGATCGAAAAATCGCTGGACATACAAAAAGTAAGGCGTCGAACATGGAACCTCTTCCATTTTTTGGAGTCAGTCATCTACGAGCACGATGCCAAATCAATTATTTTGAAGTGGGACCGAGGCCGTCCGCGCCAGAGTAATTTGACGTCACTTATTAACACGGATGCTCTCGATGCATCTTACCTTCGATGGGCAATTTACTTTTTTATTTCTCACTGCGTTTTATTGAATATTGACTTGTAAGTTATTACGTTTAGCTTGTCTTATTTTATTTGCATTGAACTGGGCCATCTGCGGGGGTAAAAAGTGTTCTAGACGAAGTTCGTTTTCTTCGTTTGGTTTTCTTGTTCGACTAAACTATTCCGGAACAAAATGTTAAATCATTATTTTATATTTTTAACATTATAGTTACCGTCGTTCAGTTTGTCCATTAGGTAAGATGAGAATATTTAACATTAGAGTAACCATCAGTTAAGATTACTGTAGAATTAGATGATTCCAATTGAAATTAACTTTCCTTCCTTGCTAAGTACAATTGCGATGTTTATCTTGATCATAAAGGTCTAAGTTAAAAGTCTCAATTTTCAAAGGTTTATTTATTTATTTATTTAATCGTTTAAAATCGTTTCGTTAAGGTTTGGTAAGTTTGACGCTGTTATGTTTGTGTACAAATTATATTTAGCGTTACAAAGCGTTAGTAATGTTGTGAACCGTTTATTTATTTATGTAATCTTTATTGATCACACATACCTACTTACCACAACATAAAATATTCTAGTTCAATTGCGAGCTTAATGCTAATTGCAATATCTACTAGATTAAGTATATTAAACTACCTAAAAAGGCAAAGCATTGTAGTCATATTAATTCACGTAGTCTTATTGACTATTCCGTGTATTAATTGTAGGTATCTATTATTTGAACTGCGTAATATCAAAATTAAGTACTAACTGGTATTAACTTGCCTAGTAGTCAGAGAGGTTTAATTTAAATTAGAACTATGAAATAGTAACGGACCTCGGTGGATGGCAGGTCCTACGCGGGGCCTCTCCACCGGCATAATAACCACATTACTGGGCCGGTAATCCCACCATTATAACTTTAAATAGCCTCGCGAACGGGGTTCACTCTAAAATGGCAGTTCAAATGTTGAACGCGGCAATTAACGCGTTGCGTAAGTGTTTGAAACTACATATATTTATATTATTAATGCGATGTTTTATCTCCTTTATGTTCTATGTGTTAATTTAGTATGGGAGAATTCCTCGTAATGTTTTTCTAACAGTATTATTATAACTTTTCTGGGAATAAAATTTTTAAGTTCGAGTTTGTATTTAATTGAGAATGATTGCTGAACTGAACAACTCTGAACTGAATACATAAGACGTCATTGTTATAGATTCTACATTATTTTCTTAAGTCCTTAATGTCCTTATACCCATAGCCGCTGCTGTAGGCTACCCCACCCCCGGGCAAAGCGAGCATTCGAAATGGCTTCGAATATACATAGATTCAAATTCTTTATTTTGATATTTACGAGTTTAAGCGTTGGGTATGACACTAATGAAATTTTACATCTAATGTATACCACAGCATTGATCGTCTGTGTTATGATTTATGATACCTATACGTTATTCTCTTAATTAGCAATGGTGCCTGTTTTGGGTCTCACTTCCTCTTCAATTTCGTATGTCTAATCTTCTACCGACAATGTTTTGAATAAGCTGATTGTTGCCCAAAGTATTTCAATAATTTTTAAGCGTTTAACCAAACGCAGAAAAAAACTTTGAAGAAGATATTATAGCCCATGGATTCCCGATCAAAATTCCATGTAGCACACATTCGGGTTACCGAACCCCTCTTGCCACGCTGCTGGCCGCCGGGTAAGATTAGTACGGGGTATATTGTATTAAGAACAACAGACTCTACCCTACATGTTTATTACTCTATTGCTTTGCACTTAACAGAAAGTTGCTTCCCTAAAAGGTCTAAATGGCAGTTATTAAGCGAACGCTTCAAACGAACCGTTTCCACCATGTAATCACCAACGAAATATGTACATTGTTAAGCACTAACGATTTCAGGCATGCCGTACAAGTACCATAAAAGTGCCCGTTATTCTAAAGTGCCTAACACAAACGGCTGTACTCTACATTTTGTAGAGTCATGTAGAGAATTAGAGAGGCACCATTTTGTACCAACATTTACACAGAGCGTTTCAAAACACTTGTCCAAACGATCCGTAGGCGGTAACTTGGGTTTAAATTGGAAACAGGTAGAGTTCGTAAAAACTATTCATCTTTAGATCCTTAGTAATAAGGGTGGGAATAATTTGTCTAACGAAAGTTATTAGGGCTGGGTCCGGACCGAATTTCCTCTAATTATCCAATACTGAATGATAATTACATTTTAAATATATTTTAAACACAGGAAATTGTATCATAATGTGGGTTCGGAAGTAAAATTGTTGTATTCTATTACATTGCACTATTAGAAAAGTTTAATCGGCTTTACTAGTTGAACAAAAACTGACAATTTACCAAGAAACTAATACAACATTTAAGTAATTACCTACATAGTTTTTGCAGACAAATAACGACAGCCCTGTTATCAGCAATTTGGCAATACAATTCAATTACCTACTTCATTTGTCATATGCCGTACCTACAGAGACATAATTTCATTTAATTTCAGAAAGATAGAAGATGACTAGACTCATCCCGGTGCACAAATACCACCGGAAATCGGAAAATGCCTCCCGCAGGAAAACTGCCGGAAAACGTCGCGTCATCGGTCGCTACCCCGAACAGGTAGTTACGTATTAAAGAATGGATGGGTGGACTTTGGAGTTCCAATTAAAGTAGATGACACACCCCATTGCGACAAATCACGTCCATAATGATGTATTTTTAAACGACTTCAAAAAAATTAACATCCACTGTCTTTTTTGTCTCATAACTTTTTACTGAGTGTTCCGATTTTAACAATTATTTTCTTTGTTTCCTGCTTGTTTCTTGGCCAGCAACTCGATAATGCTTTCGAGTGGATGTCCATTGCACTGGCACTACTTGTCATCTGTGGTTCGTCTGGTCGGCTGTCTGCTATTACCATACCATTAAAAAATACTTCCATCTACGGAAGCCATCTAGAAGCTGTACCATCTTTAGCTTTATAGCCACTTGCCACGTCGGCTTGTTGTCAATGTTACAATGTTAGTTACCTTACTCCTCCGAAACGGATTTACCGATTTTTACCAAATTTCATATGCATACTCAGTAGGTCTGAGAATCGGCTACTATCTATGTATTTTTTATACCCCTAAGTGATAAGGGTTGTTCACACTTAACATTTTTTTGGCAAAAAAAAATTGCCGGGTCAGCTAGTTTTCGTATAATAACATGTAAAAACAGTATGTACTCACGACTTTTGCACTTTAACGTATTAACAGTTCCACGACTGAATCTTGAGCAAGATCCGCCGTAGCTACCGTTCAAGATTGTATCGTAAGGACCTCCCCATCTAATTAGCGACGTCATACCATGCACATGGCGACTGCTGCCGGCAGACAAGGACGGCGATACGCTATCAACAGCTACGAGACAGAGACAGGTACAGCACACGTCACGAGCGCAGCTCAGCTGTAATTAGGGAGATAAGGCCTATTATTACTTTAATGAGAGTAATAACAGTTAACGATATGTATCGCAGTGGGTCCGGTACGTACGGAACTGCAGAGATATCGAACGAATAGTTAACTTATTTGTTTTTATACAGATTATAATATAATAATATGTTTTGTAACCAGTGGTGGTGGTGATTTATGATCGATAAATCAATATAACGATACATGGAGATATTATAGGTGTTTTACATTTGTATAATACCTTACCTCAGATTATAGAACCAAAAGGTACCTTACATTCTTTATAACGTAGGTCATGGATAAAATATAAACAGAGATACTCTGACGAATATTTTTAACTATCTTACCCACCACTTAAGAACAAAATGTAGATTTGCCCTTAAGTGTATTTACCACTGTGTCACGGGTCAGCCTTACTTTTCATATTCTTTTCAGACAGTAAATAATAACATACACTCAAAACCCCACACTAGAATTTCCTATGTCGTGCGTGCCATGGACAATAAATATATTAAGTCAATAACACATACACCCAGCCTGAGAACAGGAATATAAATTTATCATTCAATCTTCCACCTCGCTTGGCATCGAACCTCGGACCCTTTGAAGACCGATCCGACTTGGTGCATTGAATTAAATTAAATTCTTAATTTAAGCAATTACAATCCTTTAATTAAACTTTACGGTTGTATGCACCGCACATGCACGTAATATATACATATGTCTACAACATTTGGCAGTGGAATAATGTCGTGGTTTGTACGTAGTGTGTGCTCTGCGCTGCCCGTACCCACCGGTATAATTGCCGCCTTTGTGTCCAAAATAAATGAGCCATTATCGCCGCGATGGCGATCACACCAGTTACGCCAGATGACGGCCTTTGTGTTTCAAAAACGTACTTTTGAAACTTTCATTTGTACAAAGGCCTCTTTTTACCTTGGTGCAACGACGGACCGGTCTTGGAGTAGATTCCTGTGCCCCGCCCAGCGGCCGATAAAGATCTTCAGGGGGTTAAAAATGCATCGGAATTGACGTGATGTAATAAAAAAGTCGCTCACATACCTTTTATGCAACATTGTGAAATAATTAATGGGACGGTGCGCGGCGTGGTGGTTGAAATATATTTTAGAGTGTTTGAAATAGACAGATAAAACAATTGTATTTTTATTTTAACTATGTAGGTCTAAATAAATAAATACACGCTAACATGACAGTACACGATAACTATATTGGGTACCTACGTAGTTTGAATGGTTAAGTGCCTACTTATTCTAAGTGTTTAGGGTTGGGATAGCTGTCAATAACATAATATATTTTATATTCGTTACATTGCATTCTATTGACCACGAGCAGTAAACCTTGCCAAGTGATGCAACGATACTCATCAAACTAAAGTACGTACGACATCGTCCTCCAACCACAGCCTAACTAAGCCATGGGAAACTAACAATTGCACGGCAAAGCAAACCTTTATTGTACACCCCTCGGCAG